>JAJSPL020000027.1:0-465346 GCA_021272945.2 Cytospora paraplurivora
TAAACCCTAACCCTAAACCCTAAACCCTAAACCCTAAACCCTAAACCCTAAACCCTAACCCTAAACCCTAAACCCTAAACCCTAAACCCTAAACCCTAAACCCTAAACCCTAAACCCTAAACCCTAAACCCTAAACCCTAAGTAAACCCTAAACCCTAAACCCTAAACCCTAGAGTTATAATTGCGATAGTCCTTAGGAAGACTAGCTAGAGGATAAGGTATTAGTGATAGAAAAGAG
The DNA here is from genome assembly GCA_021272945.2 of Cytospora paraplurivora. Lineage (NCBI taxonomy): Eukaryota > Fungi > Ascomycota > Sordariomycetes > Diaporthales > Cytosporaceae > Cytospora > Cytospora paraplurivora. The sequence goes on from JAJSPL020000027.1 coordinate 239, forward strand.
AGGTAGTAATCGCTAGCGAATGTAGTAATATACTAGGGAACTTAGGTACCTAGCTAGAACTATAATAAGAGGATATAATTGCTTTTATTTATATAAAAGTATATATTTATTGAAGGGCTCTAGTTAGTAGTTGAGTAGTTGAAGTCGAGTATAGTTATAAGGTTGAAGGTTTAAGAATTAGAGAGGAAAAGAAAAAGGTTTAAATATAGTTCAGAAGTAAGGAAATATATAAGACTCGAGTGAATAAGTAGTTGCTTATTAAGTAAACTATACTATTTATAAAGCTATTATATAAGTAACTATAATGACTTAATAGAACTATAGTTGTATATAATTAGCTGATCGAGTGATTTAATAAAATAGAAACTCGTAATAGAATGCAAATAAGAGGGGCTATAATAAGTAGTTACTTGAATAAGCAATTAGATATTAGTATCGATAATACTATTCAGAAGCCTATTATATAATTGACTATAATAACTATATAGTACTATAGACGAATAAGAATAGTAGATTCAATGATTAAATAGAATAGTAACTCGTAAAGTAATATGAATAGTAGTTACTCGAATAAGCAATTAGATATTAGTATTAATAATACTATTTATAAGCCTATTATATAATTGACTATAATAACTAGATAATACTATAGATAAATATAAATAGTAGATTCAATGATTAAATAAAATAGTAACTCATAAAGCAATACGAATAGTAGTTACTAGAATAAGTAGATAGGTATTATATTAGTTTATACTATTGAGGAAGCTATTATAGAACTATATAGATTAACCTAGCGAGTATAGCTTATACTAAGTAATCAGTAGCTAATAGCCTATTGAATAAGATAAGGAGGGGGGAACTATATAGCGATAGGTATATAATAGTATAGTAGGTCTATTATATATATTAGTATAATGACTTAACTATATAGTAGCTATATATAAGTAACTAAGGGACTATCTAAATATATTAGGCTAGGTAGATAAGTATCTACTACTGAATAGGAGGAACTCTATTCAAGGTATAGGGAGAATAGGTAAATAGCTTAGCTATTCTATAAAGAGATATACCTATATATCTCAATAATAAAATATAATAGAAACGTAAGTATTATCGACTATAGACTAAGCTATCCCTCTTAGATCAATTAGACTAAGTAGATTAGGATATAAGTCTAAACTATAGGTTATATTCGCTATAGTAAGGAAAATATATAACTATTCCTCTTAGTCTAATTGATCTAATAAGGATAGTAGTAGACTAGATTACTACCCTAATAGATCCTATAGTTAACCTAATAGATTAATCTAGACTATGATCTAGAATAATAAAGCTAGGGCTAACGAGGAAGAAAGGACTAGTCTTATTATAATAGATCTATACTAAACGGATTACTTGCCTAATAGATTGCATACTAAAGCTGATAGATCATTCTAGATTATACCTCTAGGACGATAGATCAGGGGCCCTATAGAAAAAGTAACTGATCTATTATAATAGATCAGTGACTTTGAGGTATTAAGGGCTAATCGAGCAAATAGATAGTAGCTATAAAGCTCTAATCAGCTAAGTAGATAAAAAAGAGTATAAAAAAGGGGGGAGAATAGGTAAATATTCTTATATATTTAGTCGATAAAGATAAGTAGAATAAGATACTAAGAAAGAAATAGATAAATAGCTACTACTAATGAATAGAATAGTAACTTAGCTTAAATAAGCGAGTAGCTTCCTACCCTTAGGGAAGCAAGCTACTAAGGAAAGTATAATATAGGAAATAGTAAATATAGATAAGTCTATAAGACTAGTAGAGGATAAGGGTTTTTAGTTTCTTTTTTATACTTTTCTTTCAGATAGCTAGATACTTACTATAGATAATCAATATATATAATGCTTTTTATATATACCTGATTAGACCTAAATTACTGAAATAAGTACTATTATAAGAGAATAATACTCAAATTATACCTATGAACTCTTAAGTAGCTAGCTCTTGCCTAAAGGCATAGGTTATTTAGCTTGCCCTCTTATTTACTAAGTAATAGCTTAGGGTGATCTAGGGGTTCTTTCTACCTATTTATAAGTAAAGGAAATAGCTTATTAAGTCCTTACTATTTAAGGTAACCCTTAGCCCCTAGGAAGGAAATAAATAGCTAGATTTCTCGCTAAGAACCCTTTAATTCGAACTCAGCGAAGTCGATAGCTTAAAGTAGTAAGAGCTAATAGTATTAGTATAGCTATAATTAAGCTTTAGTTTAATTACTTCCTCTTCCTTTATATTCTTACTATTAAGCCTAAGAATCATTATAATATAGATGAGGTAGAGATAATAGAAGGCTAGAGCTCAAATAGCTTTATCCTAGGAAGCTCTTAGACTAGAGTAATCTAGAAGAAAATACTTAGTTCGAGAGTATAGATCTCTTTTATCGAGGCTATCTTAGTTATAAGTACTTATACTTTTTCCCTAGTTATCTTCAAGGGCTAGATAATTTAGTAATAATAGTTTCTAGAGGAAATAAAGTCTTAAAAGGAATTTAAAGGCTAGTTTTTTAAAGCTACTAAGAAGGGATAAACTATAAATAGTATAGCTATTAAGTAGCTAGAAAAAGTCTTTATCCTTAGGACTTAACCTAAGGACTCTTTAGAGATATATCTTCTTATTCTAGATAGCTATAGAAGCTATATAACTAATACTTTTATATAGCTTTACTATTAATATAATATATATCTTCTTTTCCTCCTTATCTATATATCTTATATCCTTTAATCTTTAAATCTATTAGTCTTTTCCTTATTTAAATAAGCCTATAGAAAGGCTCTTAGGAATCTTTATTATTATAATAAATTATTAATTATAGGGAAGAAAAACGTTTTTCTCTGCTTTAAGGAGGTATAAAAAGAAGGTCTAATAGCCTTAAATATTAAGAGTAACTAAAAAGCTAGTAAGTTATAGTTAGTTAGAGTATTAAAGCTATTAATAAGCTTCCTTCTTATTAAGAATAATAGTTATAAAGGAAAATAGCCTTTAATACTATTACTTAGGCTATTATAGTAGCTTTTAAGGGCTAAATTAGCTCCTAGATAGCTTTAAAGCAAAGACTAGATCAAATAAGCTACTCCTAGGAAGATAATTAATCTATAAGCTTAGTTAAGCTGATTTAGCTATTAGGTTAAAGGGAATTCTACTCAAAGGCTTCTATTTCAAAAGATCTAGAAGGTATATAATAAAAAGGATATACAACTAATATAGCTATAGAGAAAGGTCGAATAGTTAGAAGGCTAAATTGAAGCAATAAAGTAGTTAAAGCAAAGGTAGGTAAATATAAGTCTAAACTTTAAGTTTGCTTCAATTAGGAATATTTATAAGTTATAAACTAGGGCTAGAGGCTAGAGCCCTATACTATTAGAATCATTAGATTCAGATAATCCTTCAGATATAATTTTATATATTGAAGTTGAATAGTTATTAAGAAATATAGTAGTAACGAAGTAGTAGTTATAGTAGTCATTGCGTAGGAAGGGTAGGCGCAAATAGGGGGTAGGCGCAAAGCAGGGGACCTAACTTACCGGCCCCGAAGAGCCCCTAAAGAATTCTGTAGTTAACAGTAGTTCCAACGCCAACATGAATACATGTGTCAACACACATATGCAGCGATGAAGGTATCTGACATCCATGTTAGTAGGTGGACTGATGTCACGAGATATTGAAGGGCTGACTGGCAGTCGCCAATGAATTGTTGCCGAACAACCAACCATCTCGAGTATATGCGCAGAGCAAGTGCAATTGTCGAAATTCCGTGGGCAGAGCCGAGAACACCATAAGTAAGAGCATTCCGGTTGTGCGGATGATCGAAGTCTGGCACCACACCCGCTGGGGACGCCATAGCAGGCAGGTCCGCTATAGTTTCATAGTCATTGATAAGGGCAACAATCGACGTAGAGTTCTCTTGCTTCCTTAGATGTTGATAGCCGTAAGTCGCAAGTTGACTGAGTCTCAAAAGTTCAGGCTGGGGTAAAGGCTCATAGATACTTAGGTAAGAAATACCCTCCAATGCTCTGGATTTGATGAGAGAAGGAAACCCAGAGCCGGCAAAGGCAGCTAAGACTCGAGAGTCAGCGAGACAGGACATATCGAGCCGTATACCCATAAGGCTTTGGAGACTGAAAATCTAGTCGAGGGGGCCAAAATCACTAGCACGTATTAGCATCAAGATAAGGAGTGCAACCTTGAGCCAAGCCAAAGATTGATCTCGGTCTGCATCACAGCGACGTTGTGACCCGGATAATCCACGCAAACTCTACTGGTAAAGGAGCCACGCCACTGGGCGCCTACAGAGTGCTATATTTATCCTGCGGGGGAAATTGTGATATCGGGGAAGACTAGAGTTTTCGAAAAGCTAAAGAGGATCTTATTAGCTTCAACTATCCAAAGTGCTGACTGCAATCACCAAGTTACTTATCGTGATCAGCTATCATATCTTTCTGCATCCTCTACATCGCTACCCGGGGCTCCTGCTTGCCAAATTGACCGACTGGTATGCTAGTTTCTTCGTCATTCAAAGACGCCTGCCTTAGGAAATATAGTAGCTTCGTAAGAAATACGGCTCCGTAGTTAGGATAGCCCTAGGTAGGCTCGTGTTCAACACCATCACCGCCTTACAAGGTAGTCCGCTCCCGAGAGCGTTCAAACAGGTGACTGTATGCCAGGCACTTGATCGGGACTGCTAACAGCAGCAGATATTTACTAGAACGACTAAATTACGAAGTCATATACGTACCTGTCCACGAGACGGAATAAAATGACTAACGTCTTCACTACCATTGACAATAACATACATCGTACGAAGAGGAAGACCATTGGTCAAGCCGTCACTGATCGGGCCATGAAGCATTTGAGCCCGTCATGATAGAGCAGATCGATATATAACCAGACAATAAAAACCATGTTCTATGTACGTAATTAGTGATGAACTGATCAGGAAACTATTTGTTTAACATAGAAGAGTGTAGATCTTTGAACGATTGTTCGAGCTGGTCGGGTCCTAGGTCAGTACTCGACACTGTACTTACGCTGAAGTCTTTAGGTGTTTCAGCTATCTAACCTTAACCGTATACAGATAGCGTCACTTCTCAACCTGTACCCTATATTGAGATGCCTTCCTGATATCATACTGCCAATCAAACGATAAGCAAATAAACCATATAAGATGGAGTATGACCTTTTTATTGGACAATTCCGAGAAACAAAGAGAAAGCTTCGCGAAGGTACAGCTAAGGTAGGCTGTCTTATTCTATACAATGAGGGCTATCAGCTGAACTGACAGGTAATCATCTGCTAAACTTTATAGCTATGTTTCTGTTCAGATCCTACTTGTATTCAGGAGGAAGAGGGGTTCTCAGATAGCTAAGCTGGGATATATCAGCGGCTCTCTAAGCCGGATCTGAGACGACGTCTTCGGTTCTCGTTGGGTTCGTCCAGGCTATGATTATTTTCCCTGATATAGCAAAGACAGTACAGATCGAGCTTGACTAGGTATACGGAGACCGCCTTCCTGCCTTAAGTGATGTAGCCAACTTGCCTTATACCCGGGGCTATATAAAGGAAAGCCTGCGCTGGATGCCTACTACTATCCTGGGTGTTCCGCATACCGTGATTCGCAACGATGATTATATGGGCTATATGATTCCAAAAGATACCAGAGTCATCCTTAATGTGTAGTAAGTCTCTGTTACTTATATAGGCAACGAATTATGAGTCCTGGGGGATCTAGTTGATCGTGGCGTATAAACAAAATATAACACTTAGGGCAATCCACACTGACCCCAACCGCTACCCGAATTCATGAGATTTCGACCCGAGCCGATAGGCCCACGACCGCCAGACAGCGTACGAAGCGGGGGCCAATGCCGATGTGAGTAAGCGCGACCATTTTGTGTTCGGCGCGGGGCGTTGCTTCTGCCAGGGGACGTATATCGCTGAAGCGTCTATATATCTTGCCGTCGCACGTCTGCTCTGGGCTTTCAAGTTCGAAAGAGCACGGCCGGGGGATGTAAGGAGCGGTGAGGAAATTATTCCGGATATGGATGATCTCACAATTGGCATGTTTGTGGTGCCCCGACCTTTCAAGGTCAATATCCATCCTAGGACAAGGCTAAGGCTCGCGTTATCGGGAGGAATAGCAGCAGGTATCACGGGATTGGCTTGACATGAGTATGCAGTGGCGTGAGGTTCCGGGTGGGCTAGTGTGGGCAGCATAGTGAGGTTGCCATGTATGTTGCTGACTAACTGTGTACGTGCTTGACATGGGATTAAATGTACTTCATTTTGAGAGCGGACCTTTCTAACTGGTGTGACTTATGTTCCTCGTAGTCTGACTGCCCCAGCATAGTACTTGTGTCCCCACCTAGTGTGACGGCAATCACCTAGTCACAGCACAAGGGCCTGAATTCCAGTATAATTATTGTGAATTTACGAAGAGGTTCGCCTAATTGAGAGGAAAAGGAAGGAAAAAGAAAGCTACGGTTACGTCGAAAGGGTAAGGTAAGTAAAGTGGGACGGAGATGAAGCAAGCTTATCAGAATGAGCCAGCACTGACCCTAATCCTTATTCTCTTTATATAATTACTTACAGTTGCACCTACTATGATACTATAGAAATGCGCAATCTGATGTCGCTTTATAGAGTGCGCTCCAATTGCTAAGAATCTCAACCTTAAACGCTATAGCCATGTTGCTGTACGACTCGGCAGGCTCCAGACCTTTGCTGCGACATCTGCGTAGCTTTAGGACCAGGGCCAAGTCAGATTTAGCCTGTCTAATGCGTGCTAGGCGGCCTAAAGTCGATATCATACCATCTTTTTCAGAGATTCTGCTGTGATCTTTCCTTGGGGTCGTGAATGTGACAAGACAGGCCAACAGCATCCATATGAGCCCAGCTACCTGAGCTAAGAAGCGAGCTCCTTGCGACAGGACAGGGACACCGCCAAACAATTGCTCCCGCCCACACCAGTAATCTTTGTCGATTCGCGGCTGTACCTCCAGGTCATCCCAGCTCAAGACACCTTCAGAAACTAGGCATGCTGCCGCTGCCCCTGACAGCAGCAAGTTGGACACAGTGTGGCGCCAGGTTCCCGTCAGCGTCGGCAGCAAACAACACGGCACCTCGGCGTTTCGCATACCAAGAGACGCACATGTTCCCTCCTCAGGTTGTGCTTTTAGGTGTATCTGTAATGGTAGACTCAGTTGACGCAGTATTAGCCTTGCTGCCACGTCCGCACCGTCTGCCTCGACTCCAACCAGTCTCGCCATCTGTGCACAGGGTCCCCCTTTCTTATCGCTGATGTCCAGGAGCAATTGCAGTGATTCCGCGAGCTTGTCTGCGGTGAGACAACGAAAGGGTACAGGCTCGGGGCCTAGGCCAAGACGACGGACCTGGGCAGCCCAGAAGTGCTGGTCCAGCATAAAGGGCACGAGGAACATAGGCACGCCGGCACGGAGGCCGGCTCCCGTGTGACCTGCCCCACCATGATGAACAAATCCCCCAGTGGCATGGCGCAAAAGCCACGTGTGCGGAATGGTTTGGTCTGTCACATAGATGCGAGCACAGCTGGTGTGAGGGCCCTCTGTTTGCGGCACAACCTTTCTGGCGTGCCAGTTGCCACAGACGACTGCTCTTGCATTGACTTGATCTAGAGCCCATGAGAGCATAGACAGGAACGTGGCTGGATCCTGGATGTGCATAGAGCCTAGGCTGACGACGATCAGTGGCGTGGGTGCCATATTTCCGTTCACGTGCTGACGATTTGTCTGGTCAACCACGTTGAACATAAATTCGCGCAGAGAAGGAGAGGGTGTGTAATCTGAGTCATCAGGCTCGCCTGTCTCAGCAACCAGAGAGGGATAGCCACCGATCGAAACATTTTCCAGCCACTCCGATGGCTTGGGGAACAGATGTGAGCTCCAAAGACAGATGTGAGGTATGTTGGCGAGGAAACTCCTCATGAACCAAGTCCAGGGCACCGGGGGCATCTGGAATTCTCGCGTGCGGAGATCTTGGATAAAGGATCCAAAGACAAGCCAGCTTCTACTCGTGACTGAATTAGCATTCTTGACATAGTCTGATCACAGTTCGGGTGTATTTGAAGGACTATAGCACTAACAGTAAATCCAGGACCCAATACGATGCAAGATTCCACCATCGTCCTGGCACAAATTTCGGATATGTCATGGTAAGCACGTCGGGGAGCGCTTTGGTCGGGAGACTTGGCTGCGGTGAGACCAGCACAAGAGGCACTTGCAGGCTCTGGCAGGCGTGTACATGCACCTTGGTAGCTGGGGCCGAGACGATAATGTCGGCCACGAAGGGTCGAAGCTGTGAATCGACTCTCTGTTGTTCTAGTGGATACTTGGTGTTATGTCCATGAGGGGCTTGAAAGTCGGATTCGGAGTGGGAGTCGAGACACGCACGCCAGAATAGCTCGAAGGTCGTACATAGCGATCTCTGCAGCGCCGCCAGCTTGAGCTCGCCCTTCAAAAATTGCTTGAAGTTAGAACTCAAGACACCCTCGGGCTCATCGCCTACCACACTCGCGTACTCGTCAGGGCTGCCACCAACATCGTAGAATTCGAGCCCACGGTCTTCCACACGACTCCTGTGCGTGGGGTGAGTGGCGATGCGAACACGGCATGCCGACCTAAGTCTCTGGGCGATGCTGATGAACACATCGATATCGCCACGGCTGCCGAGAGCCATGATAAGCACCTGTGGTCGGTTTATATCAGATGCGACGGCAGCTGGAATATCTATGACAGAGTTCTTGGCCCAGGATTGGCGGTATGTGCAGTCGATGAATCGAGCTAGGGCCTGTATTGGGAAGAGATGGTGGTAAAAGGGATACCCGAGATACAGAACGCTGGGAAAGCCTGTGCCAACGTAACGATTGATCGACCAAGATGCGCCCTTGCAATGTTCTGGCTCCTGCTTTAGTAGGATGGAAAAGGTGCTGTCTCCACCACTAGGCTGTGGTGTGATGGAAAAGGCACCACTGCGATGTGACGGACGTTCAGTCTGGTTCGCTATGAGCCACATTACACCACGCTTGCAGGCTTTATCTGAGGCGGGACAGAAGCGCAGCAACGAATCCAAAGCCCATGCCGTTTGGCCAGCTGTGCTTTCGCCTTGACCTGCCAGGGCCGCATCAGAGTAAGAGAGCAGCGTCTCCCCCCAGCCTCCATCCTCATTCTGGCAATCACGAAGCCACTTGACCGCTCGTAGAGTAGCTTCATGAACTGCAGAGCTCACTCGCCAGAAATTACCACTGGCAAGACCACGGAGAACGTTAGTGGTACCGTAGATATAGTTGTTACCCCATCGTCCCCACCATGCACCGGACTTTTCCTGCGTTGACAGCAGGAAGTCGAGAGCTGGTTTCGAGGCGGCGAGTAAACGCTTCCGCATCTTGCTATCACGGTCCAGATATTGCTGGTCTCGGTGATGCTCAAGGAGAAAACCAAAACACTCAAGCATCCTTCCCGTCACATCAGCCGTGCTGGGGTCCACCAGGCTGTCCATGTCGCTGAAGGGAATTTTGTGCAGCCAGCGTGCATCGTTGTTGATATCAAATGCGCCCCAGCCGCCGTCGACATTCTGCATGCCTAGGATCCACTCGACAGCGTTAGAGATACAATTGGAATGGATTTCTTGGGGGTTCTCTTTGACCAATGTCATGATCACAACGGCTGTATCGTCGACGTCTGGGAAGAAGGAATTGTGATATTCGAAGCTCCAGCCACCTGCTTGTTGTGTCTTAGCATAGATGCGCCAGTCACCATGGTCTACCATCAGTTGCATGCTTCGCAACCACGCAGCGGCCTTGGACAAAGGTGTCTGCAAGGTTGGAGACAGTATGAGTCCTCCGGACTCGGAGCGTTGCTGCGACCCGAGAGCTAGTGTCGACCGCGCATCACACAGCGCATTTACCATAAGAGCCGTGTCCCAACATGCTGACACTGTTGACTGTAGCCACTTTCCTCGGGAATCATGAACAGCAAGCCGCTCGAGAGCCTGTAGGCCGAGGTTGATGACTTGATGTTGTACCGGATAACCCTGAAGCAGCAAGGCCCAGATGCTGCCGTGGATGGGCGGGAAGAAGCCGGCCCAGTCACCGCTTTCCTCCTGGTGGTCCAGTAGCCACTGCTCACATTTCCTCAGTGATAATCGCCGTAGTGGACTATCATTACTGTTCATTAGCCCCTTGATCCATGGCTGAGAGAGTATCTGATCACCGGCTGTGAACAGCGCTTCGATCAGGTCTCGGTCTTGATCTGCACCCACAAAACAATCCCATAATGAACGTGAATATGGGACATTTTTAGTGCTAGGGTCGACCCAGAGCTCGTCCAAGAAGTTGTTGCATGGATTCGAGCATGATTCACCGCCCTTGCTTCGGCTAAGATCATCTTGGTCTCCGACATGATCCTCGTCTTGCGGCAGAGCGTACACGGGCTCATGGTGGCGCACAATCAAGATAGGGATCAAGGTACTGCGAGCCCAGCTCGACAGGACATAGATGTTGAGTTTCGACCAAGAGGGAAGAAGGATCAACTCGGCCGGCATTTGAGGAATGGCATCCCAAGGCACAAGTCCAAAAGTGGCGAGGAAGAAGCGCGTGAAGAAGCGCACTGAAGCCACACCTCCTTGCCCCAACACAAACGCCGCAGCTCGTTGCATATCTGGGTGAGAATTGGGCACTCCTAAAAGTCGAAGTGCTAGGTACGCCTCTACAGATGTGGAGACATTGCCGGGCAAGTCTGGAGCTAAAGACCAACCGCCGTCCGGTCCCTGTTCTGAGAGGAGCCAGCGACGAATTTCATGGCTTTCTGATGATGATAGACGAAGGCCTTGCGTTGAATAGGCATACTTGAACATGACATATTGCGCCGTGAATGTAGCATCGGCTGAGACAGGCGCAACCCAATGTCCGTCTGGTTGTTGGCAACTCAGCGAGAATTCGACGGCTTGCTGCAACGCTCGGCGGGCATTCGATACCAGACTCGCAGTTTCGACATTGTCCTGAGCCTGCCGACTTGCGTCTTGGGATTCGAGTGGACGTCTCATGTTTGGCTTTGTTATGGAACGAGCAGATGGTGATTCGCATGTGGTATGTCTCTGCGAGTCCAATACGTGGGAGGCTTTTCATACTTTCTACAGTAGAAAGCTCAATCTACACTGGACGTTGAGGTATTGAGCTATATGGTTGGAATACTTGTATGACCCTTCACAACCAGCTGTGTTTGTCTTAGCTGACATGAGTTCTTCCCAAGCCACCCTTCCTCCAATCCATCGATACATAGTACTCAGTGTTGTTCTGCAGCCTGATCCAAAGCGCCATGGATGTTGATCCACGTTCTCGCCTACCACACTTGATCGCACCATGGCACTTAGATGCTGACTACCCTAAGGTTTTATCCTAGGCCCAAAGATAAGATCCCCGCCCCTGCAGGCAGGTATGCGTAGGCGTGTCATGGTCTATTGGCGGTTCAGTGCTCGATCAACTAATCTACCCTAGGTATTTGCAAGCCGGGCAGATTGTAATGTTACATGAGGTTATCTCGGTCACCGTCGCACCAATCCTCACAACATGGCGCGGTGTGGTTGCTACAGCCTAAGCCTTGCTGCCTAATCCAGTGCCAAGAATGCAGATCTTCCTTCCAAAGACTATAATCGAGGCTGCATCCTTATAGCATCGGTACTATGTAGGATTGCTGATGCCTGAGCCTTGCTATCCTAATCCAGTGCCAAAAGTGTAGATCTTTCTTGGAAAGACTACAATCCAGGCTACATGGCAACCATTCCTCACGGGTTGCAGTGACTTGACGCGCGTAACTACCCTAATGTTTCCCCGCCTTCATGTCATCCCATGGGATGCCTGATGGCTGAGTGGGATCCTGCGCAGATCATGGAGTCGGCCCTTTTACATAGCCAGTATCCTGCAGCCAGCACAGCGCTTATTGTATGCATCTGGGTCTACCATGCAAGCATCTATACAGCGGTTTCTGCCGTTTTGAAACGGAACAGTGAAACGGTGATTTGTTAAATTTAGGGTGCAAATACTGCCGGGTGGGCACTGCTACCTCTACACTTGCCATCGCTCATGATAGTCTGAAGAAGTTGGCAAATCGCACACCAATTTGAACTCAGAGAATATTCTCTCTCCAACTTGTAGAAACTATCCACTGGACCACTGTTACGTCACTGAAACCAGCTCAATCTGGCTCGCACCAGTTTCTATTCTACCATGAATCTTTTTATCGCTGTGTTCACAGGCGTCTTGCTACTCACTTACTATGGAACAACGAAACTTTTTGGAAATCTAGGGACTTCCTCGATACAGTTTGCCGAGGAAATAGATGTGGTGGGCCTTCGCCAGGAATTTCTGAGTGTGGCGCGAGCTTCAGTCCGTCAAATATTTGGTGGCATCTCCACGCTTTTGGAAGGGTATCAAAAAGTAAGATGATCCAATATGCTCATAAGGCCTCATACTCCCTGCCACTTATTCTCGGAGGTCAGAGAGCTGATCAAACTCTGATATTTGGTATTACTTGTGCCTCGTTGCCCACATGTCACCTGATGCTGAGATTCCCTTGCCCAATATATCCCCGAGCCATTCGTTGACTCCCACTGACATGAACATCAACAGCATGCCAAACATGGGAAGCCATATATTGTCTATGATGCGAGTGCTCGCCAGGAACTACTTCTCCCCGTCGAGCACGTGTCCTGGTTCGCGTCGCAGCCCGACTCACAGATGTCTTCATACGGAGTACGGCAGGAACGCCATGCCGTCAAGTATTTGCACATGGGAATCGAGCAGGCCACGACGATGCACTTTATTGAGCGCATCAGCGGCGATGCCCTTGCGCGAAATTTGCATCTGCTGCAGCCTCCGATGTATGCAGAGTTGCAGCGGTGCATCGACAGAGTTTTCGGTTCTTCTGGAACTTCCTCGAAAGAAGGAGAATGGATTGAGGTCAAAGTATACAGCGCGTTCGAGGACATTGTCTTTCCAGCCATGACCCGTGCGTTGCTGGGACTGGAACTGAGCCGCGACGATCACTTCCTCGGTGTGTTTCGACGCTACATCATGGCACTGGGTCTGGGTACCATCTTCGTCGGCGAGCTGCCAAAGCTGCTTAAGGGTGTGGTCGCCAGGGTCGTCCGCTTACCACTACTGTACTATCGAAACAAAACACTGGGCATCCTGACTCCGGTTGTTCAACGCGAGCTTACAAGACTGGATGAGACTCCAGTCGATGAAAACGATCCTAACAAGGAGTATAATTTCATCTGGCAGTGTGCGAAGGTCTCAGAGAAAAACACTGTCGGCGGCGTCGGGACTAGGGCCTCTGCCGCCGTCATTGCCGAGTGGATCATGTCACTGGGCTTCGCTGGCTCATCCTCTACTGTTATTCAAGCTACGAACCTGTTGCTCGATATAGCCAACTGCCCTGCGGAAGAGCAAGTCGTACTGCGACTTCGGCGCGAGGCACAGTCAGTTCTCGTAAATAAGGAGAGCGACGCCCATGACAAGGAAGCTAATGACTCCATGTGGCATCTGGCGGCGCCATTCAGAAACATGCCACTTGCGGACAGCCTGATTCGTGAGAGCTTACGCTTCCACCCGATCCTGATAAAAGGCTTGACAAAGGAGGTCGTTTCCAAGGACGGAATTGCGCTGCCGGGCAGCGCTGTCCGGATGCCTGCGGGATCGTGGGTCGGCGTCCCTGTGCTGGGGATTCATCGCGACGAAAGGTTTTATACCGATCCCCAAGTCTATCAGCCCTTCCGATATGTGGACAGTGCAGAGAGTGTTAATGCTGGTAAGCCGACGCCGACCTACCTTGGCTTTGGTTACGGGAAACACGCATGGTAGGTTACCAAATCTTTCATATCTTGTGCAACTGTTGAAAGTCTGCTGACGTGACTCCGTGGTACCGACAGTCCTGGACGTTGGTTTGCAGTTCTGATGTTGAAGATGATTGTTGCTTACATTGTTCTGAACTATGACATTGAAGCCGGCACGGTCCCGCCAGAGATGAGTGTACTGGGTGACGCAGCACTGCCGCCAATGTCAACTACTATCAGGGTTCGAAAGCGGAGGGCATGATTACTTGCTATATTCTCATAGATATGTGTTGGGAGTTGTTGTGGAACGAGCCGTGATCTTTTCCTTCACGTGGGTGCATTACCTCCATAGCAGTCGTTGATCAGCAGGCCAGTGCGATTAGCATGATGTACAAGTACACGCTGCGGGACTGTGGAGAGGTGCGAGAGGCGTGCTGATCAAACGGGTTATTAAATTGGGCAAGGCCGTTCAGAAAGGTCTCTCCTCAATAGCGCTGATCAATACTATAGACAGATATCCGCGTTTCTCATAAACTTACTTCAAATCCCCTGAGCTTTCACGCACGAACCCCTAAAACCCAGATAACAAGATCACATCGACACCGGAAACCTCCCTCGAAGATAGTATAGTGCTTAAAGATTCAAAAAGCTTTCTCAGTGAGTATACGATCAAGGCTCAGGCTGTATACTTCAGTAATCAAGCATCCAGAGCGTCGGAGAACCCAATGTAACGATTTCCCTCCTATAACATACGAAACCAACTGCATTCTCCTTTCCCAAGGGTTGTAGATCATGGCACTTGTAGTACACCAAGGTAGGGGACTGTAGGGGAGCAGGGGGATTCGCCGCCTCGATGTGTTTCATTCGGATATGTTATAGACGGGCAAACCACTATAATTCTCTTGGTAGGTACTGTACATAAATTCGTTAGCCTGGCTTCACTCCAGTACATGAATGTTATCACGGACCGCCTCTAGTGGACCCGACTTGAAATGAAACTCCTGTGAGGTTACATCCCTGAAATGTGACCAAACTGAATCGTCTGTAAGACAACAAAAGGCGAGAAACTGGGTCGGCAGGATGATGTTATCACAAGCAATAGCAGATTACTGCCATTGATACCCTATATAATAAATATCTGAGACATGCCATCAGGGGTGCCCATCTGCTCATGTGAGGACTATATAAAGTGGTTTCTGAGATATAGTTTGGCCTAACTTAGAATGTACCTATCTAGCAGTTTCAAGTTTGTCTGCGACGGATACGGCACGGCACCTTTGCATTAGGGGGCATGGTGCCGAATCCAAAGACGCTCTCGTCAGGGCCAGGCAATGTATCTGTCAAGAGCTCGATGTCGTAAGCTTTTAGAAAAATAGCTGCCGTGAGCATGATCTCCCGTTTAGCAAAGTGGCGGCCAGGACACAAGTTTCGCCCACCTCCAAACGGAATCCAGTTCCAGGTACAGCCGTCGAGAGAGAAGCAGGGTTCCTCGCCTACAAGGCTATCTCTGTTACCAGTGCGTCGCTTGGGTTCTTTTAGTGGCCCACTGGAGGGATCGTTGGAATAGACGAGGAAACGATCCGCCCAAAAGTTGCCGAGAGGATGGGGATCCGCCAGCGTGCCGGCGTTCCAAAAGTCTGAGTCCAGCAGCTCATTGCGAGTCGACAGGCAGACAGTCTCGCCTTTCTTGATGTGCCAGCCTCCCAGGCTATAGTGGTCCTGTGTAGGCTGGCGCACAACAAGAACAGCTACACGTAGACGGAGCACCTCAGCAAATACTGACTGAAGTAGCGGGTTCGAGGTGAGCTTGACAATGTCGTACTTGAACTGGCGCTTCTCCGACTCTTCCACAACACTGGCAGATTCAAGTTGTGACATGACGCGCTTTTTGAGCGCCGGGTCGTGCAGAGTCTCCAAGAGGAACCAGCAAGCAGCGGGAACGGAATTGGCATTGGTCCTAATTTGTTCGCCATATTAGATCAGACCCAAGACGCACAGAATGGCAACACGACGTGGGCTAAAGGGATGAGAAGTGGGAAACACAACCAGAAGAAGATCGTATCGGCCACTGATATCAAGATAGTTGGACAATAAGGTAAAACAGTACTTACGCCCACATGAAGGCCAAATTCTCGGCAGCACGAGCTGACTCATCCAAGATCCCTCGCTTGGTCAGAAGCTGCTGACGAATACGTGTCGACTTGCTGCCATAGTATGGTTCCCACTCAACATCGTCAGGAATTTCATCTATACGGCAGTTCTCCTGGGCGTGACGCTGCCAGCGCTTGACGTGGTCCGTCATAGTATCGCGCGAGGCGACAGATGCCGGGTTAAGCCATCGTGGCACGCCCATGAACATGGACTTGACATGACGATTGAAGTTCCAGAAGTCCACAGAGATGGTTGGGTTTAATTCGACCAGGTAAGGCCCAAACACGGCACGGGTGGCGGCTTCAAAGATGTTCTTCTCGACGAATGTGCAGAGGTCCGGCAGTCTAGTCCAGTCATCGCCCATTTTGGCATCACCGTCGAGGACCTGATGCACGACAGCCTCTTGATACCGCCCGGCCAGCGTCTCCAGCCGTGCTCCGGTGAGCATACCTTGGAGCGCGCTATGAATCTGATGTTCCAGATCCTGGTCCTCGCGGGCCTTGAATAAATGCACCAGGTGGGCTGGGCAGCCAAATGCGTTGGTCATTATATTGAGGCTGCGTGACGTCTGAGATAATCCCTTAGCTGGGTCTTTCAGGAAGGCTGATACAGTTTCCTGGCCTGACACGATATAGCTGGAGAACGTTGCCAAGTTCACACGAACTGGGACGCCACGGCCAAAGTGTCTTCTGTTATTTGAAAATGTGTGTTAGGACTTCCGTCTTTCGTGCAACAAAGCCAGGGGAAGAAAATATATACACAGCACCAAACAGGAACTTGTGTCCATCAAGCGAGAAGCGCAGAACATGTCCGATAAAAGGAACAATTGTTGGCAGCGTTGGAGGCCGTTTACTCCCAAATGCTGCTCGTCGAGCAGCTGCCACAGCCCGCAACGATTGCATTGAAGTGAACAGCCAGGTCAACAAGAACGGGAACAGAATGGCCACAACGAAGGTATTAATGGCTTGGGACTCTAGTGCTTGGGGCCATGCGCCCATGATACTTTCGAGGACCGCCATAATGAGTTTGTCCTCTTGGCCGAGAATTGAAGGTGAGGGGTTCAAAATTATTGATGTCTTCGGGGGTTGGCTGCAAGTGATGCTGGTGCAAGATTATATCTTACTCGTCATACTATGGCGTCCAAAACTAAATGTAAAAAGAAGAAAAAGGGAAGCGGAGCCAAGGAGGTAGTGGCACACTATGGGGGGTTCTTCTGATGACCCTCAACTTGAGCTAGGGTATCTCAGGTAGGCTTCGAACTCGTGTTCATGGGAAACGTTGGAACCCTGCCAGTATCAGCCTCCAAACGAAACGGTTTGAAACGGTGTAGATTGGGAAGCCGAGTCCGAGCTTGAAGTTTGGTTCAACAACAATCACACCAGTGCATGCAGTCACCTGCAGCTAGCTGACTTCCAGGGTTGATGCGAGCAAAGCGGCCCAGATGGAAAATTGGAGATGCATTGCATATTACCGCCCAGATCGATAATTAGCCTAGCATCCCATGGGATTCCAGGCAATTGTGCCCACCGACAAACAATCAGCACTAAATCCTGTAGGAGTCTGCTTATCAATGAACCAGAATGAACCATCCAGCCTCATTCGCAACATAGTCAAATGAGAGTCTTGGTCAAACGAACGCAATCTGGCAATATTCATGCATGTGTGCGATATCTCAGGTGCCCCCGGGTCCAGCGGTAAATCTTTTGGTCAAAAACCATATCATACCACTTGGAAGCTCCAAGACGTTACGTGGATAGTCTTTCCCTTTTTCGGTATCTTGCATGCTATTACGATGATGTGGACTTCAAGCTGTGGTTGAAAAACGATTTTTTCAGGGTCAATCTCCCTTGCCTCGATTTGTTCAAGATCCCAAGTCGAATATCGAACCACTTCGTCCCAGCCCATTTCCGTACCCTAGGGTATCTACACACTTCTCGATGTCTGAGCCAGTATTCGCTGTTGGAATTGTCGCTTTACAGCTCATCACCACAAGTCTGGTCGTGGGATTCGCGAGACGACAGTCGCCCCTTCGTCTCGGAGGGATTCCTGTCATGCTGCTGGCTGCATATTCCCAATTATCTCGCCCACGCGTCCATCATCCCATTGCAAGGCCCTTTCTGGGTGCTGCAAGCGTCTTTCTTGTTATCTTGTACATCGATGCGGCCGTGCTGAGTCGATGGACTTTCGAGACCAAAAGTCCAACTTCTCCATTTGGCGGCCTCGATCCCAGAATCCGCGATCCCGGCGACATCGATGACGCAAAGCATTCCTCCAACACAAGACCAACATCGACACAGTCAGGAGACTTCAGGGAGCGCCTGGCTTTTGGCTTCAATATTGCTCTCCAAAGCCGCTTCCCTCGTACCGTATGGACAGCTAAGAATACGCCCGATTTCCCTCAAGGCATAGTTCCATCGCGGGCCTCATTTCTTAGTCGAAATGTTTTGAAGTGCACCTTGTATATCTTACTACTGCGTCTGGGCAATTCGCTTGGTGACCCATCCCAGAACGCGAGTCTCTTCTCCTCGACCAACATTCCACTGGCTGGCAATATATTCTACCCACGCAGCAGCCCTTCGACATACATCGACCTGGCACAGCTTGGGTCACGCTTGGCGGCCGTCCTCGGCTACTGGACCGTGCAGTATCTGATCATCAACCTTTTGTATGATATTCTGGCCACATTGTCCGTTGCACTTCACATAACCAACGTCGATGTCTGGCCTCCTGTGTTCGGTCACTACAACGAGGCGTGGTCCCTGCGTCAATTTTGGGGGTGAGCCTTTCCAATTTGTCAAATGTACCCCAAACAAACAAAGTAGTATGCGTTGTGGCCTCTTTGTTGACGACCGGATCCTCTTGTTTCTGGACAGCCGTTTCTACCACCAGCTTATTCGCCGCGGCTGCAGCAGCGTCGCTCATCTCATCACTTACCCATGTCTGAAGCTACGCAGGGGCAGCCTACCAGCGCGCTACGTTTTCATGGCCGTGGTCTTTGCCGTTTCGGCCATTTTCCACTTGCTCAGTGACATCGCGATGGGAATTCCGGCGCATGAAAGTGGCGCTGTACTCTTTTTTTGCTGTCAGACCCCAGCCATCATGTTCGAAGATGCTGCGATAGCTCTCTTTCAACGGCTTGCAAACAGAATCAGGGGGGTGACGACGAGTAAGAAGAATAAGATCAGCTACAGTGAATTGTGGTTGCCAGAGCGTGTGCTGACCAGGGTCCTGGGCTACTCTTGGGTTGCGATTTGGCTGACTTGTATGTCCCCTGTCTGGATATATCCAGCCATGCGAAGAGACACTGGTATTCCGCTGATACCATTTTGAGCTTGCTCAATCCGTCATGGTCCTGAAATATTTACATGAGACGGCACTCTCAGAAAATGAGAGTTAGTCTGACCCAAAAGAAAGAAAAGGAGGCTAGCGTTGGAATGAAAGGGGGAACGATGGTTTTGTTATTTGTTCTAGGTCTTTTCTAGGGATATTTATCTCAGGAATTGGGCGTCGTGATACTAATGTGGCATGTGCCCCAGGGTGCCTACATAGTATAAGATTTTATTAGACTCTTCAGACCTCACTTATCATTCCACTCTTTATTATGACGGGGAGCTGTCGTTGTCCCCATTTTGATGATACTCAGGGTCAGCATCCTGCGAATAGCTAATCAGTGGGCACAGGCTGGCAATATACCTACCGACATATCTCACAAGATCCATGGATTTTGACTGGGCATCCACTTCAATCTGGGTGCTATTGCACTGTCGTGCTTGACTTCAAGGCTCAGGTTGCAGTGATTGGATCCAATGGGCAGTAATAGAGGGAGTTATCGTTCAGATTACATGAGAAGCGGCATGATGATGAGATATCCTCATTTGTACTTGCCGGTACCTTATCTTCCCTTAGATGTGATTAAACCGCCATGCAGTCAATCTCACATTAGCCTTTCTGCACTTCCGTCCGTGGACACCACAAACAAATTATCCTGCTTCACGATCCATACGGATACTCTCAAGGCACCTTGGTCTACATCGTCTGGCCTGATTCTAAACGATCACCTTCTCCCTTCAAATTTCAGACAAACCGCAGAAATGATGGAGTTGAGGAACGTCCTACGAGCTGCTGAATCATACCTAGGTCCAGATGTCTAAGACCTACCCGCGCGTAAGTAACAGACCCGAGCACCCGATTACCTATATCAGGTATTCAGGTACCGTAAGTAGTAGTCCATGAACGATTTCCTTTGTATCCATCAAGAGCAACATACGAACACATTCTACTTGATTCAACGTCTAGCCTCCTTGATCAGAGTCTCTGCCGTCCAATCAGGCTTACTGATGAAAGGAAGATGGTCAGACTTTGCTTTGATGACATTAACAATTTTGTGCGGCCCGCTTGCCTTCGCCGTGTCAATCAGATACTGTGCGGCAGCCACAGTGGTCGTCTTGTCACCAACGCAAGGGAAGTAAGGTGTCGGGATATAGCGCGAAACTGCGTATGTGGTTTTGCTCCAGTAGGACCCAAAGCTTTGTGGGCGCAGGTGTTTGACCAGTTCGGCGATGGTCGAGTCCTCCAGAGCTTGATAGAAACTTTCTTTTGCATCTTCGGGGCGGATAGTTATGACCCCAGCCTAGGTCGACTTAGCAGATCATCGGCACGAGCTAGCTTATGAATGGGAATGGACTGTTGTACCTCGAGGTCAGTCTTCATCTCGGGGACCATCTTATCGCGTGTGCCATGGGGTGAATGTTGGAAACCCTCTGGCACGAGAAAGGCGGTGATGTAGATGAGTTTGAGGACTCCACCCTTGATTCCGTTTGTTGCGCGTGTCTGCTTGTCCAAGCCTTTGTAAGGCGGTGCCGCCAGTTATACCGCTGAAGCTATGCGTGACGACGACGACTTCGTGGTCCTCAATGAGCTCCAAGACGGTCTTAGGGATAGTCTCGATATCTGGCGACCAGTCTGGTGTCGGTGGAGTATATCTCGATGAAGCTAACGCAGGGACGACAGATGAGTATCCCGCCTTGCTGATTTCGGCAGTGAGACGCTACCAGCATTTAGAACTGTGCCACGCGCCGTGTAGAAACACGAATACTGGCTTGAACACCGTGTTTCTTGAGAGGACGATAGGAAGATGTATCAGTGATGCAATTTGTTGGCTTGGTGTCTTTGGTCGTATGCGAGACGGTTTTATAGGACAGGAAAGGTGCAAATATGTAGATTGGTGTTGGGCAACCACGCAACATACCCTCAGGGGCCCGATGCTGCCAGTGGACCATCTTGTTTCAAGACGTGCCTCTGTTGCCAACTTCGAGCATGTACTTTTGTGTTGTTGTGTACACCCTGGGCAATCTGCTTGAGGATAAGCGTGCGGCGTAGGCCTTCCACTTCCAGGGCATCGATTGGTCTTTCTTGTCCGGGTTCATCTAAGCCACGGCGAGGTGACATTCCGACCATGCAAACGTTTTGAACCAACTGACAAGTAATAGCAACACAATCGCTCAAATCCTGGTAGTTGCCTTTGTACGAATTGGCCCGGATGCCTTTACTTCAAGCTAAGCTACTTAATGAACTCCAAGACGTCGACATCGTCGACCGCGGCTAATTCGGAAGCTGCGTCCACCTTAACGCCATTATCAACGAACATTGTAAGTCTACAACTACACACGCCGTTTGCCCACCAGTTGGTACCCCCAGTCTCCGCCGGAGGGTTCGACCATCGACTATATGTACATTCCGGCAAAGTTACTATCGTCAAGCCGCGCTCTCCCTTCCCAGCCTCGAACCTTGGTACATACTACAGCGCCCAGCCAGTGGATGCCCAAGCAGTGAATCACACAGCCTGAGATAGAATGCGGATCATTATCACTTTGCTTATTCAGAAATTCCTAGTTGAGTTTCAGGGCATTACAAAGGGAAGAGTTGGTTGCTGACTTAAAGGATCATGTCGCAGCTGCCTTCCATGCCGGGAAGTTTCTATATTCGTACTTCGAAAACTTTACATTGTAGGCATGATAACTGAATGTGCATAGCATATTGGCCTAACAAAGCGCATCTCTGATGCACGATGAGCGTAAAACAGTACGTACATCATATATCACCCAAGCGAGCCATTATTAAATACATGCGCAAAATCGGGATTGAGAGCAGAAAATTAAATGGCCCGAATTAAACGTTCAGCTTCCAAAGCGAATGAACAAATTCTATTGTCCACTTCAGACATCCAATACACCCTGGTATATATCTTGCCATCGAAACAAGGAACCTGAAACCTGTAGCGAATTACTCTCCTTCACCAAGCCTTTCCCTGAGTAGTAATAATCACTGCCAAATCAATTCGATCTTCCCACCAATAACCTGACTGTTAAACCACTCCTGTGTTGCGATATGATCTTTGACCGGCCTTGCGCCACGCAATACATCACTGCGGACCAATGCTTCAGCTATCCAAATGAGCCACTGGGTGGCCAGGTTCCGAGCAATGCACTGCCGTGGTCCGGCGCCGAAGGCGAAGCTGTTACGTAACATTTCCGGCGTCGGTTCCAACCAGCGCTCTGGTATAAACTCGTGCGGATTAGGAAACACATCAGAATTAAGATGCAAGCTGTAGGCCCCGATGCCTACGTTGGTGCCCCCCGGTATGGAGACACCACAGGCGTCCAATCCGCTGGGGGGCACCTTGCGTGGTAGGCGGGTAGGGGTGGCCATGGAAAGACGAAGGCTTTCCCTGACAACGCCTGAGAGGTAAGGACGAGATGACATGTCAAGGCTAGTATTCTCCTGGACTTCTTGACGGACTCTTTCGTACCTAAGATATAAATCAACCCAAATGTTCTCGCAAGCTATGTGATACGTTGACTTACTTGGCGGGAAGAATTGCTAAATGCCAGCAGAGCTTTGCCAGTGCCATTGCAGGGGCTTCAGTGCCCGCGAAAAGCACATCTAAAAGCTGTGATTTGATCTCCTCCTGCGGAATGCCAGCCCTAAGCAGTCGACCCTGATATGTCTGTGCCTCGGTCTCCTTCTCTGCCAAGCTCTTGGTAATTATTCGAGTAATGAAATTATCAACGATAACTCTACTCGTAGCAACGCGCATCCTTTCTTTGTCGAATATAGAGGCCAAACGAACCACGTGGTCGTACAGCCAAGAAGGCAAATAGAAGAAGCGGACACCGGCGAAGAGGTTGTTGACGAAAGTAGTCACAGTGAGTCTTTGCTTGCCAAGGCCATTTAAAGACTCGCCAAAAAGGTATGATGTTGTGATATCTGTGAACAAGGCGCGGAAGAGGTTCAGCACGTCCAGTGGTCTGCCGGGCGCTTCAGCGCTCCTTCGCTGTAGTTCAAACACCATGCCACCAATGATGTCCTGTACAACTGGTCTCCCCTTCACGATTTCTCGTGTTGCAAACATCGGTGCTACGGCCTTGACCCTCGGTGCTCTCTGTGCCGGGTTTCTAGTCGAGAAGATTGTGGGATAGCCGTCGAAGTCAAAGTGTTGGTACGTACTGCTCTTCTGAAAGCCACCATTCTTGACGTAGAGGGGATTAATGGCGGCACCGTCGGAGATGTCGATTTCGCTCGGCGCAATGCGAACTACTGGACCATATTTCTCGTGGAGAGCCGCAATACTTCGACATTCCATGCCGCTATAGGAAATATACCAAAGCCAAAGCGGCGTGAAGCGAGCTAGAAATGGTCCAGGGACATGTCTCAGCGGGTCGGATGATAGTCTGATAACGACAGCGAGGACAAATGCTAAGAGGAAGATCCACCCAGTAGGCAATGGGTGAAAAATTGCTCCTAGGGAAGTAAGTGAGTTCGAAGCCATTGAGATGTGAACAGCATAAGCTACTACAGCTTGTGCAAGAACTAATCAGTGTGGACTGAATATTGAGATTCTCTGGAAAGTGGCTAACCAAGGAGATCGAGAGGGGTAAGAATCTCGATATTTACCTGCCCCAGGGTGGTCTCCTGGATGTGACTAGCGGGGCTGGTGAAAGCAGCAACGGATTGCTCGCATGTAACATTGATAAGTTATCACAGATATGTGTAAAGGAGGATGGATTAATGCTGACATTAGGGTTGCAACTGCAACCTTAAAGATACAATAGCAAGTCATATCTGGCATTACTACAGCGCTAGACTCGGGATCAGGTGCTAGGGGAATGTATATATCAGTACTTTTACTTTACATGCCAGCTTGTAGTGATAAGTGGTACTGTGGCGTTTGCATGATCCATGAATTTCGGGATTTTCGTCGATCACGTAAACTTCTTCGTACCTCTGGCAACATCCTTCTCCATATGGTGGAAACATGATACTTCCAACTTCACCAGCGTCATTGCATTTGCAATTGTACCGAGCAGATCTTCTCGTTAATTCAAATTCTGACTATGTCGTGTCTAACATCTTATTCTGGTGTGAAGGACAGTGAAGTTCCCGGAGTAAGCAAGATTTCAACTTCTCCCGGCTTCTGCCGGTTAAGATAAGCTCCTCAGCTCTGCTTCTGCAGCTCATGGAATACTCTGTAGGATCTACTTTCGACTATAGGATGATTGGCCTGTGTTCACTTTCCTGTGGTTTATAAGTCCCTGTGATTCAGTTGAATAAGCTACTGGTAGCAGCGGATGGCGGCGGCTTAAGTGGACTAGTGTCTCTGTATATCTCTTTCAAGCAGTTGCTATACCTTATAATCCCCAGAAATCATTCCAACATTTTCAAGTATTTAATTATATCGCTGGCGTAAGTGTCTCAGGGCCGATTGTGATTATGTTTGTCTTAGTTGTAAGCAGGATCAAAGTTATCCGCGCGAGACTTCCGTACATATGCGCTAACTAGCAGTTAAGAAGGAAACGGACGTCCACTCCTGTATCAAGAAGTACCAAGAACTAGTCGAGACTATCTTCACAATTTCCATGAGAGCTCGAATCCTCGGTTGCGTCTTACATATGTGCTGGCTGTACTGCCCCCCCCCCCTCCACCCTCGTGCGGACATTAGTAGGGGGGCCCTACTACTGTCCGCACCATCTAAGGGCTCTTAAAATGTCTCTCGGGTAAAAGTCTGCGAAAAGAGATTGTACTACTATCAGGAATGATCGAAGTGCAAAGCGTAGATTGCATTTTACTACGTGATATTGAACAGCCGTACAAGTACTGAAACTCAAAAGATCCGTGTGTACATGTCTGGCAGGCGACAATGTACGGCTCTGAAGTTACGACCCTGGACTCGAGGTGCCAAGGTCGGTTGGCTTCCTTACACTATTTGGAGCGACGGGCAGAGCAATTCTTTGCACCACGGTCCTTGTTTAAACCTATCACTCTTAGCAACTGCATCATGTTTTGTGATAGAATACTCCAGGCGAACATTTATATCTACGAGATCGTGCCAGATGCCTCGATTGAGCTTCCGTTGCAAGAAGAACTGTGTTGTCAGCATTGGTACGGCTATCCTGCCCCGATCCACATTGGCAAGGGGCTTACTGCAGTAGCTAAAGCATGCGGCAAAATTGCTACCGATACTGAGAGAATTGCGAAAGAACTGTAAAGCAGCTGAGTGTGCCAGAACGTCAATTCCGAGGCAAATGATTTCGGTTCAAAGTTACAATGGACGTTGAAAGAGTGCGTGTCGAAGAATACCACATAATAAAATTCATGATAAATACTTTCAGTTGCCTCAGGCACGCTGGATCAGCAGAGAGGTTAGAGCATGTGCACATCAACTCGGCGGCGATCGTACGGAAGTAAGTTCGTCTCTACAGGGACCCACAACAAGCCAGATTTTAGAAACAATGTCTTTATATCACCTGCATCTACCGGACGGTCAATGGAGCAAATTTAGAGTCCGCTAAGCACTCAACTGGCTGGCATTGTTGTTCTTCGTACGACAGGGGATATTGCAGGGTATCTACATAGTAATTGCATGGAAGGGCTCGATGTAAACATTTTCGATCGTTCCAGATGGCGGCCCAATGGTCCTTGTGAAGATTCTCCAGCTGCTTCATATCGTTGGATGATATCCTCTGGGGGCTGCTGTCAGAAGATTGTTTTTTTTTTTTTTTTTTTTTCCTACGATATATTCTCGGTTTTAGTAGATGTCTTCCCCATGAAGTTTCCCAGATTCAAGCCTTGGGCAGTATCTCGAAGGTGTCATAGCATAGGTATGCTATGACACCTGTATTGGCGAAGGAGCTAGATTAAACGAACCCCGGAACTTTGCGAAGGGGCACAGCTACGTGGGCACTTCGAGAATCTTCAGGTACGGTAACGGGCAGAAACTGCGACCTATTATGGGGCGAATGTCGCTTCTTGATACCCTAGGTAGCCACTATCCGCTATAGTATGGAGGAGGAAGTGATGGTGTTCGCGGGCATGCTTCAGCGGCATGTCCTATAAGGCCATGCTAAACACCACCCAGACCCCAACTAACACTTTAGCATCAGACTATGGGAGGCAATTTGTTTATAGCAGAGCCTACGTACTATGTACCCTTGGCGGAAGCCGCCTCTTTGGATAGCTATGTAAAGACTGAAGCCTTATGAGTTTGAACGGGCGTAAAGCAGGATGGCTGGCGAGGTTTAATGTTTATAGGACATGCTGTAAGCCAGCAAATAGACCTAAGGATGTTATCAGAGATCACCGCGTCCCCCACCCCCGGGCCGGTGCTATAATGCCCCGCTGGAATGTTTACATAAGTAAGTTGCCCCACACGAAAGATTCATCCCCTACTTAAAAGTCACTATCACAAGACGTCATGGCATATGATCATCCATGTACAGAACACAATCCGAACCGATCATTAAGTCAAGGCTCTCATGGTATATAGCGCTACACGCTATTTGAGCATTATTGAACTCTATCCTCGATCCACCCACTTTATAACTATATATGACGATTAGACAGTGAAGCTTCTCATCTCATAATGTGCTTCAATGTATGTTTCCCCGTTGCACGGTTACTAGGTCGGATCCCTTGAACTGACCTCACCTCAAGTCGGGCTATGTGGGAACGCAGAAGGAGGCCCCTAGACCGGCTGGGACAGGTACATATTTGCGACAGCTAGAGTGGAAGCAGGAAAGGAAGAAAAGAACCACAAGTCATCGCTACCGGAGGCGACCCAGCTCAGCAATGGCACTTGCTATTGGGTCTGTCGGTGCCGGCTAATATTGTATATCTCTCTGCGAAATTCCAAGATGCATAAGCACATAGGGGACCAGCAAGCCGCTGCACCCCGAGGACACTTTTCTAGCCACCTAGGTGTACTTAGCATGGTCCAAAAGATATGGTTTAAAGAGCTGCGCTGGAAGAACAATCATTCAAGAGCGTGCATGAAATCCTTGAGAACTTCAGGTTTCTTGAGGATGTTTCTTAAGTACTGCTAGCCTCGTTCAACAGCTCTAACTTACTCCCTAAGACAGTGTCTACCGCAATGAAGAGAGACCCGGAT
Source organism: Cytospora paraplurivora (assembly GCA_021272945.2). Taxonomy (NCBI): domain Eukaryota; kingdom Fungi; phylum Ascomycota; class Sordariomycetes; order Diaporthales; family Cytosporaceae; genus Cytospora; species Cytospora paraplurivora. Next base: position 27,736 of record JAJSPL020000027.1, read on the forward strand.
TATGAGACGCCAGTATTGTATACATTTCATGTAGGAAGAAGTGTCGGATAATAGACCGGAGAAGATAAAGTAACCCTATCTCCATAAAATATATTTGGCAACCCAGGTATGTGAAGCAGGTGAACTTCCCCTCCGTCATTGACAGCGGAGGTATTTACGACAATGCAAAACCGACAAGCTCCCGTACTATGGTTATGGCGGCCTGTAGATCCCGCCAAGTACTGATAGGGGAGATACCTTGAGGTAACCACCACCCAGTAGCTTTCCGAGCAACAGGTGAAATAGTCACTCGACTAAACTCAACGATGAAGGAAAACGCCACCCCATTTAGCAGTAACCAAGACTCGCATTGAAACTTATCCCAACGGCGAAGGCTCGTCTCTCAATGGGGCGTCCATGAACCAAGCTGTGCGAAACTCTTCCCCGGGTTTTCACAACCCAGAGCGCCTCTACATGTCAGCGGCACGTGGTTTCCATCCAATTAAGGATATGGGATGAAAGACGACAAATAAGAGAACCCGGCTTTGTCAACCTCTTAGTTGGAAGACCCTGACTCCCTTAACTGCCCAAAATCATGTTATACGGACCAAACCTCGTATGCTTCTGTACCGTTTCAAAGGCCCTTGGGATGGCTGTTTCTTCGCAGATATCATCCAGGGAACCACTGTGATCCAGTCTAACCTGGCAGGTCCTAATCCCATAGCCCATAGAGTCGTGGCTAGCTTGATTATACCTCGAGGCTGTGCTATTTGGCTACATGGTTATGACTAGCAGAGGTACAGTGATATTTGCGCAGACGGATGGGGGCCTAGTTCTCGCTATTAAAGAGGCTCTAGCTACCAGCGGGTTGCTATTATGTGATCTGAACACCAATGGCAAATTGGCGCCTCCGCAAGGATATTGCCTATGTTTGCGGAGGAAATTTGCGGCTTTGTCGATGGTCTTGTATGGACAATAGGAACTCGTCTAATCTTCGAGAAAGAATGGCCTGTAGATAACGAGATACAAGAGACGTAAGTTATAGGGGTACCTATCTGCTTTGCTGGAATTTTACTGTCCGTACTGAGCACTTTGTTTTTGTGACTGGCAGTATGACCGGCAATTTGAATATGAAACAGGTGGTTCTGGATCTACTCGAGGCAGAAGCAAATTGGCTTGAAGGGTTGATCTTGGGAGACAGGAATGGGTAGAGGATATCAGAAAGTGTTCACCAGAGTATTTGGTGACGGAAAAGGCTGGAGACGGCATGGCGACATACTGTAAGCATTCCAACTTCACCTTTGCGAGATAGTGATCCATTGCACTTCACGCTTGAGCTACCGAATAGTATAGGTGGGAAGAGTTATCTACTGCTGTAAACTGTATTGGGTGTTATGACAATGTACAATTGCGGCTCTCTATATTTTCTATATCCTTCTTTAGATAATTGCAGAGCCGAAGGTTCGTCGAGCGTGTTTAGATATATACGTAGGATGTTATGCTACTTATACAATCCCGTGCCTGGTCGGGTACCACTATTTTGCAGATCTACCTGAGAAAGCCGAAGCCGTAAAGACTCAATATGCTTCCCATCAACAGGAGGTTTGCGCTCCGTGCTGGTGAAGCGGATGTTGTGTTCTTCTCAGTAAGATTACCCGTTGCATCGATCTCGGTACTAGTAAAGCAATCTGGGTTAGCGGTGGGAACTACTCTCTCAAGGCCCCAAAGGCAGGCTTATATGTCTCTACTATTTTAGGCGGAGCTGAGGGGCTTGCATGCATCGGCTTAGGGGGTTTGGTCTATGTACTTACGACCATACAGCATCAAAGGCGAGTACCACAAGGGATCTTGGTGGTATTGTAGCCGTGATATTCGTTCCATCAATGACTACCAATGTGTCGTTGCTCTCGAGATCAAAATCATTGTTAAGAAGCAGCACGGTCGAGTTGTTGACTATTTGCAGGTTGTCAATCTTGATTGGGACCGTCCTCGCGACATCGGCGTTATTGATGACCTGCATAGCCAGGTTGCCTCCTGCTGGAAAAGAGTCCGTTTGCGGTGTCCAGGCTGCTACAGTAACGTTATCCGTGGTCGATTTCGCTGTCACCCGGTACGAGTCCTGGCGGGCGTATCTACAACAGACTCAGTCAACCTTCGTCGTTTCATAGCTCACTATAAGAAATCTTAACCCACCTGCCGAAGGCAGCATATGCCCAATATCTTTTGGAAATAATATTGGTATCATTCACTGTTCGGATTACTGGCGTAGCAGCACTAAAATGTGTTAGAATGACTATCCGATACCGTTGGCGGCTGTAAAATATGAGAGAACAAGAGGGGTGGGAAAAGAAAACTGAGGGCTGAGTTCTTACTTAGAAGGCTGTGCCCCCATCCAGTTAAAGAAAGCCGAAACGTTGGCAACGGTGAACCCTTGCATAATCCGATTTGCCCAGGTAAGCCCTTCACCGCCGCCATACGTTCCCTTAGGGTCGCCCTTGACCGAGTACCATGGCTGGTCAAAGTAGCTTGCGAGTTCCGCCCATTCACCCTGCCACACCTCACGGGTCGTGTCGTAAGGTGCACCCAGCGGCTGTCCATAGCCATGGCCGGAGACCACATCTAAGTACTGCTCTCCATCAGTTTCCTGGATGCCTTTGAGGATCCCTCGCCCATTCTCCCATCCAGCCCAGTCGCAACATGTGATTTTGACATCCAAGCCGGCCTCCTTGACTGCCGGTGCGAGCTTCTCCAAGATGTCTGTAGACTGTTGTCCGTTCGCTTCCATGGACACATACGGCACCGCGATATCCGGCTCATTGAGAGGATTCAGATGGGTAATGTTGATACCCTCCTCTGCGTAAAACTTGACCCATCGCACAAGCTTATTAGCATAGTGGGCCCGCCAGTCGCCTGTTTCACATGAGGCATTGGTCGTGCCACAGAGATACCCGCCATTGTCAGTGCTGTTGGTCGATTTCATGTACCAATCGGCGCCCCAACTGTTGGCGTAGAAGAGATTCACACCACGCTTCTGTACTTCCTTAGCCCACCAGATCTGGGAAGAGTCGTTGTGATCCCAGACATATGTGGGCTCCAAGTCAGGACTTGCCGGCGGCGACGGCTCGATGCTGTTCATATGGTCACCCGAACTATTAAGGCTAGCCCCGATCCCGATACGGAGCAGGGAGAAGCCGGCACCTGTCACCGGATCATGAAGGAGGTCGAACATCTCTTGCTGGACCGCTTCTGACACAGTGTTATAAACCCACCCTGCGCGTTGGAAGGCTTCGGAGTAGCCTATGCCACGTATAGCCTGGTGTGTTTCTGTTGTGTTGACATTGATCTGTGCTACGGCGGATAGTGGCGCCAATGCGGCGAGAATTGGACGACGGCGGACCATATTCAGTTTTGTTGAGCTCAGCGAGAGGCAAGGCGATAGACCATTCGAACTATCTCTGTTAGGAGATGCCGGGCTCATGACTTAAGTAGAAACTTGCTACCAGCCAGGAGGGCGGGCTAGGCCCCAAGTGCTTAGGGCGGGCCCAGTATGGAACACATGGGTGGCCGGAGGCCAGACTGAATCATCGTAAGATTGTGGCCCACTGCATGAGATTTTTATCGTTGGATAGTTCTCGGAAATTGGAATCCATACAGCCTCCAATCTTCCGGTGTCAGGTAGACTACATAGCATTAGACTCTATAACTGATTGTGCAGACCAGCTTGATTACCATAATAGTATTTACAGCTGATTCTTGAAAACAGAGAAACACGATTGTCGCGAAAGGTATCACTCTCTTCCTAGCAATCAACATCAGGACACCCGAATACGGTGGACTGCAGGGGACTTTGCGATAAAACAGCTCTTCCAGCTTTTACGTTTTGAATTTTCATTATATATACCCCCTTCTAAACCTAGTACTTTATCTATTTTCACCCTCTAGACCTTATTTTCACTACTTCATAAGTTTTATTAAATTCTATTAACTTTTATTATTTATTAAATTTAAAAAAGATTATCAATAAAAATAATAAAAAAAAATTTAAATAAAATAAATAGATAGGGTTAGGGTTATTTTATTAGTAAGAAAATTTTAAAAAATAAAAAGATAAAAAATAAAAAAATTAAAAAAATTAAAAAAATTAAAATAAATAGATAGGGTTAGGGTTATCTCATTAGTAAGAAAATTATAAAAAATTATAAAAAATTAAATCTAAATAACATTAATAGATAGGGTTAGGGTTATCTCATTAGTAAGAAAATTATAAAAAATAAAAAATAAAAAAAATAAAAAAAACTAAAAAAAATTAAATCTAAATAAAATAAATAGATAGGGTTAGGGTTATCTCATTAGTAAGAAAATTATAAAAAATTAAAAAATTAAAAATTAAAAATTAAAAAAATGAAATCTAAATAAAATAAATAGATAGGGTTAGGGTTATTTTATTAAATCTACTTAAATTCTGTAAATATACTAGCCTTTATCTAATCTATGCTCTTTTATAGCTATCCTAGGCGTATTTGTAGTAAAACTTTCAAAGTCAAAAAAGCTGGAAGAGCTGTTTTGTCGCAAAGTCCCCTGTAGTCCACCGTACCCGAAGCTAAGTACATCTACAAGACGTTAGGCTCCTTGTTCTAGTTATCACAATTTGATCTGATGACATTGAGGCTAGGCACGTGCTAGGCTAAGCTTAATTCGAACTTAAACGGGATTCTTAAACTAGTTCGGGGCCTAGCGTGTGGCTTAGCTGCACGGAAGTGGGAAGTAGCCAGGGGGACACGTGGGGGGGTATCGCAGCTAAGGAGGATCTTGGAAACCATCTAGCTACAGAATTAATTGTCGCTCGAACAGCAATAAAGGCATTTTACGATGTGAGTCCAGTAAGTGCGATAGCATAGGACACTATAGAGGTAGAGCTTTCGTTGTTGCGTACATAGTAGTTTAGTTGAATTGAGCTACATAGGGTGCGAAAGGGACTATTTGAGGGGGATAGGGCAAAGGAGCCTTACGTAAATGCCCCTTACTGTGGGTACTACGAATGCGATCCTGTCTGGCCTGTCAACTGGTAGACTACCACATCCTCCCTGGAGTATTTTTCGACATCCATACCATGCAAGCGCTTGGGCAACTACTCTACTTGGTACATATAGGCATAAAACTAGCTGATGTTTATTGCATTCCTCCGACCTCCTCGCAGTCACCCTAGCCCATGGGATATTCAAAGTTGCATACCTAGGTGAGTAGCTGGGCCGGGTTACTCCATTCGTGTTCCAGCTCGCCATACTGGATCTCCTCGATCCACTTTTTGAAAAGCACCAGCCTCCTGATCCGGCTCGAGACTACACGAAACTAGCTCTCAATTCCACCAGATCACGCGGATGGGGCTCACCACCGCCAGCTCTGGCATCGTAACAACCATCTGGCTGACCAGCCACCCCTCCTTGGCCGCAAGGCGCTCGCGCGCCAATGCAAGTACTGAGTCGCGCGTCACATCTTCGAGTATTGTTCTCCGGCGTTGCTAGCTCTAGGCGGCCCGTGCCGTCTCGCAGCACGACGAAGACGTTCATAGCGCCAGCCCGGTGAGGCGCTGGTCTTCTTCAAATAGCCACAGGTTCTGTTAAAGAACCCGCGCTTCGCGGCCTCTATCTACGACAGGATGCAGGGGTCGTGATTGGCGCCGAGCTTCCGGTTGCCAGCGCCGTCGGGCCTCGCTCGGATCGCCTCGCTCGTTGCCGAGAGAGAGAGACGGCCATAAAGCCCGTCGAGTCATATGGCCCTACGGCACAGGCAATACGGGCCCCTGGTATACAGCAGCGCCGATGATGAGGCACCAATGCAGAGCGGAGGTTACGTGCCGATAAAGGTATTACGTAGGTACATCGAGTACCCTCACTCACTATTAAATCAGGTGCAAGTTCTTTCGGTCAGCTCTTCGCTGTGAATCACACATGCAAAGAAAATCAAAACAAAAGTATGTATGTACATGGACACTCCCCTCCACACGGTATCCTTCCGCCTACGCCCTTCTTTCAAAGTAACTGTATATAGAGAGAGATCCAACATGTTGCATTCGCCATCTCGCAATATTGTGCTAGGCTTAGAACTGCCGAGGCTCTAATATTTTGTATCTAGATGTATATACTACAATGTGTAACTACCATCCCAGCATTGATCACAGACCCTCTACATTTTCGCCTTTAGCTTCCACCCTGATCTTCATATTCTTGCCGCAACCAGCATGATCGCCCCGATCATCAATAGCGAGGCAGGAACACATCTCCATGCCCAGGGAGCGGCCGTCATCGGCACTATTCAGGGCGCTCGCAATAGGCGTGCCGGATAGCGTGCCGAAGCTGATGATGGTGTATACTATGCCCATGCGCACGCCAATCTTAGTCATGTCGGTGGTCAGGCTGGAAAGTGGGGTGGGCAACAGACTGTTGACACCTGAGCTGAAGAGCCTGTAGATGCTGGCGAAAGCCCAGAGGCCGCTCTGGGTGAAGATAGCTGCCCAGCAGTAGAGTGTTACGGCAGACAGCAGCACAAATGGTATCATCATGTTGGTCGGGCCAGCCCCGGGGGTGTATCTGTCAGAGAGGAGAGGAGGCACCAGCCGACTGACCACGTCAATGCCGTTCATAACGATGAGAAAGTTGATAGAGTCTCTATGGGAAACCTTGATGACGCTACTTGCGTACTCTCCTACATAGTAGTAGGCATGACATATACCCCAAAAGCAGAAGAGGAGGTTAGGAAATCTCTTTGAAGGCCGAGAATTCCACTAGAGTAACCAATGCTTCCGGGCGGGACTCTGGCCCGAGCTAGGGCGAAGCAAACCACCTGGAAGACTAAAATTATCAGACCGAGCACGTGTAGTATCCATCTAAATTTAACACTGGGAAGGAGGGCTTCAAATACGCCGGGAATGGTCATTCCTCCGATAGTGGTTCCTGAGGCAGCAAACCCGACCGCTATAGCACGATTCTTGCTGAAGCATGTAGGGAAAATAGCCAGGGTCACGCAGAATAGGAGCACGTTCCCAATACCGGTGCAGATGACCTGGGCAAGGAACAACTGCCAGTACTTAGTACATATCGATGTCATAAAGACGCCGAGCAGGATAAGGATATAACCAATGACGAAGGTGTGCCGAAAGTAGCCCGCGTCGGTTGCGCTGCCGGAAAAGGTTCTAATGAAAAAGCACAGGAAGACCTGGACCAAGCCAATCCAGGAGATTTCTGAGGATGACTGGTTGAGGGTGCTGATATAGTAGGTCTAGAACACGCCAAAGGAGTTTATATAGCCCCAGTTGTTGAAGGTCACCAAGTGGGCTATAAGCACCTGCAGCTAGGCCTATGAACCCATCCGGTGCAGGACCTGGCAAAACAATGGTCGCGTTACAGCTAACTTCGAGGCCTGACTGGGAAGGTTCAGGCTTAGCTGGTCGTTTCCTTATGCTGGATTCGCCGATGGTCTGGGTGGTTGGAGTGGAATTATCCTTGATACCTTTCTCCCTTGTCTCATCCGGCCAGTCGGAATCTGGAGTGGCGACAATATGTTGGCACTTATATTGGACATAACGGCATCGGTAGACTCAGTGTTTGAGTGCCATGGCAGGTGCAGGTGTTGCCTGTTACGTTTGATACTTAGGCTGGAGCATGAGAATGGATGACAGACTGCATATTAGTCTGTGTTATAGCTGATGTACGGAGGATTAAAAATCATGGTGACTGTGGACTGACCAGCTTGGCCATGTCAATATTACGCCCTTCCCTCCAACTGTCACTGCAGCTTTTAGGTCAATTATTTTGTTCCTCGAATGCTAGTATAGATCTGTTCCTGCAGTGGCCACGCTAAGCCTTATTATTCAACACAGTGACACTTAGCTCCGAAACCCCTGCTACCGCCATAACAACTGAGGTCGACTGTTTTCTCAATCACATTATCGATCCGATATGTCTGTACGTCCGTATGCATGTCTCGTTTGCTATCGGGAATGTAACAGATCAAATTGTCAACGACATCCGTGTCCACAGTAAACGCAGGCCACGGTCTTGGTGTAACGAGACCTCAATCCGAAGGAGATAGATTTCTATGTATATATGAGCCGATGTTCCTCGGAATTGTACAATAATTCACAGCGATCCTACGTACAGTGCAACACGTTCTGTGCATAGACCGACGTACCAGGTCAACGTGACAGTCAGAACTCCGTGCTCAGTGTGATTGACCCCCGCCCCCCCCCAGGGATGAGAATGCACAAAGTACACCCCATGATGCAGCTTGCTATCAACAACTTTCGCCACCGGGCACGATGTATGCTCTCAACCATCGCACCTCGGTAATGTGGTTGCGTGTCTGTAATGTTCAGCTAGTAACAACGATTGCTCAGCTACTAGAATAGTGTGCTGTCATTCAGACCGAACATATGCACTGCGAATCGCAAGTGATAATTCGGTATAAGAAGGAGGGTATGGCTGGTCATGACATTTATGATCTCATCTGCAACGTACAACTTTGCCAGTGCTGGAAGAAATCGAACAGTCTGCCAATGAGGCATCAATCCCTTCTCGTTGGCGATGATGCTTCGCTTGGCCGGGCGGACATTAGCACGTTGAGGAGGCGGTTCATGACCTTAAGGGAGCAGGGTAAGGTCCCTGAACGGATAGCTACCGACTGCTCATTAGTGGTTACGAGGCCACTCGAGTAACAGTTTCGTTGCCTTGAAAACTCCTACCAGCCGAAGACTCCTCGGGATCCTGACCATCCCATGAGTCGGGAGACTGCCTTGTGGTTAAGGGCCGTCGACTCTGCCCCAGGGTGGTTACAATGAGTCGACACTCGTGGCGAATGAAGGAAACCAGGCCGGCTTCAGGGGCGAGATCTCGAGCTCTCGTCCGAAAGTATCGACTGGTTGTACTACTGCTCGTTTGCGAAGACCGAGGACTGGGAGACGCGATACAAGGCGACCCAAACTGGACCAGCTGGGTTGATGGTGAGACTCAATTCTGATACGCTGAAATTCGTCCTTTGTCTCCTTACAGCCATTATCAATATCTGTGTTATCTCATCGCCAACGTTCTATCTCTACCACCTGGGCCACCTAGCGCCCTATTAAAGTTATCGTTCTGGGGATGAAATTCAACTTCCTAGTTGACAGGTAAAACTAAACTTGATTTAGTTCGTGCATCCATGTATATAGACTGTAAACCACATAGTTGTGATGACTGATTTCTGTGAAGGCAGCCGCGGGCGTAGCAGATCTACAAGTGCTCGATAAGAATACGGTCTCGGTGGCTATTGCCCCGGCACTTTCATCAGAAATGGTAGAGATCCAATTTTGCCAATACTGCGCCACGGATGCTCATTGGTAGGAAAAGTCAAAGGAATATCTTCCTGAGAACCATGGAATCCTGGTGTCATGCAGGAAGTACCTACCAAACATGATAGTCAATCTAAAACGACGAGCTATCCTTTCCAGCCGCTAATTTCGATCTTGAAACACATGCAAAGTGGTGCCTTTTTTTTTTTTTTTTTTTTTTTTTTGGCGACCATGTCGTAGCCAGCTGTCGTCACCTTGAAAGAAAATGTCGCTGTCGCTTGCCATCACGGTCTGGGTTAGCGTAGGTGTGACGACGATCCCGCCAGTTGAGGTGTTGGCAGCTGGGAGCGGCCAGCGCCTTGGTCAAGTCTATGTATTCTGATGACAAAGTAGCTCAACGAGGCATATCGATATATCATCATGTATAATATATCCAGACTAGAATAAACTTCCCATCAAGCTTGTTCTCCGTTCGGAGTCTGTTATACCTGTGTTAATTCATATTCCAAATGAGAAGTAGCACTAGTCTATCGTTACGGCTTTCAATATTGTCAACTGCCTACCTAGGTAGGTAAGACATCACAGCTTCGATGCAGTAGATGTACCCTAGGGTAGTGAAGCTAGACATGATCACAGCTTTAGTCCACCTTGGGATGAGTGACCTAGATTTTGCTGGGCCATATGCTATGATTTGCTCAGACTGCTATAGCAGTAGCGGAAGATTTTGCTTCAGTCCCTATGGCCGTCGCATGGAGAGATAAGGGCACGGAATTGCCACTTGCACGATGGAAACCCAACAATTGATTGATTGTGCCAGCAAGAGACTTTGTCCACTATTGTTCTCGATAATTCTATATTACTTGGTCCCGCGAGGATATGAGAGATGAGTATACGCTACTTACTTACTATGTATAAAGTCCACTGAGGTAGGTACATATGTAGGCGAAGAATCCGGTTGACACTGCCACTCCAGCAGATGGCAAGTCGAGAATCCGTCTTCCAACTTTCTGTTCGTGCATTTGTCTATATCGTTGCAAGTATGTAGATATGATACTTTTCCTGTGCAGCAAAGAAGTAATATGTGTAATTATGGGCGAAGTTGGTGGTCTGCCTTCAACCCTCGAGGTTATTGGGGTCTGATTTAGTGCGCAGGGGAGGATGGAAGGGCTATATTGGGTATTGTATAGCAATATTCAAAAGGAGCTGGAAGCCCTCCTCGCTTATAAGTATATATATAATCAGTATCTATTAATACTTGCAGTACTAACTTCGCATGTTCTTTATTTCCGTGCCAGTTGACGAGAACGATTTCTACCATTTGCTCTGGAACGCAGATAGCCAAGCAATTTGAAGTTAATGGAAGGTTGATCCCTAGCATGACTTAGTTAATAAAGATTGTTAAGCCGATGATTTCAGTCTATAGATATTCACGTGTGCATATGAGCGATATTACGGATTCGCACGCTGTTGTGTAATATCAGGTTTAATATCAGGTTTCCACAAGTTCTACCTACTCATGCTATGTCTTGAAGAAGGAGCAGACTAGAAAGATTTAGGCTATTAATGACTTAGCAATACTTTTGTTCATGGACATCGTAGAACCGGCCGCGTCGAAAAAGCACTTAGGTATTCTTACACGACTTAGGCCTGCCTATATGAGGCCAGCACTGGGTAGATTGCTGTACATGATAATCTGGGAAGTAACAGGGGATCCAAGTACTAAGCATGGTTTGGACGAGATATTCGAGGTCATACCTGGCGCACAGGTGTAGGGAGGTCACTCTCACGACATGGATATGTGGTAGGGTGATCCAAAGCTCTCGGCATGGTGGGAAGGGATGGCCCCGTTGTATGTCAGCACTAGGATGCGGCACACCTATCAGGCAAAAGCAAGATTAGTACTAACACGTCAACTGGTGTAACAGTGACACTCCTAGAGGTTCCAAGGTATTCGCTATTCCACCTGCTTGCATGTTTTACATGTATGCTTCAATGTCATGTGATTTGACTTCATGACCCTCTTCTCAATAGATTTCACAGCAAAGTCCTCAAAAGTCTGGAGTGAGGAACCACTCCTCTATTGCGATCCCGTTTTGCAGCCCGTTCAGCTGTACGCTTTTAAAGCTAGTCATGGAGGACAGGCCCGAGTGGCATGAGAAGCTGGATGGGATTCTCACCGCTCACGTATCTCAACCATCATCATCGGATTTACATATGGACGACACTAAAGATATGCTTACGGGGGCATCCTTCATGCTTGTAAACAAGGAGGGTGAGATGATTGACGATGGGATTGATTATGAAGTTGCTAACCGTGCCAGGCATCCTTTTCTCGGGCTCATCTGGCAGTACCAGCCTGGATGGCAGATTGGAACCGTGGACCGTTCACACATTGGCCTGGATGGCTTCCCTAACTAAGCTCCCTTCCACAGTCTGTTTACTCCAACTACTTAGTCGGGGATACCTGACCCTTGATGAAGACCTTCGAAGTCGCTTCCGAGAAAGCGTTGTGGCTCACCTGGCCTCGGTGCAGATCCTACGGGGCTTTGACGCCACCGACCGGGCCATTCTCGAGCCCAATGTTCGTCCCATCACACTCCGTCATCTTCTCACGCATACTTCAGGCCTTGGATACGACTTGCCATCCGAGGATTTGATGAAATGGCGCAGTTCTGCTGGGAAGCTGAAGAACAATCTGAGCTGGACTGAAGAGGGGTTTGCAACACCCCTACTGTTCGAACCAGGAACAGCGTGGCTGTATGGTACAGGTATCGATTGGGCGACACGGCTTCTGGAGGCAGTCACCGGCGAAACTTTGAGGGACTATATGGAAGCAAATATATTCAAGCCATTGGGGATGCATAACAGTATTTTCCGCCCTGGCACCGTGCCCAGATGTCGCGAGGGCAAGACTCCTCAGCCGGCTGAGATCCTTTTCCGAGAGCCGAATAGGACTCTACACGAGATGAAGCCACAGCCTATCAGTTCGCGTGGGGACCATGAGCTTGATAGCGGTGGGGCAGGTCTATTTTCCACGACTTATGAGTATTCCAAGATACTTCGAGGCATTTTAGAGGGGAAATTGATGCCGAAGAGTAGCATCGAGCTCTTGTTCGTGCCGCAGCTTGATGATAGACTGCAGAAGAGCATGATGGAACAGTTGGCCATCTCGCAGGCCTTTGCCCCTAACTATCCTCCGAACATGCCTGCTAATTTCGCCTTCGGTGGTATGATGAACCTGGAGGATATTCCTGGGAGGCGGAAGGCAGGCAGCATAACCTGGAGTGGAATGTCTAATTGTCGCTGGGTATGTGATTTTCCCCATGATCATCTGGCCCTGTTCAGCAAGATCGGGTACATGTTTAGGGAGAGGTGTACTGATGGTTTATGTAGTGGATTGACAGGACGACAGGTATCGCAGGCCTTCTGGTTGTGAGTGTCCTGCCGTATGGGGATACTGTGGCTAGCAAACTATTCGATGAGCTGGAGCGAGCAGTTTATGAAGGATTGCAGGCCTAGAAGGACCTTTTCGGATAAGACCCTTTACAAGGCAATTGATCAAGTGCTTCCCTATTGTTATATAATGTGTCCGTCCTTGTAGAAGATCGGTGACTATAGAGGGACGATGTTAGACGATTATATTGTGATCATTTATTTACGTATCTCTGATCTCCGGAAACTCCATGTATTGGCGACACCAGGTTGCTTCATCGCTCTGACAAGCCCGCCGAGGCAAAATTGCGATTTCGCAGACATGATAGGCCTGGGAGTCATATCCATCATTGTGCACACGCTATCTATGTCCTCCATAGGGTGTCGATACCTCGGTACTGTGAACCTGGATGCCGAACCCCGTACGGATGATGAATCGCTGTGTGTTTTGTCCACATCAGAAAAAAATGACCCCTGACGGGTTCCTGGGGGCCGTCTTAGTGCATGTAGTACCCGCTACGCCGCAACGGTGAGGCTTGGGACACCCTGACGATAACACCCCGACAATGCGCTAGTGAACGCCCGAACGCCCAGAGAAGTGGTTATGTACCACTACGGCTGTGAATGAGGTGCTAGGAGATGCAGGTGGACCCGTACTGTACGTTCCAGGTCCGCAGAAAGGGGTAAAGACCACCTGTGGGCACCTGGGCACTTCCAGGTTGGGCACCTGGAACAGCCAGGCCATATACCCAAGTGCCTCTGTACCTCTGTACCTAGGTACCTCTGTACCTCTGTGCTTTGATCCGTCGTCATCGCTCCAGATATCCAGGCACGCCCAGCGCCGCCTCCTGAGTTGTGACTGGTTTACAATCTCCCGGTCTCCTGGGCCCCCGACCAAGAACAGCCTCCTGGAAGGGAAAGAGGGGGAAGGAAAAAAAGAAGGAAAAAAAAAAAGGTTCACTGTACATAGTAGTTACACCACATCTCAGCGGTATTGGGTACGGTTTCCTCGCTATGCCCCCTGGACAAGCGCGACTTTCGACATAACACGACGTTACGGTAGCCTCCTTCAGCCTAGCCACCGCTTCGCTTCATTTGAGCGGCACCTCGCAACTCGCACGCATTTGTCTAGAGGCATCCAGGACCACCTGCCTATTGCATTTCAACCGTGATACTGCAGGCACTGTACTGTACAGTACCTAGTAGTTCCGAAGCGAAGGAAGAGACAAGGTGCTGCTCGATAAGGGTAAAGGGCCAGGTCCGAATCCCGCCCTGAGCACCGCACCGCACGCACCGCACCGCACGCACCGCACCGCAATCAATCTTGGGACCTGGAACCCTTCAGATACCGGCCCGTACACTGTCTGACTGTCCACCACGACAACCACATTCCATCCGACGTTGGACGCGCGTGTTAGCTTATTTCCCCTTTCTCGTTTGTGCCGGGGGAAGGAGACATCGGCCCCTCAACCTCGCTCAGAGATGTCCTCGCCTCGCCAAGCACACGCCCATGCGAAACCCCATGCACATGCTCCCATCTCTGCTTCTGCTGCTCCTGCGGCTCCTGCCACCTCTCTCCCCGCCTCTGCATACAACTTTCACCTAAACACCGCGTCTACTTCCAACTTAACCAATCCATCCACGGCATACCTGACTTCGGCCTCCATTTCTGGTCCCACCTTCCGCTCTGCCTCTCAGGCCAGCATCGGCTCGAGAAGGCCGCTCCAGCAGCAACAACAGCAGCAGCAACACCACGACTCGTTAGCCCATGGTTCAAGGGCTAACCACGGCGCCGCCTATCACAACTCCATCAAAACCTCGCATATCGCTAATAGCGCCTCTCACATATCCTCCGCCGTTAGTTTGACACCGAGCCCCGCTCACGCCGCCCACGGCTCCTTCTCCGCTGGCTCGCTGCCGCGGACCTCATCCCTGCTGCCGCCTCCTAGCATAATTGCCGACGACAGCAGTAGGAAGCAGCCGGCCCTACACGACCCTTTTTCGAATGCCCCCGCTGCCGCTTCCGCCGAGGTCGCTTCCTCTGCCTACAATCTCGCCGATCACGTCAACGAGCCCGAGTTCGACGACTCCGTCTCCCCCAAGAATACCCGGCGACGCCCTTCCAAGGCGCACTCGCGATCGAGCAGCCTGGGAGGTCTGAGCGACGGCTTTCGAAACCTTAATCGATGGTCCATCTCTACCTCGTCCAGCCGTGCATCGAACGCCGCCTCCACGAAACGCTTCTCGAGGCGCGTAAGCATTGATTCCACTGCTTTGTTCTCGCAGTCTTCGTCCATCTCGCCGCGGAGACTGCTCAAGAGTCGCCCGTCCACTGCTGGTGAATCTCCCGGAGGGCGCCATTCTTCAATACCGCCGTTGACGACATTACCGCCTATAGTACAACTGCCATCCTTGTCACAGGAGGACCTCGTTGGCGCTGCACTGTCGGGCCTGCAGGGGTCGAAACAAGAGCGCGATACACATCTCTCTGGACCAGACGCTGAAGGCAAGCCGGGGCGTTTCTGGGATGATTCGACGGCGGCGGGGGAGTTCTCATATTTGTCGACAGCCGCGCGACCTACTCCAGACCCGTCGTTACCCACCTCTGCCTTCAGCCGAGACGCCAACATGCCACCCTCCGGCAATGGTCCTCGTGAGAGGGGCCACTCGCGGAGCCGATCCCGGGGCTTGAAGAGCAGCCAAGATTCCACGTCCTCGTCACAGAGGAATCCGTCTCGGCCGAAGCAGCCGTCTCAGAAGGCCATGTTGTCCAAGGCATTGCAAAAAGCAAACACTGCCGTCCAGCTTGATAACGCTCAGAATTTCGAAGGTGCCAGGTCTGCCTATCAGGAAGCGTGTGAGCTACTGCACCAGGTCCTGCTACGTACTGGAGGGGACGAGGACAAGAAAAAGCTAGACGCCATTGTGAGTCCACTGCAACACCATGAACGAGCCTGGGACAACAGACTGACGAGCATGTGCGTTAGCGCATGACGTATTCCAGCCGGATCGAAGAGTTGAACCAGATGCTCCCGCCGGATGCTGAGGACAGCAAGGCACTTCCACAAAGCCCCGCAAGCAACGGCACTGGTTCAATACTCCAGGGGAACTACGGCCACACGAGGAGCGAGTCGGTGATAGATGAGGCTCGAGTAGTGAATTCACGTTCGGAAACGGATCGTAATCAGCAGGCGCATTGGGAGATACCGAACTACGCAAAACCAACGTCGGTCGCCTGGAAACCTCAGCATAGTCCGCAATCTTCGCTTGACGGTCCACGATATGTAACGCCGACGCCAACGAATTTCGGCGAATCATACAATCGATCACGATCCGCCTTGTCCCAGAACTCTCCGAGGCATGACCGGATACTTGAACAGGATATTATTGTGGCACGGCCTATGGAGGACGAGTATATGCCTCCGCCTCTTTCTCCGCGAAGGCCTGTCTCCCCTACAACAAAGGTAGGCCCTGACGTATCCGTCGGAGCCGACTTCTCGAGCAGTGCGAACCGTCCTGCTGCGGAGATGCCCGCTCGATTGGGACTAGAGCGGGGGGACAGTCACGAATCCATCTCATGGTTGGATCCGATAGATGAGTCGGGAGGATCATCGGCGTCATCTGTACATTCTCGGTCTTCGTTGAGAATACGGAGAAGGCATATCCGAGCAGCCAGTGGGAATACCGAAGCTGAATTCGATGCTGCACTTGACGATGCCATTGAAGCAGCCTACGATGATGGCTATGATCCGGAAGATCCGACACAGCAACCCCTCGACCCCGACCATGCGGTCGAGGAGGACGAAGTCATTGCACAAGCCCTACGAAAGGTTCAGCTGGCTAGGGATCGTGTTCGGCAATCCGAGCTCGAGATGCAGAGGCTTGCTGAGGACAGAAATCGGCGGATGAAGGCGCTGCATGAGGAGGAAGAACAGACGTTACCCGGGGGCTTTTACGATGGGGACGATTCAGAGGAAGAGGAGCGCATCCTGGAGGAGATGACAACGGGATATGCTATTGATGAATTTACGCTAGGAGACCAGCCCAACATTCGCTTGTCGCGAGAGTCGGACCCGAGCGAGCTCAAGCCGCCAGGCTGGCGTGTCTCTTCGGGATCAAGGCCACCGTCAACATCGAATACGATCCTGTCGCCCGTGACAGAAGTCACTGGATTGTCCATGTTTGCCCAGACGCATGGCCCCATCGCGCCACCACCGTCACAAGCATTGCCGAAAATACCACCACCCAGACGGCGTCGATCATCCTCCGGCCGAGACAGTGTACGGGACCGTCGTCTGTCTGGGACGAATGCAAAGCAGCTGAAGATTGAGACGCAAAAGCTCGGACCGAAGATACAAGAACCCGCAACTGCTGGGCCCAATATGCAGAACAATGAGTTGCCCACGAGCCAGAACGCAAAGAATGCTGGCTTGATTGCGCAACAGCGACAAACCGTTGGGGGTGCGCCCAGCCGATCGGCCTCGCTGCGTCGGGGTCCTTCACCTATCCCACCAGGTCTTGCTGTCGAAGGCACACCGCCGACGCCTTCTGGGCCTCCAGAAAATCGAGCCGGATCCCCATCGGTGACTCGGCCGCCCGCTCTCCACAGGAATATGTCTTCAAACTCTCTGAGGAGCATGAAAACCAGGAACGTCTCCATCTCCAACATCGACGATCCAGATGTCTCGCCTGCCACGCCCATGTCCAATCCATTCGCCAATTCCTCGTCAGCCAAGCTACATACGCTACCTTCGCTTCCCACACCGGTAGCAGCTGCATTTAGGGACCGTGTAACATCTGGGTCGGCGGCTGGCGGCTTCCGCCTCTTCGACAATGACATTCACACACCCGCATCGCCTGGAGAGCCCAATGTACCTTCCGAAGATGCTCCACTGCCACTTGAGCCATGCCCAACCGAAGTCATGCTGCGCCCATTCTGGCTCATGCGCGCACTATATCAGACCCTGGCTCATCCCAAGGGTGGGTACATAAGTACCAAGCTCTTCGTGCCCCGGGATGCGTGGCGGGTCAAGGGCGTCAAGATCAGAAATATGGAGGAGAAGGTTGGCCAGTGCGACTTGCTCACAGCTGCGCTGCAGAAGCTGGCTAGGGTTGACTCGGCGGACGCAGACGCCGTGCTGGAGGAGATGCAAAGCTTCGAGACCGTGCTCGAGCAAGCCCAGGTCTTCCTCACCCGCCGACTGGGCAACGAGGTAGGAGTTCAGGCAGCTGGAGCGATGTTCAGGGACGCGGATGGCGTCGTCGAGAGCGGGCAAGACAAGCCGGTACCCCGCAACAATTCCGTCAGCAGCAAAGGCGCCTTCAGCTGGCGGCGACTGCGAAGCAAGACAAGCTCAACCAACCTGGGGGTCACACACGAGCGTGGTGGCCGGAAGGAATCGTCTGTTGGGCTGCCCGTGCCCGGCGGGGCGGGTTCAGAGGCCATGTCGCTGTCGTCGCTGCCTATGACAAACTATCCTACTTCTAAGCCGAGTAAGAGGGATGTCAGGAATGTGAAGTTCAGTGGGCCAAATGCCAATTACATGGCTGCATTGGCGAGGTTATTTGACGCGGCGCAGACCATCGGTGAGTCTCAGCATACTGCCAGCTTCTCACATAAATGCAGATCAAGGATTGTTTTAACTAACGTGTTGGTTGATACACAGATCAAATCGCCCGCCAGGTTGAGGACCCTGGCCTTCGACACGCGGACAAGACCCAGGTTGGGCTTGAGCTCTGCACTAGGCACGCGGCCGAATTCTTTGCATTCTACATATGCCGGTTCGTCCTGCAGGATCTCGCATTGCTGATGGACAAGTTCATAAAGAGGGGAAGCGAGTGGGTGCTTGTGTAAGGGCAAGCGGAGAGACACAATCAAGGGATGGCAGGGAGGTGCCTGTTCCAGTCGTGGTGGGGTTCCAACCGTCAATCATACGCGCGAGCCCTGTTCGCTACAAGACTCACTGTAGTACATTGCATAGACCCCTGAGTGGAAGAGGGCCGTCCATCTTTTAGTTTTATGGTCGGTCATTTTGTTTCCGGCGTTCAAGAGGAAGATTAGAAGATATCCCGCATTGGGTTGAGTTGGGTTGAATGATATCACCTTCGTTCGGTTGTTGTTTTTAGCTGATTTCGGTACGACGTCAAGTCCCTCGCAAGCACCTGTCACACCTATATTATTTATATCTCATCGGCTCAATTCTTGGGTGGAGGAGGATCACCCAATGCGATGTCCTCCTGCTGGCGGTGGTCAGATAACCTTAGAAGTATCTAGGTACCTAGGTACATGGGTACTTAGTACCTAGTCGTACTGTGTCTGCTTAAGTAAGCCACTACGACTTCACTTTTCGGACGAATCCGCGTCCTCTTTGCGATATGCGCACATCACAACTGCTGAGCGCCTCATAGCAAACAACTCTCACCTGCGCTTCGTCCTTGCTTGTCAATTGGATGCGCAGCTGTACAGTGGCTTCGATGCGACAATGTCTGCAGCCACTCCATCCGCGCCATCTGGTGCGCAGCTTTGCGCCTCATAACAGCCTTTGGCATGTGCGACACAACTCGACGGCGCCGTTCGCCAGACAAACTTTGAGCATCTGGCGCCCATTCGATCTCATCCGAACTCGCGCCAATGGTCTGAATGTCACTTGCGATGCGAGATGGACTCTGTGCGAGGCGAGGAGGTCCTATGCCACCCCGTCAAATAAAGAGATGACGGACCTCGAGAAACGCATCGCCGCCATCCCCCGCGAGCGTTTCCGCAACTTTTGTGTCATCGCACACATTGACCATGGGAAATCAACCCTTAGCGACCGCCTCCTCGAGCTCACCGGTACAATCTCCAAGGACGACGAGAACAAGCAGATCCTCGACAAACTCGACGTCGAGCGCGAGCGGGGCATAACCGTCAAGGCGCAGACATGCACCATGATCTACAAATACAAGGGCGAGGACTATCTCTTGCATCTCGTCGACACGCCGGGACATGTGGACTTCAGGGCAGAGGTTACAAGATCGTATGCGAGTTGTGGTGGTGCGCTGTTGCTCGTGGATGCGAGCCAGGGTATTCAGGCACAAACGGTGGCGAATTTTTATACGGCCTTCGCGCAGGAGCTTATCATGGTCCCCGTAGTGAACAAGATCGACCTCCCCTCCGCGGACGTCGAAAGGGCCGTGGGGCAACTCAAGGATACATTTGAGATAGGTGCCGAGACCCACGAGGGCGGGGCTCCGGTGCTGGTATCAGCAAAGTCAGGAAAAAACGTCGAGGCCATCCTTCCTGCCGTTATCGAGCGGATACCGCATCCTGTGGGCGATGATAGCAAACCGTTACGACTTTTGCTCGTGGATTCGTGGTATGATACCTTTAGGGGCGTTACCCTTTTGGTGAGACTGTTCGATGGTACTATCAAGGCCGGCGATCAGGTCATCTCGCTCGCTACAGGGAAGAAGTATACCGTGGGAGAAGTGGGCATCCAGTATCCCAACCAAGTCCCGCAGACTAGTCTCCGGGCAGGACAAGTGGGCTACATCATCTTCAATCCAGGCATGAAGCGCATTCAGGACGCCAAGATCGGCGACACCTTTACGACTCTCGGCAACGAGGACAAAGTGGAGATGTACCCCGGTTTCGAGGAACCGAAACCCATGGTCTTCGTTGGAGCCTTTCCCACCGACCAAAGTGACTACACAAAGTTGTCCGAAAGTATTCAAATGCTCGCACTGAACGATAGGAGTATAACGCTGTCCAAGGACCATTCCGAAGCGCTCGGAGCAGGGTGGCGCTTAGGATTCTTGGGTAGTCTGCACTGCTCAGTCTTCCAAGACCGTTTGAGGCAGGAGCATGGAGCGAGCGTCATCATCACGGAGCCCAGTGTCCCGTCTCGGATCGTCTATGCCGACGGTTCCGAGGTCGTCGTTACCAATCCGGCCGAGTTCCCTTCGCCCGAAGACCACAGGGGTAGAGCAGCGACGTTTTACGAGCCCTTCGTCCACGCCCTGATGACGCTGCCAGAGGAGTATCTCGGCCGTGTGATTGAGCTGTGTGAGGCCAGCAGGGGGGAGCAAGTCAGCCTCGAGTTCTTCCACGCCACACAGGTCATACTGAAATACGACCTTCCTGCGTCAGCGCTGGTCGACGACCTCTTCGGAAAACTAAAGGGCGCTACGAAGGGTTATTGCACGTTAGACTACGAAGATGCCGGCTGGAGGGAGAGCAGGTTGCAGAAGTTGCAGCTGCTGGTGAACAAGAAGCCCGTGGACGCTATCTGTCGTGTCGTGCACGCCAGCCAGGTCGACCGCTTGGGAAAGCAATGGGCGTCTAAATTCAAGGAGCACGTAGACCGCCAGATGTTCGAGATCGTCATCCAGGCGGCAGTGGGTAGGCGGATCATCGCAAGGGAGACGCTCAAGCCATTCCGGAAGGACGTTCTAGCGAAATTGCACGCCAGTGATATCACCCGCCGCAAGAAGTTGCTAGAGAAGCAGAAGGTGGGGCGGAAGAAGCTGAACGCTATCGGCAATGTTATGGTCAAGCAGGAGGCTTTCCAGAAGTTCCTCACGAAATAAGTTCCGTATTGGAAGGGCCACACTGCCCGTCGTCTAAGATGGGCACAGCTGCAGCCAAGGCCATCAGTTACACATACTATAAACGCAGCTTTGTATATAACGGCAACACAAGCGTCATGATAAAGGATAGAAAGGGACGATAATAGGAATAATCCTACGTACCCTGGCCAGACCAGGTCTGCTCCGTGATGAAAAACCCAGGTAGACGCCTGACAGTGCAGGAACCAACTATATGCCTAGTCCTTCATAGGATGTTGCAGCGCACCCATGCTTGATGCTTGGGCAGTCATTGCTGCCTATTAACTGGCAAATGGTCTCTGGGGATCATGCTTATTCCTCTCCGACATCACTGCATCCCATAGGCTGTTGACCAGGATAGTCTGAACTTTCTAAGGCAAATATATTAGAACTCGCCTGGGCGGCATCGTGATTTTCCCTTGCTTGATGCTTCTATCTTCACTAAAAAGTAAGGAGAAATTTCAGTCAGGAAATGTGTTTTTCGAATCGATATGAAGAGACAGGCTCATACAATAAAGGGATGCTGGCCTGATTGTAACACCGAATAATGCTCTAGATGTTGTAGCCTCATTCAGAATCATCTCGTATAGTCGATGCTCGCCCAACATGAATGAGCCTGCTGGAGTAAGTGCAACCTTGATCCAAGTACTTTTCCGGGACAAGAATCTTCTGCACGATCGGTTGCAAAAACAAACTAAGCACCGTTGAGAGCTCCTCATTTCGAACCCCCGAGGACCAAGTCGAGTGCCTGAGCGGATTACACTTCCCTGTCACTGTAGTGTACTCACTCGCACATGCAAGCTGCTTGCTACGTGCTGCTTGCTCGCTCTTACCTTATGGGAGCCCTTTAAGTGCTGTGAGAGGTTCAGTCTTATCTCCAGACAATTGATGGGAGTCCAGGGGCCACAGATTGTGATCAAACGCTTGGTCTTGTTGTCCTGGTCGCCGACCCTTCCCGATAGGTGCGTGGCCGATTTGCCTTTGCGTTCAATATCAAGTACGCGAGGTGATCACGACGCCGAAGAAGATGAGATGCATGGTGCGGTCTGGACCTGCACCACGTAGCGTACTTGAAAGTACTGCGAGGGCGGCACTATTACAGTCGGGTCAAGGCCTTGCCAACACTTTCGCCCTTTTCGAATAGCATCCCATGGGATCACTTCAAAGTGCAGCACGTTGCACGCACACCATCATGCAACCACTCGAGAATTTCGAAGTACCCAATCGCCGCCGATATAGGACCGATGCTGTATGTGTAGTTGATCATGATAACAGATCGAAAAACAGGTTTCCAGAGGTCAGGAACGTGGCATCCGAGGCTATACGGTGCACGTGTGATATGAGAATAGTTTCGGGAGAGCCGGTAGCCCGCTCGCAGGCATTGATACTCCGTGCGCCCTTATTCGAGCGGACAAGGTGCATCAAGTGGTCTCCTACCTGATCGGAATCGCCTTGGTGGACAGCGTTTGCTTTATGTCCGCAAGAGGATCTTTGGCGGCCATGAGTCCATCATGGCGCATGAGCATAGACGGGAAGCGAATCTTAGCCTGTTGAACTGTGTCAGTAGACCCATCTGTTTCTGAGCAGATTACACCTGAAAAGAGACACTTACAGCGGCCAGACTACTAGCATACTTCACTCCTAACTCATTGGCGATATAATTCAACCGGCCCACAGCCCACTCTCGCTGTTCATCCGTGGTAAAATCACATGTCCTGACCGTACTTAGCGGCCACGCTACCATCAGGCCGCCCAACATCTTGGACTGCTCGTCGTCGCCACAGGCAAAGACACCTGGGGGCGAAGCCTCTGGCTGATGGATACTTGTTTGGTGCACGCGAAGCATGAACGGCACTGAGGAGATGATGTCTGCGATGTTAGCCTTTGAGGTCCGCACGGCGGTAGCGTACTCAGGCGTCGAGCGGAAGTCGGCCGGTGAGCATAGCCACGCGGCGACACGGATCAGCAGGCTCATTAAGATAATCCTCGTCGAACGGGATGCGTTCCACACGCTGGCAAGCATCATATCGTGATATGTATCAACGCGGCCGGGATACACCGCCGCATACTTAGCCTCGCCATCTCCAAGGACCCTGTCTTCCCGGTACAAGGGCGTAACCTGACTCTCGGCCGGGAGGCCCTTGAGCCAATTGGCGATACGCGAATCGAGGTCCCGTACCTTTCGGAGCATCTCGAGCATGATGTTGAGGCCATGGTCGTTGCGGGGGAGCGACGCTATCAGACGCGCGACTTCAGCACGGAGGTCACTCGTCTCGAGTGAGAAGCGCTGGCAACGAGCGCCCATGGAGTCTGCCGCGACGGACTCTGGCAGCCACCAGTTGACGCCCATGCCGGTTGACGTGCCAGATGATAGTGTCCTGGCAATGATCTGCATGCGCACAGCGTTGAACAGGAGTACAGCGACTTTGCTATGTACCATTTCTCGGCCGCGGGACCGGACGAGATGCATGGCGCCTTCGATATGTGTCCGCCACGCCAGCATACCGATCTCTTTCGCAGCCGTGATCTTCTCGAACAGTGACAGTAACAGCACCGTTGCCAGAGTACTATCATTCCTGCTCTCCACCGGGTCTGTCAGCGCCTTGTTAACAGCGATCAGCGCCCTCGAGTGCTGCATGAACGACAGCTCGGTCAAGTCCACCCCGTCGGCCTTGAGTCGATTACTCATAGCCGCGAGCGCACATGCGTTGTATGCTAGCTGGAAGGGGCTGTCTGGCCTGTTCTCGGCATTCAGCAACGGCAAAAGGTAGTCGAGATGTCCCGAACTCCTGCCCCGCTGCCCGGGCACCATGATGAAGTTCCAGGCGAAAAAATGGCTGGCTCGTTGGTGTAATGGCACAGCGGGGGTGGCTACTGGACAGGCCACATCGGCACGAGGTATATTCGTCGAGAAGGCCTGTTCGGGGGATGTAAAGGAGCCGGAAGATATTAGGGAGTTTTCCCAGGTTCCATTGTCCTTGCTGCTGATCCCTGTCGATGTGATGTCGGAACTGACGAAGTTCCGACCTTCCTCGGCTGCTCTCTTCGCCGCCTTCTTCGCCGCCGCCTTCCTTGCACGGGCGGCGGTGGCCTGTGTCTCATCTCGATGGAGGATGTCGAAATCGGATCGGTACCCGGAGCAGTGACGGCGTGACTTCGTGCATTGATTGCAGACAGGTCTCGTCTCGTCGCACTGCCAGGGAGCAACCACAGGTATTAGTCAATTGTTGACCTCGAACCATCAACGAGAAGGGATGAATAAGCCCCTATTGAACCGCACCTTTATCCTCCTGGCCCGGCATGTTCGACAGCCCATTGAGGGCTTCCCGCAGTACACCATTGCGGTATGCAGGTGCCGCCAGTCCTCGAAGGTAACTGATTGTTATCCACGCCGCTACGCTAGAACAATGGGGCGTGATTCGATAGCCCTTCTTCCAAAACGAGAAAAGCAAGAAGAAGCAAGGATGAACACAGTATGTGGAGCGTTACCCGCGGGTAGTATCTGCTGGAGGTCAACTTGCGATGAGATAGCAATATGTGATGTCGTGTGATAGCATGTGCGTAGATAGGTGTGCAACATCCGTGTTTACGGATGGATTTCTCCCGGCGCTCAGGCACGTGAGGTCTGGGGATATCCGGGATTACCACCTACACTAGTAGATCAAGCTTGGCTCAATTCTGCTCAGGGATCGCCGTGGTCACAAGCTCAAGGCACATACAGATGTCGCTGATAACCAGAAAACTGGGTCATTATGTTACACAGCTGACAGTGAACTCGGACGTGGGGCAAGGGAAAGGGTGGAGTACATGTCCGGCTGTCCGGCCGTTTGTGCCATGCTAAGACAGCTCCTTGCGGGGTGTGCCATATGTCAGTAAAGAGAGAAGCATCGCCATTATCTCACTCACTGATTCTAAACCTAGGTATGTATGGGGTGGCTATAGCATCATGGTACGTATGGCAATGGAAGTTCTCGCTTTCCTCAACCCCAAGCTGCTTCTCACCGACGACTAGATGGGCTCACAAACTTTCGCTAATAATTTACACTGATATTCCACCACATTAATTCAGATGATCGGGACCTCTTGTCAGGGAAATTGTCCCCTATGCTCTTACCCTGCCTCCCTAGCAAAGCTCGTGACGCACGCATCTACGCGGCGACTGACTCGCTGAGAGGCACAGGAACTGTGTGACGTGATAGAGCATAATGTGCAAGCCATACGAGCCGTTTTCCCGGTGAAGATGGGAGAATCAAGCGCTGCCAATAATGCAATGGTACACCAGCTGCCATAATAGGCTGGTATTGAGCCCAAGCCG
Source organism: Cytospora paraplurivora (assembly GCA_021272945.2). Lineage (NCBI taxonomy): Eukaryota > Fungi > Ascomycota > Sordariomycetes > Diaporthales > Cytosporaceae > Cytospora > Cytospora paraplurivora. Next base: position 53,370 of record JAJSPL020000027.1, read on the forward strand.
CAGCTGAATATTGTGCGCATACCCACAACGAGATTATTATGTAATCTCAAGGACCCTCAAAACAAGCAATGGCTCATCATGATCGACAGGTACAGGCAGCTCATAACCATCATCAACCTACAGCCCGTCAACCAACCAGACAGAAACATTACCGCATGTGATCCGAATGCCGTGGCACAGCATGAGAGCATTAATATCCAATACCTAGGTATGGCTCAGCTCTGCGCGAGATATATCTAGGGTTGACACTCGCTATAGGTCCCAGCAGTCGATGGTTACACGACAGGATCTCGGGACAATGACCTCAGGGAACAACGCCCGAAGCTATTGTGTACGGGTTGACATTTGTCGACTATATCTCCGTCACATAACAAGCTCTTGAAGCCCCACAGCCTTAATTATGTGAGCATCGACGGAGGTCTGCCGAAAACCGTACGGGGCTCTATGAGATTCCCCCACATAGGATGTACATGCTTCTCGGGTGTATCCCCCCCCCCCTTGGGCCGCCTGCCTCGTTCGTTGCCCCGCATGTCTGTCGTGTTTTCGCACCAATGTTTCTCAGGTCAATGGGAGCCGAGTCCTGAGACCGCATGATCATGTAGGGTCAAGCTAGCAGGCCGGGACCGAAGCTCTGAGTCAAATCATGAAGCAAATCCTTTGGCTCACTGTCTCATTCTGGGAAGATAGCGATATAATAGCGATATATATCGCAGTCCCGATACAGCGCTTCCCGCGGGTAGTGGGGGTTTTCCACGTCCAAGACGTCAACATACTCAAGTATATAAGAGGGCCAATAGTCAGATGTAAAAACCGTAGAGATGTGAGGACCGGATCAGCACGCCTTTCTCTCGTGGCTAGCCATCATGACGCAGCTTTCTGTTTCTTTGCTTGCCTTCACGGCGCTCTCGTGTCTCCTACCTCGACATGTGGGAGCAGTGGATGTCACTGTGAGCCTGAACTACTCTACTTATATCGGCACAGCACAAGCTGAGACAGGAGTTACTCAATGGCTCGGCATCCGTTACGCAGAGCCTCCCCTCGGAGACCTTCGCTTCATGCCTCCTCAGGACCCGGTGGTGAACACAACGACACAACTCGCGGACCAGGTAGGCAGCCTTGCCCTGATGATCTCTCAAATACTGAGTTCTCATGCGAACAAATAATTAGCATGGCAAATATTGCCTCGCCACCAATGATGCGGCCGATGACACGGCTACATCAGAAGACTGCCTCTTCCTCGACGTGTATGCACCTTCGAACGCCACTACGAGCTCAAATTTGCCAGTGTACTTTTTTATCCAAGGCGGGGGCTTCAATACCAACAGCAATCCTAACTTGAACGGCACGGGTCTCGTGCAGGCTAGCGGGAACAATATCATCGTCATCACGATGAATTACCGCGTCGGGCTGTACGGATTCCTCGCCAATGGGCAGAATTTACAGGGAAATTATGGCCTGCTAGACCAGCGTCTGGCCCTGTTGTGGGTTCAGAAGTATGTCAAACAATTCGGAGGCGATCCGAGCCATGTGGTCTTAGGAGGGGACTCAGCCGGAGCCGCGAGTATCAGCCTGCATATGACCGCGTACGGTGGCCGGGACGATGGCCTCTTTCAAGCAGCCGCCGGCGAGAGCGTCTCGTTTGCGGTCGTCCTAACATCTGAGGAAAGCAAGTATCAGTATGACAACCTTGCCCTCCGTCTAGGCTGCGTCGGCAACAGTTCACAAACCCTCGCATGTCTGCAGAACAAGACTTCCGAGGAGATTCAGGATGTGAACTACAACATCCCATATCCTGGGGCTGCTGCCCGACCGCTATATATGTACAATCCAGTGATCGACGGGGATCTCATTCGGAATTTGACATACACCTCCTTTGCAAACGGTGACTTCATCAAGGTCCCCGTTATATTCGGCGACGACACAAACGGCGGAACAGTCTTCACTCCAAAGAACACGAGCACATTAGCGGAGAGCGACATGTTCCTCAAGAACCAGCTATTCAATTTGACCCTTGAGCAGTTCGCTACGATCAACGATCTATACCCGAACCCCAACCAGACCTGCCCCAACGAGGGATGCTACTGGAGGCAGGTGAGCAACGCGTACGGAGAGGCGCGCTACATGTGTCCGAGTCTGTACCTCAGCAACGCCTTTACCGAGTACGGCGTTGCCGAATCATGGGCATATCGCTGGAACGTCGAAGATCCGGACCAGATCGCCGAGGGCGAGGGTGTACCGCATACAGTGGAGGTCAATGCCATCTGGGGGCCCTACAACACCAATGGCGCCGCGCCGTCGAGTTATTATCCCAACGGAACAAACGCCCATGCTGTGCCGGTGGTGCAAGGGTACTGGACCAGCTTCATCAGAACGTACAATCCAAATACGTACCGGCTTAATGGAAGTGCAGAATGGGTGACGTGGAATAGTACCGCCAAGGGGCGGCTGTTGTTTGACACAGGCGGCGTAACGAGCATGGAAGATCTGGCAGGCTCGGATTTGATGGACAGGTGCGACTTCTGGTCCGATATTGGTCCTGATATCCTGCAATAAAGGTGAGGATTCACCTGTTCTGGAGCTTGGTCTGGTTGCACATGTGTACAACTACAGCTGGATAGTCCGACGTGACATCTTGTTCCCAGTCCCGGAAGACCCATGAAGCTAGGGCAAGATTGAGAGATGGGTCGCCTGGGAAACCGAAATTTCCGATATTCTGTGCATTGCATTACAAGGAACGATGTCGAGGATATCTTCTAGCAGCTGTTTTATTTTCAAGTTCAATGTATGTAATGTACACTACTGCCTGAGCACAGAGGAACAAATCAAGAGGCTTGTCTGGGATACAACGCGGACTCTGACCAAAAGATCATTTCGAAGCGTCGTCGACTCTTTCTAGCTCCCACGCACCGGTGGATAGGTAAGTGAACATGTGTATCACCTGGTTGATGCGTGCCATGGGTCCCATGTGGAATGCGCCCCCAGTGGGCAGGTTGATTGGCTACATAGTAAGATATAATACTTCTACCAGTCCTAATGTGATAAAGACAGACTGTTTCGCAAACATAAGGTTTCATCCACCAGGGCTACCACAGTGAAAACGGAGACTAGAGTGGCAGCCACGAACATTCCTACTCGTTGCAGGTCGGGCTTTCTCCACATGTAACAGATTCCCAGAAGGCATACATTCTCCAGTCAGCGCTAAGTGTAACATTGGAACAGCAATGGTCGAGTTTACAACGGATTATTTGCAAAAAATTTCACCGTGTCCTTCTCTCTTGAAGTGGAACGACAATCACGCCAACGTGATAACGCCAATGCTGAATACGCATGGGCTCGCATCTTCCAACAGTGAGTGATGTGCCAGACGTATAACAACCCAAGCTCAAGAGTCTCAGTAGCGGTCCTACTTTGTTGAGGACTCAACATTGCTCAACACCCTAGGGTACATCTGCAAGTGATTTTGAGATGCCTTGGTCAATGGCGTTATTAGATCTTATCAATGCGCTCTACTCGTGGTCTGAAGTTAGCCTCAACAACGCCGGGATGTATATTGACCTAGAGAAAGTGATGCTCATCAACTTGTTTCTGGTGTGTTCTTAGCACTGAGCAATCCATTTCTCGCTGAATACTGACTAACCATAAGTAGCAGGATGTATGGCAACAATCCTGGGAGTTCTTCAGCCCGATTGAATTTCTTGATGTGATGGTTCTTCCGCGATCGATGGCGCTCTGGCTTTCGGCCGACCGTCGGATAGGTAGGACTCTCTTGACCGTGTATTATCCCAAGCTAGTACGTCTCGGTATGATAGGTTTCAGCGCTAGATACTTGATACCTAGCAAAGTGCGTCTTCTACGGATGCCGAAGCTGGGGGCGCCATTGCAGGAATACATGCTATTGCCAGTATCTAACACAAATCTTGGGCAGAAAGCTTTCAGCAGCCCTGGAGATATGAGTTCATAAGGGTAATTCTCAATCATTGCCGTACGATTGAAGTCCGTTGTTGACCGCCACGTGCATGCAGGTACCTTCCAGCATAGCAGTCCCTAAATTTATTAAACAAGCCATGCTGGAATACCGTCAACAATATGCATGCTCCGTACTCTTCATGATAAGTATCAAGCGGGATAGCACGAGCCCATGTATAAGAATGAATGGGTGGCATACAGATTTAGAGAAAGAAGATAGGAGCCAACGTATCGATCGATATGCTGGCACAGGCCCGGGGACTTTGCCGAGTATACGACGGCAATGTATGCCCCGTCACCTTGTCTGGTCACCATCCTGTAACAGCGACTTGTCGCAGGAGACTGACGACTTGGGCGCATACGTTTCGAGTATCTTGATTTCTGAGGCGAGTTCGGCAGTGACGGCAGGACGAAACATGGGAAGTTCGCGGTTGTTACTTACAAGGTGAAACCCGTGGTTAGGCCGAAAGATGCGTGTCTGAAAAGGACCGAGCACCTAGAGTAATGGTGAGACTATACCTACCTACCCTGAGGTACTCAGTAGGTGTCTCCGTACTGTGTATTGTGAACCTCAGCCACCCCCTGACATGGCTTTGACGCCTCGTCAACTGTGGCTCAGAGGTTAACGGGCACTTACTGAAGGAACGGGCCGCGGTGATTGTGGCTCAATTGTCAACTTTTGGTACGTACCGGCACTATAATAGGTGTCTGGGTACATAGGTACCTAGGTACCTAGCTTTCCAAGGTTCACCTGGGCATCCGAATGAGGCTCATTATTGAATCCGCGTATTACATAAGCGAGAATCTGGAGACCCCTTGAACGACCTTTGATCAACATTGATCCGCATTGATCGACATCCTGGCCATAATCATTTTGATTTGTGTTTCAAGGGCGGAGGAACAAGACTATATGCTACCCTATTTTACCCCAGGGATACCCAGGCACCCCGTTCTTCTTCACTGTCGCCGCTGGCGCGTACAATTGACATTCGTCTCATGTTTCAGGTTGCCAGCGCTCTCCATTGGACAGAAACGCCTGCCCCGACCTCGTCGACGGCATCCACAATGCCGATAAACCCGTCACGACTGGATATGCTGCGCCAACTGCACGGCGACTAGCACGGACTGGAGGGCTCAAGACAGCTTCGCTTGCCTCGTCAACTTTGGTACCGACGCATCATTTTGCCCCCGAGATGTGCCTGATATTCCCACTCTGCGCCACCAATACGAAGTAATCCGCATTGCCTGTCAAGTCCAGATGTCCACGAAGCCGGCCGGGAAACACTAAACGGCCATTGATCTTCATGATCAAATGCGAGAAACACATCGCTCTGTAATGGAATGATCGCCATGATTGGCAGTATGATAAGCTCTGACCCGATCTCCGAACCGGCTTTGCCGGCTACCTCCAAGATAGGTCTCAACGGACATCTGGAGGACTGGGTCGACCGCACGAGATCTGTGTTTCTTCATGTCAAACGTCTCAACCTGCAAAACGCTGGGACACGTCAACAATGACGAAAGCTTGAGTCTATTCAGCCAATACATTGATAGGATGAACTTCGCATCAAGCGGCATTGTTTGTTGCCGTCACCGTTGTCTCCGCGTCTGCTTTGACCTGGATCCAGATGTCTACCACGGTACAATGTCTCTATCGAGACAATCCGAATCTGCATCGGGCGCCGTCCAGGTAGAGGTGGGTCCACAGGGGCTCTCATACATGATAGATCGGGACCGCGGACCCATCCACTTGCTGGTGTCCAGGTCCTTCCTCATAATTGTTGACGGTGAGTTGCTGCGGGCGTTTACTATAAGGGGATCCCTCTCGGTGCTTCTTTTCCCTTTCTGCCTCCTGTCCTTCGTCACTTTTCCACCAAGTTTTACCAACCGCAGTGATAACCCCCGGGACAGACGTTCTGTTTCTTTATACTTTTCATTCCTTTACTCGCCTCGGCGACTTAATTCTTTTACACAAGCAGCTCTCTACCCAGGTGGTAGTTTCTTTCTTATTACATTCTCACGTCCTCTCATCTTGTCTTGCCTTCTCATCTTGTCGCACCTGGACGTCTCCATCACAATGCAGACCTTCGGCGTGTACCTGGTCGCACTGCTGGCCGCGAGCACCGAGCTCGCGGCTGCCCTCCCCCAGCCCCAGCGGATGGATGTGGTCAAGGCCCGTCATGGAGGTGGAACTCTGTCCGTCCCCGTGAAGCGCAACACGGCCACGACTAAGAAGCACCCCGCCCTGGCTCTGGCCAAGGTCTACTCTAAGTACGGAAAGGAGATGCCTACCCGCCTACGTACCATCGTGGACCGCCACCGAGCAGCAATCGCGAGCAAACGCTCCACGTCGGAAGGCTCCGTCACCAACACCCCCGTGGATTACGACACCGAGTACCTAGCAAACATCCAAGTCGGCACCCCGGCTCAGACGTTGCCCATGGACTTCGACACCGGCTCATCCGACCTGTGGGTTTTCAGCGGCGAGACAGACACGGCGGATGTCAACGGCCAAACCCTGTACTATCCCTCCAAGAGCTCCACGGCCCAGAAGAAGTCAGGCTATACTTGGGAGATCAGCTACGGTGACGGATCGTCGTCCGGCGGCGACGTGTATACCGACACCGTGACCATCGGCAACTTGACCGTCTCGTCCCAGGCCGTGGAGGTCGCAACCACCGTCTCCAGCGAGTTCACCTCTGATACCGAGTTATCTGGCCTTGTGGGCCTTGCCTTCAGCTCCATCAACACCGTCTCCCCCAAGGCGCAGAACACCTTCTTCGACAACGCCATCTCCTCCCTGGACCAGCCCGTCTTCACCGCCGACCTGAAGCACGACGCCGATGGAAGCTACAACTTTGGCTACATCGATTCGAGCGCATACACGGGTGACATCTACTACGTTGATCTATACAATGCCAGCACCGCCTACTCCGGATACTGGACCTTCCAATCTACGGGATACGCTGTGGGCAACGGCTCCACGACCACTACTTCAAGCGCGACCGATAGTACAGGCTCGACGGGTACTTCTACGGGATCCGGATCTGCCACCACCACTTCGTTTAGCTCCGGATCTACGACCACCTCTACAGGCTCCGGCAGCTTCCCTGATGGTTCTGGCGGCGGCGGCGGCAATTCGGGATATGGTCCCGGAGGTGGATTTGGCGGTTCAGGCGACAGCTTTGGCGGTGACTTCTCTTCCGAGGAGGAGTCTACTTCCAATGACTCCAGCTGGCTCGACTGGTTCAAGTCCCTTACTCGTAGAAGTCAGCCCTCGACCCGCCGCTCAGCGCCACCCACTCGCCAACACGCCCCCTTGCCCACCACCAGCTCGTCCAGCACCGAGAAGCGTGCTGCAACGCTCACATCCACCACCATCACTGGCATCGCCGACACCGGCACGACGCTGCTCATGCTGCCCGACACCGTCGTCTCGGCGTACTACTCGCAGGTGTCAGGCGCAGAGGACAGCGAGACGGAGGGTGGCTACGTCTTCTCGTGCGACCAGACGCTGCCGGACTTCACCTTTGCTGTCGGAAGCGGTCAGATCACCGTCCCTGGTGATTACATCAACTGGTCGCCCGTCGACCAGACGAATACGACGTGCTACGGCGGCCTGCAGTCCGACTCGGACATCGGACTGTCCATCTTTGGCGATATCGCACTGAAGGCGGCGCTTGTGGTGTTTGATGGTGGCAGCAAGCGGTTGGGTTGGGCTGCCAAGGCGACCTCTTAAGGGGGACTAGGTCAGTGGACCGGGTTTTTCTCGAGAGAAAATCGGATTCTTGTAGATGATATGAAGGATAGCTTGGAGTGGTTCTCGGGAAACATGTGCTATTCAGAGATTCCTGCCACTCGGAAGACCGCATGTCACGTATGCATTTATGGCTCGTGTCCGTTCTTTCGCTTTCCTACTGCGATGTGCGTGGCAAGATGATAGACTAGAGCCGACAAGGAACCAATCATTATCATTCGGACGTGATCCGAATCTTCACAAGTGATCAACTAGCTACGCAATCCACTGTGAACCTCGAAAAATTCTCCTTGTAAATCACGTATCAATGGTATTGCAGTCCGATCGGCGTGAACGTAGACAATGTGTCGCGACATATTCCACCCTCCAGCCGTTTCCGTGGACTTACGAAGGCATCGATACAACACACGACGGCGACAGACTCCGAGGACAGAGATAGACGAGAGGTAAGTATATTGGGTGTGATGAATGTGCTGCCTGGCTGTACACCTTCAATGTTCAGCTGGGGCTTCTGCTTCGCTGATAGGTACGTCAAACTGGACAGACAAGTTCCCCCAACCCTTGGAATGCCCTTAATGTCCCCTTATTTGTGTTACCCAGCTGGTGACAGTGACCATGGGCTGCGGCAACTCGAAGGAAACATCATCGCCCCAGTTGCATCAATCCGATGAAGAGGTCGATAATCGTCTCATGGACTGTGCATACACCCACTACCAGGTTCTCACGGCACTGGTCCATCATCAAGCGAGGACTAAAGTTGATTCAAGCCCTCCACGTTCTCTATTCCGACCATCGTGTGACAGATAACATGCCCTCAGGTATCTTAACAGCGGTAGACGAAAGAGAATTTAAGAAATCAAGATACCCGACTCGCTGTTTGATGTTTGGCTCATAAGTCAGCCTCCCCCACAGCCCTTTCCACTGGCTCCATCGAAATGCCGTGGCCTGTGCGAGTGTTTGCGAAGTCCCGAGTCTTCCCACTGCAGAATAACAAATTCAAATCGCTCCATCTTCCAGGGGCCCCGTGGAGCCATGCTATATCATTGCATCGAAATACGCTTCGATGAGCAGTCGGCATCTCTTATCGACTCACAACTTGTGCCTTTTCGTCAGAAGGCATAAGACGTCTTTGCAGGTTTAATCAAATTTCTCCTCCCCACGCCCTTCACCCAGTGCGCATGACCGCGTCATCTCCGCATGGTCTTCGAGTACCAGGTTTCTCAGGTCGCATCATTCCATCCATCCTTGCCGTCAGTCGCTACCAACCACCCCCCCCCCCGTGGGACCCATCATGTGGGAATGACACACTCTATAGAACATGTTCGTGATCCTCGCATAGCGTACCGGGGTGGGTGGTCGTGGTCGAGGCAATGGCTTTTGATAGGATATCCCTGTCATCCTCCGCGCCGGTGTACATTCTTTTCCGAGGTCTTATCAGGGTTCGGCAGACCTTATGCGTGACTCAATCCGTCTTCCAGTGACTCACTTCATCCTTGCCCAGATATAGCTCGACCGCATACAGTGCCATAGTAGCCGCGACGTTGAACCATCGCCATGGATTCCCACCGGCGTCGCCCCCTCTCAGAGTCCAACCAATCCCATCACCATCCGTTGCCGCCACCGAGAAGTGCTGCAACAGCAGGCTCGTATACACCGCGATGAGGATAGAGGGTGAGAACCAAGACAGGAAAATCATCAACTTGTTCGCCGCATCCGATGTATCGTCGAAATTTGAGGGCTCATCCATCAATGCCCTTGCGCCAGATTCACGGACCGCGGGAATGATGCGTGTCGCACAATAGAAGACGATGATCCGGTAGGTGAGCGAGATGATGACACTGGGCGTGATGGTTTGGAAGGCCGCCCAGACGAATGTCAGGGAGGAGCTGATAGCATCGGGGAGTTGGCTGAGCATATGGACTAGGGTCGAGTACGAGGCCATGATTATAGGAGGTAGAGGAGGAAACTCGGGTTGGTTAGCGGCGGCTTGTTCCTCGGCTGCGGCCTGGGCTGCTGCGCCATTGGGCGATGGGAGATAATCCGTAAAGATCTGGTAGACACAAAGGACGACATAAGCAAACAGGAGAGACGATTCAACGGGATTGCCTCGCCCGCTGCCTATACCAAATGCGCAAAGGAAGACTGCTGAAGTCACTGTTACGCCAATGAGCGTTGCGTCGAGATTGCCGATCTGTGGGAACCTGGTAACACGCCAGAGAAAGTATACTGCACTGGCCATGATGGATCCGGAAAAGACGACAAGAATAATCTGTGATACAAGAGCACGGTTAGCTGAGCCTGATTCTATTGCAACGCGACCTAACATGTACTCACCACCCACGTGTCGCTTCGCCCTCTGTTGACGAGCCATCTTGTGATCTGGCCGGCTGCCTGGATGACCAGGAGGCTGCAAAAGCCCTCGAGCAGCTGGAAAACAGGGCTCGAATAACGCAGTCCTCTATCCCATCCTCCCAGCGTCAGGTGTTCTAGGACACCTCCCTGGCCAAAGAACCACTCTTGCCAGCTCTCGGTGTGTTTCGCGGAGGGCCGTACGTGACCCAGTGTCCTCGAGACCCAGTCGGTGGATCCAGCATCGACAGAGAAGCGGTTGAGTGACCATATGAGCAGACTTGGCAGGACAATCCACTGGGCGATTCCTAGCAGGTTCGTGAAGGTTGATCGAACCCGCGACTCTTTTGGTGTTATGGCCTTGATGAAGCTGTAGAGGAAGTAGAAGAGGAATAAGGACAGGCTGTAAGCGAGGCCCGAGTCGCGACCTCCTACATCGAAGGCTAGGGGTATAGACAGGATGATGGACAGCAGGTAGACTGCGCCTGACCAAACCCGGAAGATTGCCCACATCTCGAAGGGCGCGTCCGCGGTCGTCGGCCTTGAGAACGGGCAGGAAGCCCTGGATGGCGGGGCCGTGAGGTCGTAGCTCGGTCAGAAGACGGGCCGAGCCGGCGGCTTGAATGTGGCGGCTCGAGGGAATATACCGTCAAGATGCACGGCGGGCGGCTTCGATGGACTGCAAGAGCCCTCGGAGTCGGGTCGCTTTTCGCTGTGCGCTGTGCGCTGTTCCGTTGCTATTGCTGTTGCTGCCGCTGCCGCTACTGTTGTTAGGTAGCTATCGTCGCCAGCTTGCTTGATTGGCTGTCGCGTGGGGCTTCGGTACAGGAGGCACGTGGCTTGCGGGAGGAGGTCGAGAGTGGTCGTGAAGAGTACTATGTAGGTAACCAGGTAAAGGAAGGACTGTCCACGAGAGAATTGTTCTGACTGGTCAGGTCTGAAGATGCATCTGTGACGTGCTGTGTGTGCACCCTCGTCGTGCTTGAGCGGCGGGGCTTGAAGAAGACGGTTTCTTCGTAGGTTCCAAGCAGCCAAGCAGCCAAGCAGTCGCGGTCGCAATCGCCTTGAGGGGCCTCCACTGGGCATGTGACAACCTGCCGAAAAGGGTCCACGATGATCTGAAGTGCAACAATGAATCCTCGCTCAGCACTCTCCCGTCAAGGGCTTATGGAACACAACAGCAAAGGAGACCAGGAGAGATGAGAAGAAGAAAATGAAGTAGAAAGCAACAAGAGTTCGGGTCAAAGGCAGGTTATCGGTAGCCTCAGGCTTTGGCAAGAATAGAGGCACCGCCTTCCAAGGTTCCAGCTGTGTGTGGGCAGCGGTGTCCCCAAAGCCTGTTTATTCCGAATTTTGTACCATGCTACAGTAGATTGAGGTGCCCTGCAATCTTCTTGCGTAGGGGCCTAGCCTGCTGTAGACCGCCCTACGCGGCTACTAGGCTACTAGTGCCCAGGTGTATGCCATGTACAGTACCTAGGTACCTATGTACCTAGGTAGCTTATCGACGTCGCCTTACACTATCTTATCTTATCGTCACGTGGGCTACCCGACTGTATATTGAAGTCAATAGGTCGGGCGTACGTATAAATTGATTTACTGAAGTACGGAGTAGACTAGCTATGGTAAGGTACGCAATCAGGATCCCTGGTCGTCCGTACTACAAGACTTTCATTCCTTACTCGCTGCTCAGGACCCTGCTCAGGACCTTGTTGAGAACCTTTCGCAAATTGCCCTCGGCGTCGTCAACGACCCTGACAGACCTCCACGCTACATATCGGTCAGGCCGGATAAGCACACATCCAGCCTCCCGAACGCCTCTTCTATTGTACCAGTCACGGTAAATATCGTGGAACTCAAGTCCCACGCCGATCTGGAAGGTCTTGATTGGAATCCCTGTCTGCTCAGAGATCCTCCTGGCAGCCGCCTTCCATGCTTCGCCACCGTGACCCGTGAAGAGGGAGAAAGCACCCTTTCCAGCCAAGTCGTGTGTCGAGATGCGCTTCTGGCTCAGCTTCGTAGCCAGCCAAGCATGTGGCAGACGGTTGCCTGGGTATGTGCTCACATATGGGTCGGAGATTCGGTCGAATCCCTCGGGGAATTGCCTTGGCTCAGCCTCGTCATCGAGATAAACCGCATCAGACTCATACCACTGGTTCATGCACAGGCCCAAGCTCTTGCCTTCGCTCATCTTGCTTTCCATGGCGTCGTGTAGCTTCGCTCTCCATTCCTCGCCCTCAGGTGTTGCCTTGCTGAGCCTTTCCAGGCCCCTCACCCTCTCACTCTCTGTATCGGCCAACATGCCTAGCGCGTCCCACACCTTGATGTGCCCGATAATGCCGAGGTTGGCCTCTCTGACCAGCTGAGCGCCCACAGGCTGCCGTTCGGCATTGTACGAGCTGAGGAGCTTGGGACCGGCCAGACCCTTGGCGACGTATGCGACCTTCCACGCGAGGTTGTACGCGTCTTGCAGGCAGGTGTTGCTTCCTAGGCCATACACCGGTGGGTGGCGGTGTGCCGCGTCGCCGAGGAGGAACGTGTTCTCAGCCGGGATGAAGTTATCCGCCACAGTCTCCCTGACCACCCAAGAGTCGATGCGCTCCACGTCGACTGGAATATTCTTTGTTAAGGGGTTGTCGTCGAGGCCAAGCATATCGCGAATCCACTTCACCAGCTCGGGATCATCCCGGCTTACCCCCTTGAAGGGGTCCTGGTCTTGCGTGCGACCAGTGAAGGCAGAGATGATCATCCATTGAGTCCAGGGACGGACGAGACGGATAACAGGGCTGTTGCCAAAACGGGGGTTTGCCGTTGGGTTGGTGATGGTGTGCAGTTGGGCAAGTTTGTTGTCCATCAGGTGGCTGAGGTCCGCCTTGAAGATGATGTTGCAGGCGACGCCCTTAGAAGGCTTCTTGGAAAATGTGGCATTGGACAAACGCGCCACCCGACTGCGGCCGCCGTCGGCCCCGAAGAGGAACTTGGTCCGGATCGTGAAGGTGTCCTTGCGGACATGGTCCGCGATCGAACAGACCCACTCGTTCGTCGCCGCGTCCTTCTCAGCCGAGAGGAGCTCCGTTGAGAGCCTCACAGAGAAGCCGTTGTGCGTGGCATAGTTAACGAGGATCGGCTCCATGTACGTTTGGGGTAGGTCGACCCATCGGCTAGGAGAGTATTTCTTTACGTTCATGGCATTCTCTGGAACGCCCTCCCAGTGATGCACATTTCCAATTTCCTGGCCCAGCAGACTGCGGCTGTACCGGACTGCACCGATCGTCTCAGGTGGGAGAGACAGTCGCATGGAATCATCCTCCACTTCAATATCACGGAGGCACTCCAGCGCGAAGGGGTTTACGAGATGCGCTCTTGGGCTGTCTGCCGTGCTGGGAGCACTGGTGATCAGAATCCCCTTCAGTCCTGAAAGATGTCAGTTGGGTCCGGCGATGTGAAACTGAGGCACACTATACTGACCATTTTGCCCGAGGAAGCTTGCGAGCCCACCACCGGCTGGCCCGGCGCCAACGACAAGAAAGTCTGTCTTGACCTCGGTAGTCATCTTCGAGACGTTTTGTCACAAGATTGGTATGTCGGTTTAGTCTGCTGGTTCAGGCTGCCGATTCGGTCTGCTTCTTTGTTGTTGTTCCTTTGGTCGAGAGGAAGTTTCGAGGGAATATTGAGGCACTGATGTGATGAAGCAAGGAGAGTGTAGGCAAGGACAACCATCATGTAAGTACTTATATATTCATGATCGCCTGTATAGTTGTACTTACATGCTCGCGGACGGCAACCTCATGGCGGCCATGCCGTCTGCTGCAGATCCCAGATATATCCCTGTATTTCCCGAAAGGGAAAAGTGTTAGCTCCGTCGTAAAGGGGTTTCAAGGAACGACCGGCACACACTAAGAGCCCGTTAACCCCGGGGGCCCGGAGATCGGGTTGCCCCTTTCAGCCATGTGGATCCATTCCGACTACAAGATCGACTTAGATGCCTTCTCAAAGCTGGATATGATCTCAATATGGCTACGTCACAGACTCCGTATTAGACCAACTGACTATGCCGACTGGCTCTTGTTCAGACTCGCTGAATCCACTCGTCTGTGTGAATGAGCCCATCGGCGCAACGGAATATCTCGGCTAGCTTGCTGTTTACGGGGCTGACCTACGATGCAATTGCAGGAAGGTGTCAATAGCACGGAATCCGTTGTATGCAAACGGTAACAGATTCGGATCCTTCGAGCCCTACAAGGCTGCCGGCATATACAATGGCCCCAGTGTTTCTGGAGGTGACCTTTGTAGTACCTTCTTTTCTCTTAAGAAGCAGATCTTACCCTCATTTGATATTACTCTTCTGTCAACCCCTTGTACGAGGGACACAAAGTGGTGAAGTATAACATTCAACGTTTCAATCCGGGGAGGCATACCATGGCGGGCCCGTCGAGAGCCCCTACTATGTCCGTACCTACTTATATAAGTACTTAGTAGGTACTACGTGCGCTGATTCAATGTTGGTCCGCATACGGCATTCTGATGGAGTACCACTGGAGACATCTGGTACCGGAGAACAGGAAAGGAGTTCCTTCGAGCCTCATTGATGACGATAAAGACCGGCTTGACCGCCCAAACGTACATATGTATGCAACCCTGGAGATATCTCACTACCCAGTCTGGCTAGTTTCAGTACTTCGGGGCCTGATTCCTTGCTATATCTTGCGGGGATTCGGAAGAGAAGGAGGGGCATCGATCAACTACAACCCGAACGGAGAGGTTGGACTCGTCGTCAGCACGCATAACATCTGGCGAGTCAATAGATTGGGTCATCTCCTCAAAGACGCAGAAGCTTGGCAATCTACTGCTCATCATCTGTAAGCAAATGTCAGCTTGGCATCCACGAGCACCACTTGTCCGCTGTATGCCCCGCAGGGTCGAGTTAAGCCGCCCTGCTCTGCCACCATCCTGTTCTATATGGGTTGCCATGCTTACATGTGACGGATATCCAAGGCCTCTCACTCGCGCTGTATCCAAGTGCTATTGGCAGTCTAAAATGCTTGGCTGTTCAGCTGCCCGCCATCTCAGCCACTTCCTACATAGATAGGATGGGCATGGAGGTGCTTTGCCTGCACTAAACATCTCCATGCATGAAATATCTTTGGCCTTGGTTGAGTCACCTGGCTCGCCCTGGAAGGTTGAGCAACATCAAACTATTATATACTTAGGTACTGATGGAGGCTCCCAACATTGGAGAAACGCCGGTTGGTGTAAGCTGCAGGATTCACGGCATTGGTCTGTCAGACCATGAGCTGACGGTATGACACCCCGGGGACTTCTTGTGACCAAATGGCTCTCATACTCTGCCTCGAAACTTGTTTCCTTTTTCTTGTCCCATTCTCTTCGGGTCCTCTCCGTTGAACTCATCGCCAATGTGAAAGGACACCTCCTCCGTGAATAGTCCACCATGACGACTTGGCTTCAATGTTGGGCATTCTCATTGGGTTGGATATGGCTATTATCAGGTGTAGCCTCGGGAAGCTCATTGACGAGTTGGTGGTTGAACTATGATCCGGAACTTGCTCCCGCAGTAGCTAAATACGACGACGCCACGGGCAAGGTCTATTATAGTCTCTGCAACAGCATCAAAACACCTGTCTTTGCATTCAATGACACTACCACCTTTGACTTTGATGTCAGATATCCTCCACTGAATGGAACTAGCATCGCTGGTGTAGGGTATGCCTATGGTGCCGGAGATGATAATCCGGATGTTATCCAGGTAGGTCTCTTCACTGCCCCATATGTGGAGCCGCAAAAACGCTGACTACAATTATACGTAGTCACCATTCTTCTATCTTACAGATCTCGAGGATGTCGGTGTTACGATTGTCGAGGCGCTCTTCACCTGCAATAGGACGACAGGGCACTGGTACCACCCAGCCGACGCCGGCGCGTTCAGCTGGCCATTGTCCAATGGTACATTCACCACTGACGACAGACACGTCCCCATCCCGGATATTCACCCAAGAAGTGGTCTGGCAGCGCTGTACATAGGAACCACTGGTGGACACCGGATCTACTTCAAGTCAACGAACGGAACAACTCACTACATCAAGTACAAATCCCAGCCAGGTCCGGAATACGGTTGGAACTATGGTGGTATGGTCTCAAGCAATTACCCACTTCTACCAGGGATGGACATTGCGGCTGCCTTTGCCAGCAGTGAAGCGGATCCGGATCCGGATAACTTGAAGCTCCGCGTTGCGTACGGTGTTCCTGCGAAGCTCTCCGCGAGTGACGATGTCAGTGGAGAGATCGAATGGGCGGTCTCCGGAATTGATGAACAAGAAGCGATATGGGAAATCAGTACGTTCTCCAGAGTGTACAAAAAACATCTCGAAGGCTTCCTAATCACATACAAACAGATCGTTTGCCCACAACACTTTCGGCCACACCGTTGGACGATAGAAACGAAACCAATGCCACCGTGCTCCTCAGCAACATGACATCGTCCAACACGGACTACGCTGTTTCCTTCGGCCCCAGCTTGAACATGACCCTTCAGAATTACAGCGGCTCCTCGTCACGACTAGGAATGTCAATGGACGCCAAAGCTAATCCAAGCATATGGTATATCGGCAGCGACGCATCCCCTCACCTATACTCTGGTGACGCCACCGGCAACTGGACTCAATCGCCATCTCAAGATGGTACAAAGTGGCCAATTGCGGACACTCCCTATGCCGAGCTGGCTGTGGTTTCGGACGCCAAGGATCAGAAAGTATGGCTGTTCTACGTCGTCGGCGGAGATATAACAATGCTAGCCTCCGACAGTGGAGACTGGGACGATCCTGTGGCGTTGATCCCTTTCAATAGCACGACCGAAGCCAAAACTGCCGGCTCATCATCCCCAGTTGGTCTCTCCTCTTCGTCCAAGATTGGGATTGGCGTTGGTGTGGGTGTTGGCGTACCCCTGGTCTTGGCTGCCCTCGCATTCTTCGTATGTGTCCGTATAAGGAGATCACGTCAAGCGCGTGCGCAACAACAAGAGACTGGATTCAATGCAACTCCGAAGACAGGGGCTAATCCAACTGCACCATTGTCGTCGGTCACTGGCACACCGGTACCTCAGTACAAGCCCGGACTCGATATTGGGCACGGCGGACACTGGATGGACGGAGCTTGGGTTCCTTCGGACCACCCAGGAATCTCCCCATACACGACGGAGAACAAGCCACTTGTGCCACAGATGGAAATAGCGGATACTAGGACAGCAAATGCCTACACCGGAATACCTGTCGTAGAGTCAGACTCAGCTCAGGTGTACGAGTTGGGGCATGATGAGCGCTCCTATGAGATGCCTGTTACGACTGGCACAATGAGGCATGATTCTTTGGATGGGCAGGATGAAGGACGGGCGGGAGATGGCCTGGCTGTGTCGGCAGACGGGAGGCCTCGTGCAGGCAGGATGATGGAGCAGTTATAGACCCAACGCAGTCTCCCGATATACTGAGGCTTTCGAATGTCTTGGACAGGCATGCAAGCCCACAGCATCATGGCATCGCCTCTGGTATTAGATATCGTCGCCCTAAGTATGTACCAATCTCCTGTAATGAATGCGTTTATACTGCTCCCAGCCATGGGAGAAGTCGATAGCGGCATGCCGGAGAGCTCTCCAGGGCTTGGACCTTTGGGACCGGAGCATGGCATTACCACGGCTGAGGACGAGTGCCCCAGCGACTACGTCGCTGATTACGATCCTACCCTAGGACCTGAGTATGCTGTGTTTTTAGTCTCGCTGTCCTCCTTCTCGCTGTCCTCCTTCTCGCTCTCCTCTTTTCATTATCTCATTGCAACACC
Source organism: Cytospora paraplurivora (assembly GCA_021272945.2). Taxonomy (NCBI): domain Eukaryota; kingdom Fungi; phylum Ascomycota; class Sordariomycetes; order Diaporthales; family Cytosporaceae; genus Cytospora; species Cytospora paraplurivora. Next base: position 71,287 of record JAJSPL020000027.1, read on the forward strand.
AAGTCTGGTGTCATGGATATGCATCACCATGATAGGAAGCAGCTTTTTCATGTCAGCAACAGCCTCCCCTCTGCAAGGACGTCGACTTCGGTGCCCTCTGCTTACCCAGATAGCGCCAATCTTTCCTGCTCACGATTACGGGCGCGTTCGAGTTCCCTTTCACAGCTTGTGGTCTCCTGCGCGGACGCCGTAGTGCCATCGAACAGGTTCGTTGGTCAAGGTCCCTGATAGGTATACACTGTCTTCAGCCGTGATCTCCCTAAGGAGGCAGTTACTCAGCCGCCCTGCGAACTTCTGTTGCTCTGGCGGGCGGGCGTACATACCGGGTACATAAATAGTAGTTCCGAGGCATCAAAGCACTTGATGAGATCGGGACCTCCGTCAAAATACCCCAGGGTAGTCCCCACAAGACAACTTCGCGTCACTTCCTTTATGTTCATCCCTCTTGAGTAAGGTATAGCCGATTGGGGCCTGGTTGAAGGTATGATCCTCATACTTCGTACGGAACCTGGTGGCTGCCAAGTGTCGCGAGGACCCTTTCGTGTACGTTTTGCCCAGAAGATCAGGTTCACATGCTTCCCACATTGATGATGACCTTCCTTGTCGCACATAGCAAAGATCTCTCTTCGTTGATCTCCATCTAATTCCCAGTCCAGAGAGATGTCTCTCCCTGTCCATCTGGCGTATTCTTCCTGATGTTCGGTAAAGGAGTGAGTAAGCCCTCAATCGCTTCGATAGAGATGAGTTACTCCGTACAAGAGAAGCTCTACTATTAGGCGTCGAGCCAGTCACGGCAGGTGTAGAAATCCTTTCTCCTTAGGTAGTAGTTGGTGCAGGCCTCGTCCCTGCACTCGGGCCTGATAAAACGGGACTGCGGGTGAGGGTATGTGCGGGTATCCATGGCGTGGAGCCAGTGGTCGGTGGGGACGATCTTGATGGCAGAGTCCGTCATGGCCGTCGTCTTGCAGACCATAATATCTTTTTTGTAGCTAATCGCAAGACACAGCGTGGAGATATCAATCCCACGAGCACCACTCATATCATGAGGCATGATCTGTACTTGTCGGCCATTATGTCCAATCCTGTAAAGGTGTGACAATTCCTCGCAACAACGGGACCACAGCCATGAATCGAAAAGGCTTGGTGGGGATGAAACTCGGGGTCTTGTCTCATCATCATCCCCCGTTTCATAGAAAATCAGTGGCCCTAGAGGGGACGATGGCTTGAAACACGCCATCTCGGGCAGAGCGCCTGGACGGCCCGGAGGGTACAGGGTATCGGCCGGCCCCAGCTGTCGAAGCCTCCGGAAAAGCGCCCTCAGCTCAGTCGCGGGTATTCTCCCGTCCGCAGTAAGAGCGAGCGCGTCGATGCGGCTGTGCGGTGTCCACTCCAAGATGAGAACCACGACGGAATCATAAATACATTGGCGGAGACGGGCTTGGGGCCAGGTCGGCGCCCCTGAGGCCGTGCAGCGCGTGTCGTGGCTGTCATCGTGACACTCGACTTTGAAGCTGTCGAGGCAGGCTTTCCAGTCTCCTCTGCGCTGCTGCTGCTGTCGTCGCCAGTCGTCGATATGGGTTTGGATGCTAGCCCAGGTGATCTGCCGGTGCTCACATAGCTCTACCGATCCCTGCTGGCCAAGACACCGTCGTTCCCGTGGATCCTCCAATGGCTGCTGGTAGGTGATGGAGAACTGGCAGATATCGTGGTGAGCCTTGCAGGGGTTGCAATAGAGCGTGCCGCGCCCAGGTGGTCCATACCCGGGATAGGTACCATCATCCCGGGGTCGGTATCTCTGCTGGAATTTGCAGTCGTCAATTGCTAGGTGTAGGCTCTCGCTTTGGCGCCAATAGTTGTCGTTCCAGCGTGTGCAACTTTCGCACCGTCCGTCTCTCTGTAGGAGCCGTCGGAAGTCTGGCCTCCAAGCACCATAGGGAGAGACGAAAGAGCTAGGTTTGCCCTTGTGAGTAAGTGAATATGTATACCATGCGCTTTTCCAAATGTGCGATTCATAGTGAAGAAGACGAAGGAATGTCCTCGAGACTGTTCGCAGGCAGTATAGCGTAAGGGCATCGTCGTCGAGGAACTCGAGTATATGCAAGATGAGCTCTTCCGGCAGCCGGGTAAGGGGACAGAAACGATTGTTATAGACCTGTACGGCTATCAACGGGTCCATAGAGCGCTGCAGACCGTGAAGGGTGATGAGCAAGGCTATAGCATGGCGATGATCCCGCTCCTCCCGCTGAATCTGCCTCTCGGCTTCGCGTAATTTTGTCTCTTGGAGTTCTTTGCGTTCTTTGCGCCACTTTCGGATCCATCGTAGAAGAAGAAACATTCTTAGTCCTAAGAAGTAGCCATATAGGTGATAGAGCTTAGGTGGTTGTAGAGCACGCGGACAAGTCGACTGGTAGATTTTGGGGAGGAAGGCGGTTTTGAGTGTGTTCGTGCAGATGCCGGTACTTATATATTTGCGACCGCCGGCCATTCAGGTGCTCGTAGCAGAAGTAAACCAGGCCGTGAGTAAGCTTGGAGGGTCGACGGCGCCAAACCCCTTAACGGCTTCAACCTTGACAGCTTTGGACTTGATGCTTTGACAAGCGGGATTGGCCCGCTGAGCCTAGCCGGAGTGCGAGCACTGGTCTCGTGCGCCTCCAAGCCGCCTCATGCCCCATTCCTCCTCGGCCGCCTAACTCTAGGGGTTCGCAAGCAGCAGTTGGGTCTGTGAAGGAATGTTAGTGTACTATTATTTCCGAGGAACTCGTATCTCACCTACCGAAGATGCTCAGAGCGCGACGGCGCGTTATCTACTTTTGAGTGTTGGGGTGACCGCAAGTCCGTGTACAGGCCGGTCCGTCGAGGGCAGGGATATCCACGTGTGTCGGGCCCGACTTGCTCGCTCTGTAGCCGGCGCATCTTCTGCAGAAGGGATGGGATGGAGCGGGTGCCCTGAAGCTACTCCTCGATGGCAATAATTCGGATCGGCTGGAAGTTTATCAAGTGATATGTGAGAAGCCGAAGTTTCGAGGTGAGTCGCCGTCACCACACGGATTGTTGATAACGTGACTATCGACGTCGTCTTGTGAATAGTGCCGTCTTGATAAGATGGTCCAGTCTGGTTCATCTTCTGACATCGGATGTTTACACTAGTCTCTCTCCCAATGGGAAGGGGAGAGAGAACCAAGTGAAGGTCTGATCTTTGCTATCCGCCTAGTGATGGATGGTAACTAGGACGGACCCACCGGTTAATGCGCAACGCGCAATGCAGGGTACGCTCCATTGAGTTGTTGGAGCGTCTGACCCGTCAGACCGATGCCCGGCCCGGCCAGGGGAAATCCCCCAACCAGGTGCCGATGTCAGGCGGCGCAGATTTAACGTGATCTATATGCTCACGGGTTTTTGACGTTTTCCTTCGCCGTTGTTTTAACGTGATTATCCCGATTCAACACGGGTTCCTGACGTTTTCCTTCGCCGTTGTTTTAACGTGATTAATCCGATTCAACACGGGTTCCTGACGTTTTCCTTCGCCGTTGTTTTAACGTGATTAATCCGATTCAACACGGGTTCCTGACGTTTTCCTTCGCCGTTGTTTTAACGTGATTATGCTGCTTCAACACGGGTGGCCTCCGACCACTAGACCGCCGGTGCTTGGAGAATTTTCTAAAGCCTGGCATTCGCTTCTTCCCAGCCAGCGATGGCCTCTCCCCAGCCGGCGAAGGCCGCGTATCTGGCGGCGATGGCCTCGGCGGCGGCTTTCTCGGCGGCGGCCTTGGCTTCATCTCGAGCGGCCTTGGCGTCGGCCTCGGCGGCCTCGGCACGCTCTCGCCAGTCCTCGACCATGCACTGCCTCACCACCCAATCGACCCACAACAGAGGGCGGGAGAGCTCGTACTTGTACCAGGGGCTGCCGGGAGGGAGGGACCGGGCCCAGCGGGCCCCTCTGCCCAAGAGGGCGCCGACACGGGCGGGGCCGCTTGTCCAGAAGACGAAGAAGAAGGAGACACCTATGAGCCAGGGAGGGAGAGGGGGTTTGACGTAGCCGGCGATAGTGCCGACATGTTTGGCGATGGTGCCGACGTGGTGGGCGAGGGCGCGGAGGAAGTAGACAAGGACGCCGAGCACCTTCACCAACTCGCCTGCCGCATGATCGCCCACCAAACAGTAGTCTTCATACTCGATTACCTCGACTACCTCGACTACCTCGACGGCGGCCTCGGCCAGCAGGGCAAAGAGAAAGAAAAAGAAGAAAAAGGGTATCATCGTCGTCATCATCATCGTCGTCGTCGTCGTCGTCGTCGTCGTTGTCGTTATTATTGTTGTTGTTGTCGTCGTTATCGTCGTCGTCTCCGTCGTCGTCGTGCTGTCGCTGCTGCTGCTGCCTCTGCTGTTGTCGTTTGTCGTCGTCGTGTTGCTGCCGTCCCTACTATTGCTATCTACTTAAGTATAAGTACCTATGAGTTCTAGGGATCTGGTCCCCTCCTTCCTTCCTGCTGTTCTATTCTGTCCCCAGCAAAGAATACAAGGTACCCTGAATGGGAAGGCTCGATAGCTGGGCCAGGCACTACCGGGCCACGAAGATTAGATGAACGGGCACAATGGCCACCAAAGTCTACTTGGTATTCACCAGTGTGGGCGTGGGGTACGCAAAGGAACGACACGCGAACGATCGAAATGCACCTTCCTTGAAGAGAACTTCCACAGGAAGCCTGACATGGCTACTAAATAATCACGATGGGGACCGTCATCCGGGGGGTGGACATGATTGTTGACATGAGACCTTCGAGGGTCGCTCAGGCCTAATCCGGAGTCAACACCAGAAATTCTGTTCACTGCCCAGGATACTCTTCTTTATCTTACTTCTCATTTGGAAGTTATACACCTATGCTCGGAACCTATCCGCATAAACGATGCACCATCCGACCTACCAATCGTCCAGCATGAACATGAGACCGATCGTCTTTGCCCCTCCCCTCGAATATCCTCAAATGCCCAGATGCCTTTGTGGTGAAATACGTGTCTAATGCAATTCATGCTAGACACACAATCAAGGAACCAAATCATCAGTGATGCTAATTTCAGGGATGACACCGACGTTGTGCGGAGGCTTTCATACGCGCCACCAGTATGAATACGATAACAACTGCCTTCTTTACTCCCCTAAGTTGTACCTGTCCATCTTTGCTAACGGGCGCCCTGTGATACTTCGGAAGTCTCCATGCCATACAGAATAAACTAGTACGTAAAAAGGTTGGCCGGATCCGTTCGGCGCCGTTAGTCCTTGCCAGGCTCTGCCCCAGTCCCAAGGGTGCTGAGGTCAACCACAGAAGGCGACTTCGCAATCTGACAGGCCGAGGACGGCCTATCTATCCTCTCACTCGAACCTTCCTCGCCCGGCCCAGCAAGGTTGACCGCAGGCTTGCTCCTCCTCAGCCTGAGCTTTGGCGGCGTCCGCTTTGGGGGGCTGGCACTCGACCTCGACTCGATCTCCTGCGCAGACTTGTCATTCGCGTTCGCGTTTCTGCTAGAAGATGACCTCGCAGATGCGGGCAGAGACGTGCGTTTCGGCGGGCTGGGACTCTCCTTGAGCTTTAGCTTCGACCATGTCCGCTTGGGTGGGCTCGGCTTGGGCCCTGTCTGTTGCATGGATGACGAGCCAGAGCTTGTCTTCGTGCTCTTGATAGGGGGTGAACGCGCAGATATCGACGACTTGGAGTTCGACCGAGAGGGCGGTGGGGTGGGTGCCACTGGGGGGCTTGCCCACTTCGCAGGAGACGGCCGCGCAGATGTAGATCTCGAATCCACCTTTTCGATAGAGACCTTGTCTTTTCTCTTGGAGGGCAACGATCGCTTCCCCTCGGCTGTCTTCGGTCTCTCTCTTTGCTCATCCTTTGCCTTGAGGGGTGTAAGATGCGATGATACAGCCCGCCGTACATGATGGCCCTGCGGTGGCCGTCGGCTCGCATCAAGCTGAGCCTTCAAACTTGAACTCGTCAGGCTGGCGCTACTCTTCGCATCGTTCTGCCTGTCACCGCACTTGATTGGCGGCGACTGGGTGTGCTGCCTCCCTTTCTCTTTGTCCTGCATGCCAACTTCGTGAATAGGTCCCTCGGATGTATATGCAGCTGACTGGCTCTTCTGACTCGGCTGTCCTGGTTCTTGACTCCCCTGGCCACTCTAAGGCCACTTGCCGGAATCCTCACCCTTCGCCAAGCTACTCATTGAGCTACTGACATACCGCATTTCACTGCTTGGGACGCGACTGCCGCGCCTCTTGAAGCCCCCAGGCCGCTCTCTCTCTATCGCAGGCGATGATGGAGGATGAAGCAAGCTGCTCGACCCGCCCGACCCATCACTGCCGCCACTTCCACTCCTAGATCCAGTAACATACGAGCCTCTCCTCCCGCTCGATGTCGAATTCTCCTTATTCGATAGGGAACTGTCGCTCCGTCCGTGGTGTAAGATGTGTTCACCGCTGATACCCTGCCGAGTATATGAGACTGAACCCCTAGGCAATCTGCTCCTCGAGCTCGGGTTTGCGTCACCAGATACCCGTCTCGGTACCGAGATAATAGGGCTGAGATGTCCAGCCTCGGGTCCCCTACTCCGTGGCCTTGCGAAGATAGCGTCTTGTTCATGCACAAAAGACGTCTGACTTCGTCTGGGTGTGTGCGCAACCTGCTGGATGATACTTGCACTCTCCGTGTGCCTGAGCAGCGGTGCACGCGGAGGCGTCATGGGCGGTGCGCCGGGAGCTGTTGTCGAGTGCTTGAGGGGCGGTGGCGTGTGGTAATTGGTGATCAGCCGACCGCCACCGCTCCGCGACCGTCCGCTGCCACCATTATTCGACCCCGAGCCCATTGGCTTACCGTCGGAGTAGCCGCTTTCGATATGCGCCTTGACAATCTCGTGAGCCAGGTTCCTGACAAGCAAAGCCTGGTCCTTTTCAAGCATCTGTATACTCTCGAAGAGCGTCTGCAGGTGCGCGCCGCCACCGACCGAGTATATGCCCATGTCAACGTCACAGCTGTCGAAGATCGTACGGACAAGACGAAGAAGATTACCTCGCACGACGGGCTTCTTATGGCCTAGCTTGGTAGCGATACCCCTGTACATCTCAGGCTTGGCGAGGGAGGCAGCTAGAGTCGGACTCAGGCGAATGACCTTTAGTAAAGGCTCGAGGAGGGTCGCGTCGAAAGCCGCGAAGGCGTTGCTCTTCGTGTTATCGAAGCATGCCACGATGGCAGAGGGAAAGTTGCCGCCGAGAAGGTGGCTCTCCACCTTGGCTGTCTCTTCTTGCAACCACACAAAAATGGCGTCTAGTGCCGTGGTTTGCCAATATTGATCTGCGAGCAGTGACACATAGAAGTCCAACCCCTTGTTCTGCCAGAGATATCGACGGCCCTTGCTTCCTGAGTGGGCCATGTCGCAGATAATGGGCAGGGCAAATTCCTTCGGTGGACGGTCGATCTTCATAATCTTCAACAGCAGTGGGATTATACCGTGCACTGCGGCATACTCTTGTCGCTCCTTGCTGAGCCGGCAGAGGTTGAACATGGTGTTTAATACCTGGTTCGAGATTTCCCTGAAGTGCTTTGCGTTCTTTTTCAAGCTGTGTCCTAAGAGGTCAATCAGGTAGTCAATGGCATCTGCTGAATGGAGAACCTCGACAGTTGTCGGAAGCATGGAAAGGTTCTTGATGAACTTGAGCATGGTGATCTGATGCGTAGGCGTCATGGTCTCGAGGTCCTTCAGTACGGCTGTCGAGGCAGGAATGGTTAGCTTGAGCGCAAAATCGGAAGCTGAATGGAAGTAAACGTACTCTTGAGGACCGCACGATCAGCAATCAGTTCCTTGACCTCCAGGTCCGCCTGCGAAAACATATGGAACAGGTTCACAACCCTTCCCTCCACGAACTCGGACAATTCGTCCTTTTCCTCCGATTCCAGCACCCTATGAAGGATCTCAGCAAGCGGGTCGAGCACCTTCGCCTTGGAGAATAGTCGACAAAAGTCGTTTCTCGGTGTCGGGCCCTGAAGCTCAAAAACCCGCCATATGCCGTTGACGCCAATGAGAACCAGGTCACGAGACGACTCGTAGTCTTCGTCCAAGAAGCCGGCGAGGACCGAGATTCCGCCGCAGCTGACAAACATTTGCAGTGTAAGGGTCGACGTCTCGTACATCTGTTGGACAAAGTCTGCAGCCTCGAGGCGGATTTCGGTTGAAAATTGTCGAGCGGCAAACTTGGTGATAATAGGGATGCCACCTACGAAGCAGAGGTTCTCCTGCAGTTCTCTGTCGCGGAAGATGATCTGTGACAGTCAGAAGTGTTTCCAAAATGTCGGAATATAGGGGCACGGCGAGACTCACCCTGTTAACAACCTGGAGCAGCAACAAGATCATGTCCTGGCGACCCATTGCCGTGCTGATAGTGTCAGTCGGAAGGGTCAGCAGCTCCAGTATCGGTAATAGCCCATGGGCACCAACGATCAGGCCCTTGACGTCCTCGTTCTCATAAAGAAGTTGTAGCAGCTCGGCGGCCACATCGGATACACGCTCCTCGCCCGCAATCTCGGTGCCCACCTTGAGCAATTGAACGAGTTCTTCCACCCGCTCCGCCAGCCGCGCATGAATATCCCTTGCAATGTTTGCCTCTAGGTCCATTTCATTGTACTCAGAATCCATCATGGCAAAGGGGTCGTCCTCGTCCTCGTCGTCGCCGAGCCACGAGTTGTTGGACAGCTTGGACAGCAGCATGATGCCAGCCGCGCCATCCTCAGAACCCCGGTCACTCTCCTCTTTCTCGGCTAGGGTATCATTGGGGCCAAAAATGTCGGAGAAATCTTCGTCGTCTTCGCCCTCTGCAAACTTCTGGATCTCAATCTGTGACCTTGTTCTTCTCACTGGCTGTGGTTCATCGAGCGCAGGGGGCCGAGAGGAGGTGGGCTGACGGCGGAGACTATCGTCAAGCCCGAGAGGCGAGGGCATTTGGACAAGGTTGAGATTGTTCGGCGCAGATTGTTGGCTCCTGAGTTCTGGCGGGGGCATCAACTGCGATGAGTCCTGAAGCTTTGAAGAGTATGAGCACACATGAAGTCACCGTATTCGACCCTTACAGGCTCCGACATTGGTGTCAAGCACGGCAGGATTTGGGTGTAGGCTTATGCGCAGGGCTTGTTTGCTTGCTTACCTTCCTAGCACGACTCGGTTTCGGGCTGAATACACTGTCCCCTTCAGGGAAGAGATCTGAGAAATCTTCGGTGGACTGCTCGCGATATATGGTCTCGGGGCGCAAAGGAAGCTCAAATTTACTGTTACCAAATGAGGCTTTGGTCGGTGTTCTCGGCGGTGCAACGTTCGAAATTAGTATCTGTTTACTCCTACTCCTCCGGTGGCCATGTTGTTGGGCTTTCGAAGTTGACTCGACCGATTTACTTGACCTCCTCGGGGTAGGTCGGATTGTCTGTTCCTGTGGATCTTGTTCCACGAACTGCCGAGTGCCTTGCAAATCCCCTTCGAAATTATCGTCCCAGTTATCCCTCGAGGCAGTATCATCGATGGACGCGAATTGCTTGAGCCTGTCGGCGGAAAGCATGCCGCCAAAGTTGTCTTGTGGTTTCAAGTGGGGCAGGTGGAGTGCACTCGGAGATATGGCTGTTGCAAAGTCGTTGTCCCAATTGTCATCATCAGCAACCTCAGGGGACCGGAACGCCTCGGCATTTGGCTTGGGTTTTGTGATGCTCAGGCGTCTCTTTACAGGTGCTGCGAGGTTTGCACGGTGCGGATCTACCACTGCACCGGTGTTGAACCTAGACGCAGCCTGTCCGTGGAATGCGTAGGGGTTGGCGTTGTTCTCGGTGCCCGCCGAGACCCTCATGGAGGTCTCTGAGGACCTTAAGGCCTTGTTCCACTGTTTGACCTCCTCGACCGCCTGGTTGAAGTTTGCGGGCTTTCTAGAAACTGGCGCATCACTTCTGCGACATGTGGAAATCCACGGATGTTTCAAAAGCTTCCTCGCGGAAACGCGAAGGTTTGGGTCCTTCTGAAAACATTGCATCAGGAAATCCCGTGCAGCCTACAGTGATAGAACAGTCAGCAAAGAGCTCGAGAGGTCTATTATATAGGGAGTGATGGCAAACGAACCCCAGAGACGCCTTCCGGTAGAGGGGGATGGTCGTCGTTGACGATCGCAAACAAGGCAGGCATTGCCGCCAAGTTGTGGTACGGTGGCCTCCCTTGCAGCAACTCAATGACCGTACAGCCTACGCTCCAGATGTCCGAAGCCGAAGTCGCACCGGAAAGTTGTATGATCTCGGGAGCCATCCAATACGGCGTGCCGACGACCTGCGCCTCCTTGTCCGGCCCGGCCAGGGTGCTGGTCGACACACCGAAGTCCGCGAGCTTGACGGTGCCATCCTTGGTTGTCAAGATATTTGCGCCCTTTATATCCCTATGTATAACACCTTGATCGTGGAGGTACTGCAGACCTTGGAGGACTTGTGTCATGTAGACGCCGACGAGGTTCTCGGGGAACTTGCCGTATGCCTTGCAAATGGAGTGTAGGGAGCCATTCTCGCAGTACCTGCACAGCGGTCAGCCTCTTGCCATCCAACACTGTGCTTAGCATATATTGTGCCGTACTCAAGGATGATGTTCAGACAGTCCTGGGACTTGACGAAGCCAATGTACTTGACGATATTGTCGTGGTGGAGGTTCTTAAGGAGATCGATTTCGGCCTAGCAGTCCCTTCGTCAGCCATCCATGCTCTTCGACTCCCAGGTAACCCTTGTCATTCCCAAAAGTATGTGTTGTACTTGTGTGTCCGAGTGGAATTTGACGGACCTCGATCATGCGCAGCTCGCTCTTGGGCAGGTTGGCGATCTTGATCTGCTTGACGGCAACAGCCTCGCCGGTGCCCCAGTTGAAACCCTTGTATACGGAACCGAAGGCACCCTTGCCGATGCAGTCACCGAGTCTCTAGCGGTCGACCCAGACGTTAGCAAACTCCCATGTCGGTCCAGTGACAAAGTCGTTGGGGCTTCCTCGAGGGGACGGTGTCCAACGTACGTAGTCCTTCAGACCGGGATCCTGCAAGGCCCTATCCCTTGCATGGCCACTGCTGGTGTTGACGACAGCCCTATCGCTTCCCAGTTCCCTCCTGGGGGTCCTTGCAGACACTGGGGTCCTGCCTCCTGCTCCTCCTCCTCCTCCTCCAGCGACATGGTACGCCCGCTCGGCGTTGGAGCTGCCTGTCCGCATGGCAACCTTCCAGAAATCCTGCCCGTACCCTGATCCCTCTCGCTTGGAGAGGGGTGGATGTTGATCTCGACACGAGAATAGAGGCTCTGGTCGGTACGGCCTTGACGTCGGGGCAGCTCCTTCCGACGGGCCGTGTGGCCTCGGGCTGTTATCGGATTGGCAACCTGACCTGGAGGGCGGTGGGGAGCCTCTGCTTTCCTTTTTCCTCCTCTTTTTTTTTTCCCTCCTCTCGTGCAGATCAGTTCCGGGGTTGGTTCGGACGGTGGATGTCTCGACAATCCTGACAGTCGCTTCGGATCAACCTTGTTTGTTCGCTTGCCCGGTGGGGCGTGGGAAGGTATGATCTCAGAGCGGGGCACACAAGGCGCTGCTTGGGATTCAATGTTGCGGATCCGTGGGGCGGGGCATCGGCGCCTGGGTAGGGGCAGGGCAGGATAGGACAAGGCAAGGCAAGGCAAGGAAAGGAAGGGGTGGTATGGGATGGAAGGGAAGGGAAGGGAACAATGCTATTGTTTTATGGCTATGGTGTCGTTGATTGTTGTCGGCAACGGTCGCAAGGGAGAGGATGTTCCAAGTTCCAAGGTTTCCAGGGTTCCAATGTTCCAATGTTCCAAGGATGTTGTCGTCCGCAGCTCTTTATGACAGGATTGTAGCCACAACGGCAATGGCTAGACAGCATTGGCAGTGGTCAGCAGGTTCGTGGCTGCATTCCGAGATGTGTGTTGGAGGAAAATAAGAGATGGCATTGCTTCTTCAGCCACTGGCCCCTCCTGGGTGGTGATGAGAGATCAATGCTCTGCTCTGCTCTGCTCTGCTCTGCTCTGCTCTGCTCTGCTCTGCTCTGCTCTGCTCTGCTCTGCTCTGCTCTGCTCTGCTTTATTTTGCTTTGCTTTGCTGTGCTGTGCTGTGTGTTGGCCTGCGTCTCGGAATTTGGTGATAAATCCCGTGATAGATAAGATCTAGCCCAACGTTGCCTATGATACTGTACTGTTACTATGTACATACATGGTCAACACAATGGCCTGGCTTGCCCTAACTCTCCAAGGTTGACCTGAGCTGACCTATACATAGCCCGCCGTTCAGGGTCATTTGCCCTGTCCTACATACCTAGGTAGGTACCTAGGTAGGTATAGGTGAGGTCTTGCCCAGCTGTACTGTCACTGGACTGTCTGCCCCTCCATGGATGTACTCAGGTTAGCTACCTAGGTACAGTATACCAATTCCCCTCCACAAGTAAGTACCTAGGTATACTCCTTATAGTAGCAATGCATACGATTTACTCCTTGCACCTATCACGGTACTCATCCAGCAGTTTCAGTGCTACCTTATTTTCTGATATCCATGGATAGAAATACTGTAATCCGTTGGGACAGGCAAGCGACAGTGCGCTGTCGCCTCGAGAAAGTTTTTATGTTACAGTGTCCATCCCACCCTGCCACCCGTGGACCCCACGGAATCACCCACTCCGCTGCTCTGGTATGGCCCACCACAATGGGGCTCGGGAATGCACCTGGCGCCATCTTTCGGCTGTATCCCAGATCCTTGAAAGACTTACCTGGCCCCTGGCAGGTGGAGCGGGAAGACTCCAGGGCTCCCGTTATACATACATGTACACAGTACCCTCATCAGTGCCTCACTGGGAACTCCAAAACGAGTCTTGTGTTTCTGACTCCATCCCCGGACGGATTGTGCTTGCCATTATTGAGTACCTACTTAAGTACCTAGGTAGGTAGTCATGAGCTTCTTAATCCTCACAGCCAGGCGATGCCTGCAGTGACTAGCGGCTACAAAGCTAGTAGTCCAAACAGATCGGCGCCCTCACGGATGCTGCCGGACAACAATGAACTTGTCTGGTTGTGAGCCGGCTGCCGGACTACTTGCTAAGTACCCGGATGCCGGACAGGGGCGCTGGCCCGGTCAACCATGTATCATGTAGTCTAAAGAAGCGTTAAGATCGTCACGGCTCTTTGAATAGTACAAAGTAAGCAGAGAAGCGGAGCCATTGGGGTGCAGAGAAGTTGTTCTTGTCAGCAAAAACATGTCATAGTTTTCTCTTGCAAATACAGTCCCATGATGGAGAATGAGCGGTCCTCGCAATGAAAGGCAAGCACTCCAACAACTGAGACCCCTTACAGCCCAAGTAACGCCTTTTAGCTTGACGAGTCCGGTCCGCAGGTTCGCTGTACTCAATGGCTCCCACCCGGTTCCGACCCAGCTCCTAGAGGCCATGACTTCGTGAGGTGTGGAAGGGCACTAGGTCCATCAATTAAACTCTCTCTTTAACATCATCGCTAACAATGCCGTTAGCCACTTAAGGTCCGGCTGAGTCCAGCTTCAGCCCACCACTCGTCCGGGATATCCTGGCGCCTTGCAAGATTCCTCACGATTCGCTGCATACTCTCAACGCCCCCGAACACCTCAAGGTCGTTATCATCGTCGTCGTCATCATCATCACGCCCCGTATGGTCCGCGTACGTCTGTCCGAATCGCCTCAGAGTGTTGTCCCCTGCCTCCTCGTCCTCATCGCCCTCGGTATCCGAGTTATCACCACCAGACTCGCATGCCTCTGCAAACCCGGTCTCCTGAGGCGTATAACCCCCGTCAGGACCATCAGCCAGAGATGTGTGGGAGGTGTTGGCACTGGCTGCAGAGGCCGTGCTCTGCGATGTGCCCCCCGCCGAGGCGGGAGCAGGGGTCGATGCGAACGAGGTGCCCACACTGGGTGGTTGGGGATCAGGAGTGATGGAGCTGAGCAGAGTGTCCCAGACGCCGTCGCCCTCGGGGCTGAGGCTCCTGTCACGGTCGCCTAGCCCGTCAAAGCGAGACTCGTGGGTGGTGGCAACGCCAGACATGGGGACTCTCGCCCGGACCCCGTTGAGCTCACGCCGGGCACCGCGAGCCTCGCGCATAGCAGCGAATTCCTGGGCTCTCAGTGTGCGTCTCATTGAAAGAAGACGCTCATTCTGATGGCGCAGCAGTTCTGCAGAAACCCCGAGCCTGCTGTCTCTGTCATTCCTCGACCGTGTCGTAGCTTCGCGAGCCAACGTTGCTGGTCGCTAGAATGCTAAGATTAGCGTGAATGCAAAACTCGAAATGCAGTCGTAAGGGCGGCTTTCGAGTGTGCGATGTCGGGAGGAACATGCATGCTTATCGGCGAAGTGGGTGGTAGGAGGTCATGTGAACATGAGGCGATGTACGGAAATCGCTTACTTGACTCTCTGTCCTTTCTGACGTCGGCAACTCGTCGTCAAGAGAGCTGGATGATCGCTCCTGGCTATCTCCCTCGGGGGTAGCCTCCGAGTCCTGAGTCCCCTGGGAGCTTGTGCCTGCATACAGCCTAGCCATGTGCTCACCAAAGTACCGCACAACTTCCTGGCTCATAGGGCCATTGCGAGTAATAACCTCACGCAAAACAGGCTCACGTCGGCCAGAGCCGTCTTGTGTGGTGTTGTCACGGGACAAGGTAAAGGGGCCAGTCTGGCCTGGCCGCTGCGTTGCAGACCGCGAAGTCGTGTCGGCCTCAGCGAGGTCGATGTTATCCCATGGCGTCCAAGGCGAATCGGCCGTGGGTGGCGAGAGGACGCGAGCGCGGGCACGGGGCACTAGACCGGCCCGACGCGCAAAATATTGTACATTTGTCGAGGAAGGGCGGGAGGTAGAGTCGTTGATATTGTGGCGTGTGCGGCGGATGGTGGAACGGGCGCGGGTGGGGGGATCTTTGGGAAGTTTGGACTTGATGTCGGACTCGACTGGGGCGCGGTACAGACTGTGATCGTAAAAGCGTGTCAGCGAAAGCGCAAAAGTATCGTTGCAAAATGCGTGACAGTGGAGATTAGTGCATTAGGAGCAATGCGACTCAGTAAGCCTCGATGAAGGAGAACGCGTCGCGGCTGTCGCATGATAGACTAGACCAGTGCGCAATGTCGCGGCGGCGTGTCGCGAGCGCGGCGGCAACCCGGATGTCGCCCTCGGAGTACGATGCAAGGAAAAGCTGATGACAAAGGGCACTCACGGCAAACCCATATTCGCAACGACGTATTTTCAGAAGTTCAGTCGACTTCGGTTTAGGCGCTAGGAAGGAATGGAGTGGGATCCAAGGCGAATAGGCGAATCAACGTCAAAACCCGCAACGAAGGACGATCATCAAAGGAAGAGCAGCCCGACGCAAATTTTGAGGAATCGTAATCGTCGTGTTATAGTGGAGATGCGCGCGAAGAATACCTGCGCGAAAAGAGGCTGAGAGGGCGAATGAGCGGCGAGATGAGCCTCTGGTTGATGAGGATGGAGGGTTTGCTTGAAGGGGTTGTCGCGGTCAAATGCAAAATGTCACAGCACTGGGTTGCGAAGTGGGAAAAGTAGGAAGGCGATCCAAGTGGTCCAAAAAGGAACCTTGGAACCCGGGGGGCCCCGGGGGTGTGGGAGACCCGTGGACAAGCCATACCTAGGAATCAGTTGACTGTTTCAAGGCTGGGTTATCCAGCCCTGGAGGGGTGGGGGGACGCGGCATGTTAACATGTACACATGCTCAGTAGGGGAGATCTTAACAACATCCAATCGGCTGTATTCCCCACCAATTTGACCCCCAGACTTTCCAAGGTTGCCGTAAGCCTAGAACCTCCTCAACCCTACGGGGTTTAGGTACAGCACACTCTGGGCACTGAACCCTGGACCCTGGAACCTGGACCCTGCTGCTCAGCGAGTTTACATCCATGGATTACACAGTACAAGCAGTGGTAGACTACCCGTGGACGCTCATCCACCCCTCCGGGTTTTCTCAAGCACCACACGGGGCCATCCTTACAAGCACCTGGGCAGTCCTCACCAGTCTCATCGTCTTTTCGAAATCACAGCAGGTAGACTATTGTCTACATGGAATTGTGGTCTGTATTAAGTATGCGGTGCCAATACCCATCAAGTGAAATGACTCATCTGGCGGACCTCCTACATTGAAAGCGGCACCAACAGGAGCAAGAACGTATACACTACACCCAACACGATCCGCTTGCCATTTTCGCCTAGAGTACCAGGGATCTTGGGTTGGAGTCGAAAGGGAAGTACAGCAGAGCAGAGCACCTGGGCAGAGCAACTAGCTGCCCTGACCACCATCCTGGAACCACCTTCGCCATGATCGAACTCGGCCTCTCACGCATAACGCGCCTTCTCGCCAACACCCCCCAGACATGGAGCGCCATCCACGTCGCCGGCACCAATGGCAAAGGCTCAACATGTGCTTATATCTCCGCCATGCTTCATGCAACCGGACGGTCAACAGCCAGGTTCAACTCGCCGCACTTCATCGACCGATGGGACTGCATCACCATCAACGAGAAGCCCGTCTCCGAGGGCCTCTTCTTGGAGACCGAGAGGCTCGTCAAGGAGCGAGACAGCCGCGAGGGGATCGGAGCTTCCGAGTTTGAGCTGCTGACGGCGACAGCCTTTGAGATTATGGAGCGTGAGAAGGTGGAGTTTGGTGTCATCGAGGTTGGGATGGGCGGCGCACTCGATGCCACCAATGCGCTGAAGCAGAAGGCCGTCACAGTCATTGCGAAGCTAGGACTGGATCATCAGTTTCTTCTGGGCGATACCATCGAGAAGATCACCCTCACCAAGGCCGGCATCATGCGCAGAGGGGTCCCCTGCGTCGTTGACCAGAGCAATCCACCCTCTGTCCTGCGAGTCGCACAGGAGCATGCCAAAGCCGTGGGAGCACAGGTCTTCTTCCCGCCCCTGCCGTCGGATCTGACAAACCAACTCTCGGCCGATGGCTTCGAGCCCCATCAGATCCAGAACATTGCCGGGGCCCTGGAGGCGTTCCGGTTGGCTTGCCCCGGCGAAAACCACTCGTTGAAGCGCACCCTCCCGATCATATATCAGACGCAACTACCAGGTCGGCTGCAAAAGCTCACGATCTCACATGGAAAGCAAGTCCTTCTCGATGGCGCACACAACGTCCAATCGGCAGAAGTGCTAGCCGGCTACGTGAACAAGCGCCTGCGCGGGGATGGGAAGCCAGTGACATGGATTCTAGCAGCCTCTCAAGGCAAGGACGTGAGCGGGATTCTCGAGGTCCTGCTCAAGCCCGGCGATGCCGTCACGGCCGTGCAATTCGGCCCTGTCGAGGGGATGCCGTGGGTCAGACCGCAGGAGCCAGGTGAAATCCTGGCTGCTTCAAGAAAGTACGGCGCCGACACTTACGAAAGTGAGGCTGGCGCGAGCTTGGAGGGTGTCATCGATGCGGCTTTGGACAGGAAAAGCCCGGTGGTCGTGGCTGGGAGTCTATATCTGGTCTCTGATGTTCTGCGGTGGGTGCGAAAGCGGAACAGCTCATGAAGGCTCGTGAAATATATCTCTCTCGCCCCAAAACAACAGTCATTTACGATTATCATCTCTCGCCATTTCTGGGTCGTGTCACATGATCAGATTTGATTGGCCACGTTCATCAATGCGCTTGTCAAGCGAAAACCGCCTCGCCTTCCTTCTTTCATCAATGTTGAAGCCTGCTACACTCAACCCATGGAGCCGCCAAACCATCTCATCGTCGTTTGCGGCCATGCTATCTGGGCCGGAGGACCTACAAAAGGCCAAGATGAATCTGAATGGATAATTGAGGACTGGAAGAAGGGCGAGACGCCAACGTACGCTGCACATGTCAAAGCCGGAGTGAAGGCATTGAGCAAGGATGTCCGGGCTATGCTAGTCTTCTCAGGGTAAGCCTTCCGAATATTGATGCTCATGCTTGCTTGCATTTATTTCGCTTGCGCCTTCATTGCCATGGATTTGTCTCAGTAACCATGTATACCCACCCCATTTCACCAATGCCCCATACTGACTCGCAGCAAGCGCGCCAACTGTTTCGTCCATACGCCTTTCAGAAGGCCGCAGCTACGCCAACCTCGCTGCCGCCAACAACTACTGGAATCTCCTCGGACCGGCATCCTCAGCCACATCTACCTCTTCAAAACCGCCGTCCGACCTTCCTCTCTCATTCGTCCCCCTCCACCCTCGCATCCTGGTCGAAGAGCGCGCCCTAGATAGCTACCAGAACATACTTCTTTCCATCATCCACTTCTGGCGGTCTACCTCTCACTGGCCCAGCCATCTCACCATCATCTCCCACCAGTTCAAACGCCGCCGCCTGACCGAGGCACACTGCACCGCGCTCTCCTTTCCCTTGGACCATGTAAGGTTTGTAGGGATCAATCCGCCCGGAGTGCCGGAGATTGTGGGTCGGGAGGAGGATGCTGTTGCGGAGTGGTTTGCTGACCCGCAGGGCATGTCCGACAACCTAAGAGCAAAAAGGCAAGGAAGGAATTGTTGGGATGTGGTGCAGACTTTGTTTCTTGATGATGAAGAGAGGGTGAAGAGTGGTATAGAGACCAGGTTAGTAAACCAGGGTAAGGATGAGGTTCTTGTTGAAGGCGCGTTGAGGCCTTGGGGTCGGAATTGAGACCACGCCTTCATTGTCCAGACTCTATCTGTGATAGTATTCCGCTTAGAGGTGTCAGACCACGAAGGATCTTCAAAATTTCGACGTTGTGGGACTCGCTCCCCCATCAGCGCCATTGACAGCTTCACACAAAAATCGAACTGCATCAACCACCATGTCCGGAGAGCACTCATGCCCTATTCCGGCATAAACCCGATTGTCTACTATAAGCCCTGAGTCCTTGTACCAACCCTCCGCCGCGTTGGTGAAGAAATCCGTAAATGGTTCAGAGCACCTCCACGGTACTAGCTTGTCATCGCCGCCCGTCGTCAGGAGGAACTTCTTCCCCTTGACATGTTTGTCAAGTATCTGCCGTAGCTGGACCTGCTGGGTTTCCGACGGAGCCTCAATGACCTCGCCGGTGCCGAAGACGATACCTTTGGGGTCGAACTGTGCGCATTGCGCGACAAGTGCGGGAGGGAAGTCCTTGCTACCAAGAAAGCCTGCACCCTCGGTGTCCTGTTCGTACGTGCTCAACTTTGACAGCCGCGCGCGGTCCTTCATCAGGACTTTCATCAAAATACGTCAGCCTCGCGAGATGATGATGGGGTGGAGAGTATCAAGGACAGACTTACACTGGAAATCCGGGCACCCAATGATGCTCACGCCAGCTGTCACCCGTGGGTCGGCGAAGAGGGTCTGCCACGTTGAGTGTCCCCCGAGAGACACACCCAGACATAAGTGCTGGTCAAATGCGGGCTGTGAAGGACATGATTCGAGGAGCACGTAGCCGGGCAGGGCGTCGATGAGAAGACGGGTGTCGACTACGGCCCCGGAGATGATGCCAAACATATCCTGTGCGTGATGCGGGTTGTTTTGTCTCCACGCCTGGTTGGATAGAGGATGCACCTCGCGGGTCCCGTGGTTACGTTGGTCTGTAAGTAGCCGTGATCAGTCGTCTCATGCTAATCTCATAGCCGGTTACATGAGGACAAGCGAAGTGGATAGAGGGGCGTTCAGAGGACGAGGTGAGAGGTTCACATACCAAAGGCAGCAGCAATGAATCCCCTCGTACTCCCACTTGCCCTAGTCTTGTTGTACTCGCCCACGGCCAGCTGGGCGATATGTGCCATCCTCTCCTTGCTCCCCAGGCGAGGGTTGTGCAGCCACAGCACAGAAACATGGGTGGTGTTGACGGGAAGGTCATCCAGGCCATATATGTCAACCAGGATGCCAGTGATGGCGATAGTTCTCAGAGAAACGGCTGGGGGGTCTGAAAGCGCCGCCAAGGGGTCGGGGGCTCCTCTGTCGGCCATGCTGCACGGTACTGCTCAAACAATGCAAGGTGTTGACTGTGTGCCTAGGTAGTGAGTTGGAGAGGTGTGGAAGGCAAGGCTCAGAACGTTGACTTCCTTCACAACAGGGATGTACGAGCTTGGGGGACAAGGTAATTCAAGTCCGCAATAAACAGATAACCTCTACAGGATGGGAAAGGTCCAGAGGTCGTAGTCTACACGATGGCGGCATGTTTGACGGCAAAGCAGGCGGAACCCTCCAATGCCGATTCCGGCCCGGAGGCGGATCCCCGCGTAGCCGATCATACCGCCGTGCTTCATTCCATCACTCGGCTCACTTCGGCGAGCAAGACGCGCAACGTGTCTACTTTGGTGTCAGGTAATTATGGTATCTTGGAACAATCCATTACCTACCACGCCTACTAAGATACCTACTTATAGGTAGGTGGGTGTTCCGTGTGTCCAGATGCCCCAAGGGTTCTCGAACGGAGTTGACAGGGGTTGCGTTCACTCCTACCCAGGGCGCCCCTTTCCACCGTGGCCTCAGACGTCACCACGTCGACGGGTGTTTAACACTAAATGCCTCCCAACTCCACGTCACCTCTGTCATTCATACCTAGGTAGGGGGCCTAGGTTTCCATATATTATCTACCATTCTCCCTTCTTCCGATTTCCTTCCCCTCGTCCTTTCTACCATGATCATAGATCGCGCGGCCAAGGTGGATATGGTGTTGTCTTGCCACTCCGATACTCGTCGACCGTTTGGCCTGGTGGTCACCCAGACCCTCCCAGCCCTCGGGGCTCCTGGAGCTGCATCCCCTCTTCGTTTTCACCCTTTGATCACTGAATAGGGATTGACATCTAAATACAGCCCGAAGTCTACGAATTACTGCAGACACCAGTTCGACAGTTCTTATTTATTGAACGCCATGTCGTTCATCGGAACAGCGAGTTCCCAGTCATCCAATCGCCCACTAACCAAGATGGACATTGCCCATTCCTCCAACTGCTAGTTGACATCTCGATCCGAAGCACTTCACACATGACCAAGGCTCAAAGGCCCCATTCTCGGAATCATGCCGTCATGCCAACCTTGGAAGGACTGGTCTCTGTGATACTCAGTCTGCGATCCTTCCGCGTTACCCACGGGTATAGATCCGGCTGTCGGTCGGTTCTTCAACAAAGCGTCTTAACAGACGCCCGGCTAGCTCAATCGGTAGAGCGTGAGACTCTTAATGAGCCTCCCGGTTCTGATTAATCTCAAGGTTGTGGGTTCGACCCCCACGTCGGGCTCAATTCCCGGCGATGATCGCCTCATTCTTTTTTTGCATTTCTCGTCCAGGTTGAAATGTCTTTGGTTTCACCGGTTGAGGTGGTGTGTCGGCTGTCGAGGCAGGTATCAGACTACGGTACTTTTGGAGACCTGGGCAATCTCTGATTTTGGACGGTTATTCAAGAACCTGATAGAACCGTACGCATTCGGCCATCACTCCAGTCACAGGCTCAATCTAAATCAGATGCATAGGTCTTTGAGACATCTGGACACATGAATGGGAGGGGGCAATCGACTCAATTCTTGCTCCAGGCATAACACCCCAGAGAGATCTATAATAACGAGCGACTAGTCGAAGCCTTGCAATTCCTCCAGGTGAGAATCCGGGTTTTCGCTTAGGTAAGCCAACAAACGCACGCCCACGAAGAAAGGCCATATGCGATAGCGTACAAGCATTGTCGCCGGCACAGTTCCTCATGTCAGACGACACGCAGTCTCAGCGATGGCGTAATAGCACTTTCGCTGTCGAGGTGGCTAAGAACGGTTTGACACTCTTTCGCGCCCAAGCCCGTTCCACCGTAAAACCTTCGCATAGACAGCGTATCCGAACACGGATGGGGTATCATCAAAATACAGAACAAACAAACAAATATGATATCCAAAGCAGAGGGAAAAAACGAGGCCATTCCTTCTGAGCTCACTTGGCAAGACTTGAGCCACTAGACGGCCTGTTTGGCAGCGATGGCGTAGCAGCACTGTCGCTCCCAAAGAGGACTCGGCCCCGGAGAGCCGCATCTAGGAGGGCTCGATCTTTGAAAACAGGTGAGCTCGATCTGGGTATGGTAAGATTATTTGTTGAGAAGTGAAGTTGGGGCATCCAGGTCTTGATGCTATTATCGTGGGCATGCGGATATCATGCCTTTTGAGTGGGGTTCTTGTGTGGTCCAGGGGCACATTATGCTGCCCCGAGGCGTTGGGGGAACCACATTGTCCAAATTGGTCTTTTCGTGTCATCCTGTGGAGTAATAGATGGTATCGCCGTCCTCAGAGCAGGGCGGGGACTAGGGATGACGTCCGACCGGTAGAAGCAGATAATCCTACTTCTTCCACACCTTGCTGAACCCGCGGAAGCCACGCTGCACCTGCTCACGGCGCGCCGCTCCGTCCTCAAAGTTGCCTGAACCGCCGGCGGAATTGCCAGCGTCCCTGATCTTCTGGCTTGGCTTGTTGCCAAAGATCCTGATCAGGATGTCCATGGCGAAGGCGCTGACGATGCTAAGGCACAGGATGCCGATCATGGTCAGGTTGCTCCGTCGGTACTGGTGTGGACCAGAAGCCGCGTCGGCGGGCCAGCCTGTGTAGAGCGCATAGGTGGTCACAATACTGCCCAGATTGCCGAGTCCGGAGACGAGAGCACCTGCGGCAGCGACGCCAACTTCGCCATGACGACACTGGAAGATCTCGTTGGTCCAGGTCATGCAGATGGGCACCGTGGGGCCCAGGCCAAAGCCCACCATGAGGAGACCGCCGTAACGCGCCCACTGGTTGCTAAGGGCGAAGGTGACCACGAGCAGACCCGCGATCTGGATGAGTACGGCGGCCGTGAAGAAGATGGAGCGGAGCTTGTGGAAGCGGTCGGAGATGGGCGTGACGATGAGAATGGCGAAAAAGTCCATGAGCCAGATTGGCGCAAACAACAGGCTGACCGTGATGTCCGAGTAGGATGGGTTGATAGAGGCAATGATGATGTTGCCGTATAGCTGTATCCCAATGCCGACGCCCACGACACCGAAGTACATCAAGACAAGTGGCCAAAGGCGCCAGTCGATGAGGACGTAGCCGAGGTCCGTCCACGTCCAGGAGCGAGGGTGATACACCCTCTTCAGGTCATGGTAATGCACAATAGCATCTTCACCCTTGAGGGCCTCAGGTGCTGCAGGCAAGTACTGCATGAGACCCTTCTTGACGCGCTTCTCGCCCGGTGGGAGCGGCCGATCAGGAAGCCACCAGAGCAGGACCACACCCAGGACAACGGCGAGGGCACCCCAGATGATGAACATCCACTGGAACCCGACGATTCCTCCCAGGCCGTCCATCTTCTGGAAGCCAGCACTCACGAGACCCACGACCGCGGCAGAGATCTGCGCAGAGCTGAAGTACATGCCGATGCGCTCACCGGTCCGAGAGGGCGGGTAGAACAGGGTCAGGTAGTAACTCATACCAGGCCAGATCCCCGCCTCGACAAAGCCGAGCAGGAAGCGCAGGAACTTGACACTCCACGCGGAACGGACTGCGGCGAAACACATGCCGATGGCACCCACGGCGAACACGATCCTGGCCATCCAGACGCGCGGGCCGAGCCTGCTCATGATAAGGTTGGATGGGCAGTCGAAGATGACATAGGAGACGTAGAACAGGGCCAAGGCGGTGGATGTGTCGTGGGCCGAGAGGTGCAGGACCTGCATCAGGTCGTGTCCTTGGTCGGCATTCATGGTCTGCGCCAGACCGATGTTGGAGCGGATCCCACTGCAGATGAAGTAGAGGACCCAGAATGCTAGTGTCCCTGGTGTGAGTACTTCATCGCAGAAAGTGATTGAGGGGATCATGTGACATACCTGGGATGATGCGGTAGTCTAGCTTCCTGTAGACGGCATCGACCCTCTCGATAGGGTAGTCCTCGTCCTCGTCCGTCTCGGTAACGACTTGTGGGCCTTGCCCAAAGTCTTTGCTGTCGTCACCGATCGTCGTTGGGGACTCGGACTCAATTGCCTGGGTGGCCATACTCCAACTGTAAAGCAATGGGAGCGCGTGCTATCAGTTTTCTCAAGGCCACAAAAATTTCCAGGCTTTAGTCGTATCTCAGTAGCTCTCAGTAGCCGAGCGCTTGATGAGCAGGACGTAATCTGAGTGAGGCTCTGGTAGGGAAAAGGTTGCTGAAGCCTGGGAGGCGACAGGACAAGTGCAAATGATTATCGCGTGCGAGGATGAGGTTTATATGCTGTCTCTATGTTGCATTCCGCTACCCGATTAGGAAGAGTCAGACCCTTTCCAGATCTCAATTGTTGTCCTAAGTGGAGTTCTTGTCCCATCCGGATTACGGAATAGCTTCCAAGGCCCCGGGGTTTTAAGGTTCTTCAATCCCAACAATCAGAGGTTCGAAGGCCATGTACCGTACCTACTAGTAATTTGACCGAGCTTCATGGCGTATTCTTCCACAATGACATGTACAGCACATGAGGCAATATTAATGACACTTCTCTGCTGATAGATTTTCAACCGCGCACGAAGTCTACATAACGAAACATAACGAAATCATGGCGAATCATGACTCGGCAGTGGTCAAAATATTGTGTACATCCATGCTCCACCGTCCGGATGCGAGTTCGGCGCCAGATAAGATAGACAGGGTATATAGTATAAGCCAATCATCTCTTTCAAGTGAGACGCCTCGGTTTGTGATTGGACCGCAAGGATTATAGTGGCGAATTTCGTACCGAACCGAGGAACATACGCCCTCAAACATGTCTGCATTCTGCATGTGTGTACGGATCCGTAGACTACTTAGTATGTAGATAGGGGAATGCACCACCTGACCAGTCGATGTTGAAGACACTTAATGGTGACACTTTCCTAGAAATATAGGAAATGAGTAAGATCCAATGTTCCATATTGATGATGCTCCAACCGAATTCTGCCCATGGCTCAGTCGAACAGAAATGATACCATATTGGTCAGGCTGTTATAGTTGTAGTTGTTGATTTCTATATTACTAGCCTGAGGCTATAAGGCTGAAACATCTTCAACCTCGCTTTTAAGGACACAACGCAAAGATGCCTGGACCAATGTTTTCGTCCATTTAGTGTCCCCGCCCCATCAAATCTGCCATCTCCTTGCTGACGATGACAACCTGTGGACTTTAATTCACCGTCTATAATCCTGAACACCGCCCATAAAACATGTTAATCTGACCCAATGGTCTAGGCATGATCTTGTCCTTTATGTGGATACTTGTCAGCCGTACGCGAGGCCGACATCTGGGGCCTCAACAATAACGACGCGTTGACTGCACAGGTCCACGACACGCTGGCAGTTCTTTCAGACGAGTCACGTCGATCGAGGGGCTGCACCCAGGGACGGTTCTCGAAGGCAGCTGCAACCATGCAACGTTCGCAGCGCCTTCAGGCTTGCTATAGCGAGAGCACGTACCCGACCGTATGCATTGGCCGCGTGAGAACCCTCCACGTGCGACAATTCTGACACATCAAGGGATACGACAAATAGCGGACGGCATTGGGCGTGCAATGATACCTTGAACCACCCGAGTGGTCCAGTCATAGGGGCAGTTCCCACGTGCACCTCTGGGCTTCTTCTTGATCTTCGGCGGACCTGTCGACAGCCTGGAACAGTGCACCTGTGGTGCCGGTGTCTGCATCACCCATCTGCATCTATCTGCCCATTCATGCATCGGGAAACATTACGAGAGGGGAAGTGGGAGTGCTTTTGACTGACTGGGACCATACCCAACAAGGGACAGCTCGTGACTTGGAACCGTCTCGGCCAGCCATCTTCCATTGCACACGGCCAGGCAGCCAGGTTGGCGCCATCCCTCATCGCCTTCTCGTTTCACAGACTCTGGGATCTGGACTTTCGACTCTCGTAAGCCCGGCAAGTGTCAGGCTTCCTCAACCGAACCTCGCCCATTGATAGCTGATGAGCCATGTGGACTTCCGTCGACCATCAACTTCGGTTGCCCCTACCGGTGGTGAGGCGTGCGTGGCTGCCTCAGACGCTGTTAACGGCCGGTGGTGTGCCATGCCTAATCACGGCCGTCAGAATCCTTTCTCGGGAGTGTCCAAGGATTGGGCCACGTTCTTCCACTGGCTGCAGTATGAGTGCTGGCGAACGTTGGCAAGTGTTGGCAAGTGTTGGCGAGTGCCAACAGCCATGAACCGTGGCGAGAGACCAGGCCGCAATGTGGCTTGCTCATCCTCTGGCCTTTCAGCCTTCCTTCCACGACCACGCCTATGGCGGTGCAGGCGAGGTTGAAGGAGTGGAAACGCACAAGCCACCAGTTTTGACCCGTTTCGGGCGGATAGGGCATGCATCGCTGTGCCTATTGCAAGGCTGAAAAAGGAGTGCTGGCTGATGCTGCCGCCTGGAGTTGTCGCCCATAGCCCACGCGTCACCTGGGCAGCGCGTACTCGGGATGAGTCACAAGGCCATCCACATGAGTCCTTAACGAGCACTCGCCCAGCCTTCTTTCCCCAGGCTCCGAGTCATTCGCCTTGTCCTCTCGACGCGTCTTCTTGCTATAAGAGATAGAGAGTGCTGGTGGAACACACAACGGTCGCATCCAGGGCCATATTTGGATGGCTATACTTTCTCAACTTCGACGAGTCCTAGCTGCTCTTGGCATTTCCTTATCTATTCAACCTGTTATCGCGGCTGAGCTGTACAGCCCGGGGCTGACATAAGCAAGATTGGACCGCGAACAAGGTTGTGAACCCGATCCGGGCCTTGGCTCAAAGCACATGTGATTGGACAGGCTGCTGCAGCTTTGGGCGGAACTTTGGGCGGAACGCGCCAGGCAAATCGTCCTAAAGTTTGGCTTCGACACGCACGGCATCCAGCCATCTCGGGCAAACGTCTCCGCATTACCATCACGGAGGACCATCGTAAGTCTTATGTCGGAGCTTACTGTCATCTTTCTTTTATCTGCTTAACTATCGATCTTTTGGCCTGGGTAGCCACTCGAGTCCGGCGACGCTGGTCCCCTTTCTTTTCTAATCTGCTTGCTGCGCGACACAACGGACCCCGACCGGTGCATCCGTAACATTTCCGGAAGAAGCTCCTCACATACTTCACTACGAGAACTCTCGCAAGATGAGTGTTGCGTATGAGCCCCGGTCTTTCCATGACGACAGTCCCTACGCGCCTGTGGGCGAGAATGACCATGACCTGAACAAGTACATCAACACCGAGGCGAATGTAGCCGACATGGCCGATCTGGCGGCGGCCACCTACGAGCCTGCCAACGATGCGTCTTCTGCTACTTTCGGCGCATCCCCATCGCCAGCCTTGGATCTTGGCCCCGTTGCTCCTCCCAACGTCGATCCCGCAAATGTCCCCGTCAGAGAGCTATCGCCTGCCATCCAGCAGGGGCTTGACTCCACCCAACCCACATCTACGCGCAGCAAGGCTATCGCGAAGCCGAACCGTGAGGTGACCAAGGACGAGTCCGGCAAATACATCTGCACCTGGACCGATTGCAAGGAGCCTGACAGGAAGTTTCGGCGGAAGTGCGAGTGGAGGTAAGCAACATTGTTCCACCTTAACCCCTTCCCCTTAGTCAACGGATGCACCGCCCTAACACCAGAGATCTGATAGCTAACACCGCATTTCTCGCAATATAGCAAACATATGGACAAGCACGAACGCCCCTACGTCTGCACGGTCGCAGGCTGCGAAAAGATACAGGGATTCACCTACAGCGGCGGCCTGCTCCGACACGAGCGTGAGGTGCATGGCAAGCACGGCGGACCCAAGAAGAGGCTACTGTGCCCTCATGAGAACTGCAAGCGCTCCAGCGGCAAGGGTTTCTCGCGTCAAGAGAACCTTGCGGAACATCTGCGCAGGGTACACACAGGACCAGGCCCCACGCTTCCCCTCCAAA
Source organism: Cytospora paraplurivora (assembly GCA_021272945.2). Classification (NCBI taxonomy): domain Eukaryota; kingdom Fungi; phylum Ascomycota; class Sordariomycetes; order Diaporthales; family Cytosporaceae; genus Cytospora; species Cytospora paraplurivora. Next base: position 99,207 of record JAJSPL020000027.1, read on the forward strand.
TGGAAAGCCCGGGTGACAACAATACCGATGACAGCGCCAGCGACGTTGCATCGGCCGCCTTCAACGTTATGGCTGGGCTCACCGTAAGTCCAGTGAACCTGGGCCATGCAGACGAGACAGGGAGCAAGAGGAAGCGCAGTGTTGACGATATGGGCCGCGAGGCGGGTGGCGACGACGGCGACTTGCATGAGGAGGTTAAGAGGCTCCGAGTGGAGAATGCTGAGTTGCGCCAACACGTGCAGGACCAGAGCCGACAGTTCAACGAGATGAAGGCGCAGATGCAGACAATGCAGAGTGTTCTTAACCAGTTCAACCAGACTCTGGGGCTGGCACCATCACCTGGGCCTTGAGTGGAATCTCTCGTGGCCAGGGTTACAGAAGGGGGTGGATGCGGCAGGGGCACAGCCGTGCAGGCAATGGAAGCACGGCGAAGAGTGTGTTAGATGGACAAGGGCCGATGCGTCTACACACTTTTGGTCACGACAAACCATCCAACCGGATGGGATGATATTTTTACGAACTATTGCAATGTCACATCGAGTGATGGGACTACGACGGATAATGGGACCTCCTGTCAGCCTCTCTCGAGAGCTCACTACTTATGGCTGGACAGAGCGTCAGTTACCAGGTATTTTACACGCTGCATCGGTTATAGCAGGGAGTTATATGGCAGGTTTTACGACCGGCGGTGCTTGTGGTTTTCCCATATGGATGATGGAGTTTGGTTATTATGTCTTCTATTGTTGCAGTGGGTTGGGGCATGGTCTTGATACTATACATTGCAGGGGGGGGGCGGTTCGGGTTATTGATGGCCTTGGACAATCATTCCACTCATACACAGGCGTATTGGGTGGAAGGGGTAACTGAGTTTGTTTTTGATTTACAGCCCTGATACCCTTAGACATTCGATGCTATTACCAGCCGTACGCAATACAACCTGCTCTTTGTTGCGACGTTTCATTTACGCAACGACGGTGAGCGTTAAGATGTTGTGTCACAAAACACCAGTTATCACCCGCACAACAAATGCCGGCTGAGATGCCGGATGTCAGTGAAAGCTGTCAATATAGGCTCATTCTGAATCAGGCCAGCAAGCGAAGATAGATGGAAGAGCCATGTGGTGGCCCTGGCTTATAAACAACTCGCGAGCTGCCCCTCTAGTCGGCAGGCGATTTCCGACGTAACCAGCCCTGTTCAAGGTTGAGACTCGACCTAACAGTCCCCAATACCGAAGGGAGCGAGATGCGAGATTTGGCATTGTGACACCTTTCACATGGTGAAGTAGGCACGAACAAGCACGACGATAAAGCAATGCGCCCTGGAGCGCGAAGAAGTAACGCGGTACCCGTACCCACCTACACTGAGCAGGTACCGTACTGTGGTAGGTACTCGGGCAATGGTTACACCCAGGTAGGTAGCTATCTAGGTATACCGGTACCGTATGCATGTCATGCCGTCCCCGATTACCAACCAAGCGCGATGGAAGATCCATAGTATTGGTGCGCGTGTGCCGGGGAATACCCAGGAGGTTCGAGCGGGAATGTATCACCGTCGACACCGGCTTCGTTTCAAAGACTGAATAAACGCAGAATCCAGGCATATAACTTCGCTTGAAACCTCGGGGTATGTTTGCGGCTGTCCATTACTAAGTAAATATGGAGAAGTGACGTTTTGCCTTGCAACGAAGCCTGTGAGGGAAGAGTAGAAGAGGGAGGGAGATAATAAAAGGGGAGAAGAGAGCAACGGCGGGCAGGCGGTGACGTAGATCCGGCCCATCCGTGGGGCAACTTGAAAAAACTACGCCGGAGCACCGACGCCGTTGTCGCTGCGGGTTATAAGCGACGGCACCTGGGGCGGGAATATTTGTGAAAGCCTATCACAAGCGGAACAGCCTCAACTGAAGACTGGGTATAGCCGATGGTAACTCGCCACTGGGAACGGGTAGTGCCAGTCATTGGTATTGAATTCAGAACATACCTAGGTAATCTTGGGTCTGAAGGCGAGAATATACTATACGTACAGTAATAGGCGCAGGCCGGCGGGACACCGAGTAGAGTTCAGATATTGCAAGGCACGGCTCCGCAGTGCGCAGTTATACATACTGACCTACCACCTGGGTAGAAGGTACCTGGCATGTAGCACGGAGATGTTCCAGCAAATAAGTGACCCTCTTTTGGTGAAGCGTCCACGGGTGCTTGGCAACCTGGCAACCCCACCTACAACGAGCTACTTTACTGCCAGTGCCAATGCCAGTGCCAGCTGCCAGTGCTGCGCACCGAACGGGGCACTCTGTTGCCGCTGCCGTTGACGTTGTCTGAACTGTCCTAGGTACCTACCTGTAACTTACTGACTACTGGCTAACGAAGTGACGGGGGGACCCTTGACGGTTCGTTGCGTTTCCAAGGTTCCCAAATATATGCCGCCTTCCATCTTCTTCCTCCCTCTTTCCTCTGGACCTGCTTGTTTCTTGCTCTCTTCAACCCCTCCATACCATTTCCCCTCCATACACACAGGCCTTTAAGTATACACAGTCTGTCAAGATGGGTTACACTAAGACCGACGAGCTCACCATCAACACCATCCGTGTCCTTGCGGTAAGTGACAGCAAACATGATTTCCCTTTTCCGGCTGCTCTGAAGCTTTGCTGGTCCTCGTTGAAGGGTGGTTTGCACCCCGCACTCGCTTTTGGTTGAGGGAAAAGTTGCCCCTCCCTCAACCATCGGGACCACCAGATTCACACCTCTTCTCGCCCACCATATCAGCCTCACGACTTGTGAGGGACGGGGAGTTCGGTCTGCGCAGGACCAGCCGGAAGCTACCCTTCTCCAAAAATAAAATGCTCACTATTATTTGCTGTTTAGGCCGATGCGACGTTCCATGCCAACTCTGGCCACCCCGGTGCCCCTATGTATGTTTATCTCGCCCCTCCGCCTCGCCTTACAACACCCCCCGTCTGCGCGCGAGCTCTGGATGGAAATGCACGCAAAGATGGAATATGGGACACGGGCGATCAAATTGTTGAGCATTGGCTAATCCGCATTCTTTCTCGATTATAGGGGCATGGCACCCGTTGCCCACGTTCTTTTCAACAAGTTCCTGAGGTTCAACCCCAAGAACCCCAAGTGGCTGAACCGTGACCGTTTCGTTCTCTCGTATGTTTTCGCTCTATCGTCCCTCCACATCGTTAAAACATGACGTGCTTTGCGCGGTTTCTAACCCTTGAACCTTGTTTCAAATAGCAACGGCCACGGATGCGTGCTCCAGTACGCTCTGCTCCACCTCTACGGATATGCGTTGTCCATTGACGACCTCAAGAACTTCCGCGTAAGTTGTCCTGCTACCCGGTGGACCCGTCCCGCCTTGACCATGGGCTCAATGGCTTCTCTGTTCCCGAAAGGCCGTAATGGCACTGACATTGGCTCTTGCGCTTCTAGCACATTGACAGCATCACTCCCGGCCATCCCGAGGCCCATGACACCCCCGGTGTTGAGGTCACCACTGGTCCTCTTGGTCAGGGTATCTGCAATGCCGTCGGTCTCGCCATCGGCCAGGCTCACACTGCCGCTATCTACAACAAGCCCGGCTTTGACCTGGTCAACAACTACACATACTGCTTCCTCGGTGATGGTTGCTTGATGGAGGGTGTCTCCTCTGAGGCCTCCTCCCTGGCCGGTCACCTGCAGCTCGGCAACCTGATTGCCGTCTGGGATGACAACCACATCTCCATCGACGGTGACACCAACCAGGCCTTCACTGAGGATGTTAAGAAGCGATACGAGGCCTACGGCTGGCAGGTTCTCGAGGTCGCCGACGGTGACAGCGACCTGCCCTCCATCGAGGCCGCCATCAAGGAGGCCCAGAAGGAGAAGAGCAAGCCCACCCTGATCCAGCTGAGGACCATCATTGGCTTCGGCTCCAAGAACCAGGGCACCCACGGTGTCCACGGTTCCCCCCTCAAGGCTGATGACATCAAGCAGCTGAAGGAGAAGTGGGGCTTCAACCCCGAGGAGAGCTTCGCCGTTCCCCAGGAGGTCTACGAGCTGTGCAACAAGCAATCTTCTGCCGGCGCCGCCGAGGAGCAGGAGTGGAACAAGCTCTTTGCCAAGTACGGCGAGCAGTACAAGTCCGAGTACGAGGACCTCTCCCGCCGCCTCCGGGGTGAGCTTCCCGAGGGCTGGGAGAAGTCTCTGCCCGTCTACACCCCCAAGGACGATGCCGTTGCTTCCCGAAAGCTGTCCGAGATCGTTCTGCAGAAGATCCACGACGTCGTCCCCGAGCTGGTTGGTGGTTCCGCAGATCTGACTGGCTCCAACCTCACCCGGTGGAAGGAGGCTGTCGATTTCCAGCCCCCGTCCACCGGTCTGGGCGACTACAGTGGACGTTACATCCGCTACGGTGTCCGTGAGCACGCTATGGGTGCCATCTTCAACGGTCTCGCCGCCTACGGCACCATCATCCCTTACGGTGGTACCTTCCTTAACTTCGTCTCATACGCCGCCGGTGCCGTCCGTCTGTCCGCACTCTCCCAGCACCGTGTTATCTGGGTTGCCACCCACGACTCTATCGGTCTTGGTGAGGACGGTCCTACCCACCAGCCTATCGAGACTCTGGCCCACTTCCGTGCCCTCCCCAACTGCATGGTGTGGCGCCCCGCCGACGGCAACGAGACCAGCGCTGCTTACTACGTTGCCCTGACCTCCAAGCACACTCCCTCGATTCTGGCCCTGTCCCGACAGAACCTCCCCCAGCTCGAGAACTCTACCATCCAGAAGGCCGCCAAGGGTGGTTACGTCGTGCACGACGTCGAGAAGGCCGACATCACCCTGGTGTCCACCGGTTCCGAGGTGTGCATCGCCATCGACGCCGTCAAGGAGCTCGAGAAGGAGGGCATCAAGGCCCGTGTTGTCTCCCTCCCCTGCTTCGAGGTCTTCGACGCCCAGCCCCAGGAGTACCGCCTGTCCGTCCTGCCCGACGGCATCCCCTCCCTGTCCATTGAGGTCATGTCCACCATGGGCTGGGAGCGCTACACGCACGAGCAGTTCGGCCTGAATCGCTTCGGTGCCTCCGGAGCGTACAAGGACGTCTACAAGAAGTTCGAGTTCACCCCCGAGGGTGTTGCCAAGCGCGCACGCCAGACTATTGACTTCTGGAAGGACGTTCCTAACATCCGCAGCCCTCTGAACAGGGCCTTCAAGCAGCTGATTTAAAAAGTCTGGATTGGAGTAGAAGCGAGATGTGATATGGTTACAGTGGTATTTTAGATGACCTGGTTTCGGTCTATTGTTTGCAGCTTTATATACACCACAATCGATGATTACATGTTTTGCCAACGCTGTCTTTGCTCGCTCAGAAAAAAATGTTTCGGTGTGTTGTCTAAGTGAAAAGTGCCACGACAGCATGTTTTGTCGGGCTCGCACTCTGCCGTAACAGCTTGGTGAAGGGTATCGAACCTGGCAACCCGGGCCGAATATCGCGGACGACTAATGTTATAGATGGCATCCGTGTCGACCCGATCGATAGATGGACCGGCCCTCTGGGACATCCCGAACCTTACGACAACATGTTTTTGTCACCGTTTCCCCACCACCTCAACCTGTTCGTCGTTCCCTTATAGCGATACACATATATCCTCGTATGTCCGGTCAGTGTGTTTCGTGATATCATGCCATGTATCTGTAAACCATGACCACCCCCTCGAGGTCTCATAGACGAAGCGCAAGCTGGTGACGTGCCACAGTTCTCCATGACTTCATCCTACTCCTACTATGCAACACCATCACCTTCAATAACCCACTCGGTCTGGAACACCCTCGCTATCCTCTCCAACCTCCCCGCCGCGCGCCTCGCCTCCCGCAGGTCCTCAGCCCGCGGGGCAACAACGGTGCCGATCAGCATAGGCGGCGCGTTGGGACTTTCCCCTTCCTCCTCCTCCTCGTCATCGCCATCGCCATCCGAATCCAGTGGACCCAAACCCGACGACAGCGGCCTCGTAGGCGTGTCTGCCCCGGACCCACTCGCCGCACCCATCCCCGCCCTCGCCTGCTGCCCCTCGGCAGCATCGCCGTTGGCCACCCCGGCCGCAGCAGTCGTCGTCGTGAGCGCCGTCGTGCTCGCCGGCTCCTCGAAGGCATGTACCGCCCCAGCAGCAGTGTGCAGGCTGTCCGAGCTGGCCTTGCGGCCCGGGGTGCCCAGGGTCAACGACATGGGACACATGTAGCTGTGTAACACGACGAGCCCCGCGTCCGGGTATTCGACCATTGTGCGCAGTGGCGCGCCCTTGCCGAGCCTCTTCGCGGCGTCGTAGGCGGACAGGGCGGTGCTGGTCAGGCTGGTGAGGGCCGATTCCTCTTCTGACCGCCGTGCTGCTGCTGCCGCTGTTGCGGATGTGGGGCTGGAGGTGGAGGTGGAGGAGGTGGGTGATGATGATGGTGAGGACGATAAGTCGCCGTCGTCGTCGGAGGGGGGTGAGGTGGAGAAGACTGGTGGTCGTTTTGAGGGATATGATCTTGGTTTGTTGTTGGGGTTGTTGTGTGATCGTTGTTGTTGTTGCTGTTGCGAGGTGGAGGTTAAGGAGGATGGGGAGGAGGATATCAGAGGCGTGAGGGCCCGGTCTGTCAGATGTAGAGCCAGGCGAGGGTGTTGGGCGGGGAGGCTCGCCATGGCTAGCTACTGCCGCTATTTGTATGGTGTTGGTGAACGTTGGGTCCCGAGGTTTCCCCCTTCTGTTATGTTCCGTCTGTTGGGCAGTTGTTGAAGACTACCTAGGTACCTAGGTATGCAGCAGGGAGGGACGGTGGACTGGAGAGGGGACGTTAGGCAAGGCGAGGTTGAGAAGAGGAGAAGGAGGTTTCAAAATGTCCCAGAACTGCCAGACACCTGTGATTGAAGCTGTGCGAGGGTGGCTCTAGAGGTTCCCAGCTTCAGAGGTTCCAGAGGTTCCAAAGAATGTCAATACACGAGATGGATATGGTACTTGGTACAATGACGCAGGTCAACTGGGTCAACTGGGTCAACTGTGACCTGCAGGTACATCCGTACTGGAGGAGGCTGGCTTGGCTGCTTGGCTGCTTGGCTGGTGTTGAGATGATGCAGAGATAGATCCTGTGAGTTATCATAAGGCTACAGACCTCGATTGATCCGGTTGCGAGGTGGAATCGAGGGTTATGGTTATCTTGTATCAGCAAAGGGAAGTTTCTGTTACGAAGTGCAGTACATTGTAAGTACCTAATCCATAGGTCGCTTATCTCTTTGATCTCTTTTCTCTTTTTAGTGATGAGTATTTCGTCGGTGTCACCATCCCGAGCTTCACTGACAGAATCCGAACGTGGAGCTAAGCTTGTTAAACGTTGCCCTTTTGCCGTTTCTAACCGAGCTAGGCCTTCGCCTACCCAGCGGTACTTAGGTACCTAGGTAGGTACAACCCTCTGGGAGTTATAGTGCCTTGGGTGGGGGGGGGGGCTGCTGGCTGCTGGCTGCTGGCTGCTGGCTGCTGGCTGCTGGCTGCTGGCTGCTGGACCGGACCTTGCATGTGGCGGGCCCGAGCGGGTTCTGGGGGACTGGGGAATGCTGGCCCTTGTCTGGAACTGGAAGCTGTAACGGACACCTTTTGCCCTGGAAACTACACAGTACATCCCGCCATCGACAACATCTCAAGGGCTGTTTCATCCACACAGCTTTCCAGCCTCCTTCCGACCCCATAGCTACAGACCTGCTACTGCCCAGCCCCAGAATACAGTCACCGTACAACACCGGATTGAGGGCCGCAGCCAACCTATCGATCAACCATGACCGACGCCCAAAGCAAAGCAGAGAAGCTCGCCGCGGCGCGCAAGAAGGCAGAAGAGCTGAAGAAGAAGAAAGCGGGCCAGGCAAAGGCGAAGAAAGAGAAGGCCGCATCCGCTGAGAAGAAGGAGGAAGAGACAGCCGCCGAGCCTACAGAAGACAAACCAAAGGAGGAAGAGGAGGAGGCTGCTCCTTTGGAAGAGGCCGAGCCATCTACCCCAGCCGGTGCCGAACCCGCGACAACAGCCAGTCCCTTTGCGCCCACCGATACCGAGTCTACCACACACGCAGAGGAGGCAACTGGGACAACAGAGTCCACCGAGGAGCTTGAGGCAAGGCTTGTCGAGCTGGAGAAGGAGCTCGCAGAAGCGAGGGCTGCCAGGGACGAGGCGCAGTTGACAGCCGACGCACTGGAGAACAAGGTCACGTCCCTCGAAGCGCTCCACAAGGAAGACGAATCGCACATAAACCGCTTGCAAACCGATATAACCGAACTTCGAAATGAGAACGGCGACCTGAAGGACAGGCTCCAGAAGGCAGACGCGGACATCCTACGGCTAAGCAAGAAGGAGGCGCAGGACGGTGGCGGCACGGACAACGACAACCTGGATGAGCTGGAGGACGAGGAGCGCATAAAGCTCGAGGCCCGGGTGCGGGAGCTCGAGGCGGAGAATACGGACCTGCGGCGGGGCATCTGGCACGAGAAGAGGAGGGACATGCAGAGTCCCATGGACGAGGCGGCCGGGCAGTTCACCAACGTGCCTCTCGGAGGGCCCGTGTCGCCGACCTCGGCGCGGAAACAGGGTGGATTTGGCGAGTTCTTTACAAGTGGGCTCAACGCGCTCACAGGTGGTGGGCATGAGCATCACCACGACGACGATGACGGTTTTCTGGATGATGACGAGGAGTTTGACGAGGAGGCGTTCCGGAAGGCGCAGGAGGAGGCTGCGAAGGCGAGGATCGAGAGGGTCAAGGAAGTCAAGAGGGGATTAAAGAACTGGGAGGGTTGGAGGCTGGACCTCGTTGAGGGTAGGAGCGGTGGTGGGGAGGGTATTGGGGAGATGTTTGAGATTTGAGTATCTCTCTTATATATTTATCTTTAAGGAGAAGGCCAGATATCCATGATTGCATATGCCTTTCGACATTGACCACATATCTACCTAGGTACTACCTACCTAGGTAGGTACCTAGAGAAGCAGCTTATATGTACTCAAGTTACCAGCGTAAGTACCTTGGTGGTCATCTGGCAGGAACCTGGGAGTGAGACCCTCTTCTATCAGAAGTATAAGCTGACCCCAACCCTGGAAGACATATAGCTACGACACCCCCCCCCCTCCACGGGAACCCCGAACCCTCAACACAGGCCGCTAGCATCACTAGCGTTGGCCCCAAATTCGCGCACTTGGCTATGACAAACTCCACCACCCCGCGTAAATTGCGAGGCCTGTCAGGCGCTTTTCCCTTCACCTCCCTGTGCGCAGATTTTGGCCTCTCCTCCAACCACCACATCCATTACTGGTACTCGCACTGGGATTACATTCTCACGCGGCGGCATTCCCAAAAGAGACGCGTCCCTTCTATTCACAGGGTGTGTATGGTGTGCATCGTCGCCAACCCACCGCCGTCCAGCACTCACCCATCAACTCACTTGTAAGATCGAACCACATGCAACCTTTGAGGAGCTCCCACAGACCTGCAGCTGCAGTTGCAGTTGCAGTTGCAGTCGCAGGTGCAAGCAAGCAACCTGCAGACATCCATACTACGTAGACTTCATGACGGCGCCTTTCTGACATGCAATCACAGAAGACCGAGTCAATTGAGCTTCGGCCAGACAATTGGCTCTTGTTCAACATCACTCGTCAACCTTGACACTACCTTTGTCATACTCCAACCTGATACTCACTCTCGCCGTTGCTGCCGCTGTCTGCAGTCGCCGTCAAGGCCATCATTCCGAGCACTTTAATAGTCGAGTGGTCCAGTCGGGCTCCAAGGTCTATTCAAGATAGATTCCCCAGACCTTCCCGCCCCGGAGTGGCCCGGCATGGATCCCGCCCTCACCCACCTGCATCAGCAACAGGTCGCTGCTGCTGCTAATGCTATGCAGCAGACCCCTGGTCTCCAGCAACAGCAGCAGCAACAACAACAGCAGCAGCAGCAGCAGCAGCAGTCCACACCCACCGGCACACCCCATCACCATGGCCCTGGTCGTCCTCCTAATGCGGACCGGCAGGTTGTCGTCGATGGTCGTCGCTTCCAGCGTCTCGAGGAGAGTGTGCAGAAGCTACTGGAGCTCACCCAGCTCATGATGAACCGCCAGGAGGAGCTCAACGACCGTTACGTCCAGCGTGAGCAGGTCCTCCAGAACCAGGTCTCCTTCACCGAGGAGCGCTTACAGCTAGCTATCGACAATGGCGCCCATCCCGATGGCGAGATCGAGGAGGAGGAGGAGGAAGAGGACGACGAGGAGCGGGACCCTCCTGACATGGCCTATCCTCCCCTGGGCATGCAATTTCGTCCCAACTTTGGCGCAAAGAAGCCCCTCGAGGGTCTGCTCGATAACATCAACATCTGGGCCAAGGAGCACGGCTACAAGTGCGCCACCCTGCGTTCTACTCAAAAGCCCGGGGAGCGCGTGCGCGTCGCCATCCGGTGTGCGCTTGGCGGCGAGGCCCGGTACAAGATGATGGATGAGAACGGCGAGACGCTCATCCGGACCAAGAGTGGTCAGCTGCGAAAGCCCTACCGGAAGAGGACCAGCAAGAAGACCGGATGCCAGTTCGGCTTTATTCTGGGCGAGACAGGCCAGGGCACCAACATCTTTGAGGTCAGGTACCATCCCAACGGCAGCCCGCCCCACAATCACCCTCCCATGGACCTTTGAGAGGTGGCCAATGAATCCCATGGTGAACGGAGGATAGCTTCCAGCTTGACCATGGCGTCATCAGCACCGTATATTTGACGCTTCTTTCAATCCTCCAATGATTCTACCAGCAGGGTGCCTCATGGCATTTTCCAGACCTTCCAGCTCTTCCAACTCTTGGGTGGCCTGACTGACTACCTCTACTCCGGTAGAAGGTGGATGATAATCAGCCCGCTCCTTGCCCGCCCTTCAAACACGAGGGGGTCAGCGGCGCTCAAATATACGGCAGGAGACAATCGCCTAGGCTTCCATGGGGGCTGTTCATGATAAGCGATGACGAGAGGAAGCAATCTTACGGGGAAGTGCATCTGTATGTGTATGCTTGTAGTTATACTACACGGTTCGGTGGTTTTATCGGCGGGTTCTGGGAGCCGAGGTTCTTGGCGCAGGAATTTAATTTTTGTTTTTCTGGCGAGGGGAGCGAGCGGTGTTGGGTGCGTTCGGCAGGAGGTGAAAAGGGATGAGTGGCAAGTCAACTGGACAGGCAGGGGCTTTGACGCTGTGTTATATGCTTCCTATTCATTGCGTTACTTACTAGCTGGTACATTTCAAAGAACTCTTCAAGCAAGCCATCTTTACAGCGTCTTCTGCCGATGTCCTCATCCCGCTTCTGACCTAGAGTAGTTGCTTCGTTGTCAACTAAATAAAGCCGACTAGGAACCAGAAACACTATACCACTTCTAAGGACGGTTAATCATAACGAAGTAATTGCTCTACAAGATGTGCTCCAATAGCGTGCTACCGGAGATCGTTGTGAGAGGTGAAGACTTAGCGGATGACAACTGCTATAGGTGATTAGACCTGAAGATCGCCACATGGTTAGGCGAAGTTTTCGATGTAAAAGATTATAAAAAGAACAGCCATCCCTTCTTCTAGCTAAGAAAGTGCATAACGCAAAAGGAGTATTTCGTGTGAGGGGGTCTAAATGGGGACTATATAGTTCCAGTCTTATATCTATAAGATAACGTATTTCGAAGCGTGTGACGTTGGGCCTTCGACCGGTGAGCACGAAGTCTGAAATAAATTATTGATACGCCTGGGTTTTGCTTAGCACCGATTCCCTGATCACACCTGTCACTTACTCCGCTTGCAGTCTTTCCAGTGGCTATCATCTGAATGACTTTGTCTGGGCGTCGACATTCGGCTGTCTGCAACAGCGACGGCTGTGGAGTTAGCCCAAGGCAACTTCATCCGGGCAGTCGTTTATGAAGAAGGGGGGATTCCGAAGAGGCTGGACTGCCAAGCTCTTATGGTCGCCGCTGGATCTTGGACACCAAGCGTGTATCGGGCTTTAATTCCCTCCTTGGCTACCAAACTCAGATTCGGTTCGAGTGCTGGAGACTTCGCAACCCTCTCCCTGTGTCTCAAGTGTCATCACTTTGATTGCGTTGGATGTTATCGTCGGGGAGAGATCGGACTTCACGGGCCGGAACGACGGTACAGTTCGGAGAATTGGGAGGAAGGATCACAAGAACGTCACACTTCCACCGCTGGGTACATTCGCTGACCCAGATCCAACTATGAATGAGGAGCTTATAAGTCGAGCGAGGGAACACTTCGAGCCGGCGTTCGGTCCCGCGAAACAGACAGATACTCAATTGTAGATTGTTGATACGGGCCGTGCTATTCGACCTGCAGCAGATCCTTTACTTCCAATAATATCAGAAGTGGAAGCTGGAGACCTGTCTGGGAGCAATGTATTCGTCTCTTGGGCTACGGGTCATACGGACTGACCCTTTGCATGGGTACAGGCTAGATCTTGAGCCGGTTGGTATATGTCCAAGATGTTGATATTGTTATATCCAGGTTCAAGGCGTCTCGAGATAACACAGAGGCTTGAGTTGCCTATATTTTTAATAGCTCCCTGCTAGCTACTAATTGATTACTTGTGCAACGAAACAACACATAAGCCAAGGCCCTGCAGTACACTCTGCGCAAGGATCGTCGAGTTACCGGGTTATATAACTACCTAAGACGACGTATAAAACCACCCTGGCTGTAATAATTGACTGTTTGGAACCCGAGGCGTATCATGTTGGATATAGTCCACGGGCTGGAAGAGCTATCTATGACGGAGTCTATACACTGCTCGCTCTCGTACGAGGATCGGATCGTGCATTCACAGGGCTGCAAAAGTAAATCTGAACACACTATCAAATTGATTATTGACTTGGACATTCTATTATCGCCAAGATCAATTGAGCCCCTTGCTTCCCTGGGGGTAGACATCCATGGACGCTACGGGCGTTGCATATCACTCACTGATCAGCGAGCTTGACAATCACACCTGGCCCGTGGTCGACATCTGGACATGATCGCTGCTGGGCCGATCATATGAAGATCTACCAGATAACCCAGGTCCAGTCTGCAGATCCACTCGCATCACATTTTTACCTGTCAAGATCTCGTATTGTAGCATGGTGACATCCCGGGTAGCCCGGATCTGCCCTTTGAGCCTCACGTAGATCACTCGAAACCCAATCTCACTCATGGAAACAAATCAACCAAGTTTCAATAAGGGGTATATACACTAGAATTTTTGAGTCTATGCAAGCATGTCGTCGTAAAATCCCCCGCCTCAAAGGTGAATGCTGATGCCGTGAGGACGTGGGGCTCATGAAAAAGAAGAAGTAAGGGTCGCTGGGATTTTGTTTCGAATGAGCGAAACCAGGAAACCTTGTGATGAAGAAGTGAAAGAATATTCGTTCCAGCCAAATGTGAAACTTCCAGTGCCACACCCCATTTGACGCCTCCATGTTTGGTATGCAATTTAGATGATACCTTGGTATCACGCCACTTTGTTTCTTGGAACCTCCCATGAAGTATGAACGGTCATCCTGAAATCGTGTGAAGGAAATTCGTCAAGCCTATCTCCTTGCCAGACCACCGAAGGCAGGCGGAGGGAGAAGAGAGAGAGAGGCCGTGAATCAGACCAGCAAGACTAAACTGCCCCGATGGCCTGATCCAAAAACAGCACATCAAGTGCGTGCGTCGGTGGCCTGACTCAAGCCCAGGCCCACGAGATCTCCACACGACCTTGCGACAGCTCCGCCAGCTCCTCGAACAGCTTCTGCGAGGCGTCGATGCTGCCGGCCGCGCAGCCGGGGCACTTGTCCTGGACGGTACCCGTGGCGGTCTTGCCGTTGGCCGAGTTGTAGATGGTGATCTTCTTGCCGCACATGGGGTTCCCGTTGGACTGGGAGCCCATGGTCTCGGCCGACATGGCGACGATGTTGGCCGTCATGTCCTCGCCGGTGTTGTCGGTGCCGCAGGCGCCGAGGCCGAGCGTGTAGTACGTGATGTCGCCCGTGTAGTAGGTTGAGCCGGGGGCGCTCACTACGTTCGTGTTGGTGGATACGGTGCTTCCGGAGGAGGCGCTGGTTGTGGCGGCGGCGGCAGCAGAAGCAGTGGTTGATGATGTGGCGACTGCGGCGGCGGTAGTGGGTGTTGTGGCGGGAGTCTCGACTACCGGCGTGGTTGTTGGGGTCTCCACGGGCGTGGTGCTGGGAGTGGCGCTGGGAGTGGTCTGAGGGGCGACATACACCTCCGTGCTACTGCTGCTGGTAGTCTCGGGAGCAACGTATACCTCCGACGTGCTGCTGCTGCTGCTTGTTGTTGTTGGCTCAGGAGCAACGTATACCTCTGACGTGCTGCTGCTGAACGCAGTGGTGGGAGCTGGTGGGGCAACATCTGTGGACAAGAGGCTGGGGGTCTCGACAGGCGCAATAACGGCGGTGGTTGAGTTGAAGGTGCTCGAGGAGATCTTGGCGCTTGCCGTCACGGTAGCCAGCGTCGTGGCGGGTGAGCTTGGGGTCTGGGTCTGCTGGTAGAAGCTCTGAGTACTCGTGTAATCGACGTACTCAGTCACGGTCTCGGTCTCGGTGACCCACTCTACCTCCCACTCGGTGACAAGAGCTCGCTTGTGAGCTTGGTGACCGTGCTGATGGGCGTCACGAGCCGGGTGCAAGCGGCCATGGGGTTGAGCGATGGCCATCGAGGCCAAGGCAGTGAAGATCAGGGATGCTGTTGTTGACTTCATGGTGGAATACCGTTGTAGTGATGCCGTTCGAATCGGTATAATTGCTCCTTCTGTGAAGGTGAAGGAAGGTGGGATGCTGGTAAGACGTAATTGTTTCTTTTGAGTCGTTGTCTTGACTATTGTGCGATGTCTTGGTCGTCTTGGGTCAAGCCACGTTTGGGAATCGCTTGGATCTCCGTTTACTTGGGTTGAAAGGATTGTGAGTTTTCGAGAGTGAGTATATCCTCGTCGACAGGGAACGTGAGCACTGCTCAGTTGGATGAAGGAACGAATGAGTGAAGGATAGGACCTCTACAGTGAGTGGGAAGCACGCAAGCAATGCGGATGTCTGGGGTGGAAGGGAGGGAGCTGAGAGGAAGGGAGTACGCAAGATACGGGTGCGTTCGCCATTTATGGGAGTTCATGGGCATGTCGCCATCCGGCTGACGAGAGGCCCAGAAAGGGCACAGCACGCATGGCTGGGACCCAGGCCGGAGAAACCGGCAAGGGAAACCAAGGTAGCAGAGTGGGAAGAGGGTTGAAAGAGGGGGCCCACAAAGAAGGATGCAGCGGAACCAGGTTCCACGGAGAGTTCACACATGGCCTTGGCTCCACAGTGGTGAGAGACCGAGAGGTTCGCTTCGAAGCAGCCACGGGAATCCGCGAAGCCCTTCCTCCCTGCGGCAGCGATGGATTGGCTCAGGCCATGAAACGAAGCAAACGAATGGATCTCTGTACAGTCATAAGAAACAGGAGGAAGACCGAATGGATCCAACCAGCAGCCCAAGGGAGGACGCCAGGACGCCATAGCGGAAGGATGAAGATGCTGATGGCCCCGGGCAGACAGGGTGATTGGTCCGGTTGTGCTGCCCGCATCTGCAAGGTACAGGGCTTTACCCCTGCAGATATTCAGGCACAAGCAACGGGGCGTCGTATTTTGCGACCCTTTTTCGATCCGACAGTCTGCAGTAGTGAGCATGTGTTTGTATCCTGGCTGCCTGGGTACACCTGGCCTGCACTGTACATTGATCAGACACACCTGCTCTGCCGCTCCTAGTGTACATACTGTGATGTGGCAGCAGGGACGTAGTGTACCAACTGTACTTGAGGAAGTACCATATGTAACGCTGCCTTTTGTGCGTGGCGTGTGTGTGTGCCTCTCAAAATAATAAATGACCTTGGAAGTTGGTTGTAATGACGGAAGGCGTATTTCCACATCGAGTTCGGATCAATGTTCCTGTGTCCCCCGCGTCCCCGTGTTCCAATGTTCCAAGGTTCCAATTCCAAGGAAGGTTGTTCTGTACAGCGTACAGATTGCTGCTCATCGCCCGTACTGCCAAAGTACGAGGTTGCTGGTGCCAGTTGGTGGCCCCTGACAGGACTCGAGGTGGTGAGAGTGGATAGTGGAGAGTGGATAGTGGGATACCGTAGTGGCAGCTGAGTGGATACGGGCGCCCCTCCTTCCCCTCTCTTTTGCACCATCTGCGCACTCGCCCATCCTTGATCAAAGATTGAATTTGATCAAACATGGGGGCCAAATCAGAGTTGGAATCAAAGTTGTGGATCAGACTGGGTAAATCTCTGACCTGCAGACTTTTGTGGAGGGCTTGGCTTCTTGAGCTTTGGCCATCTGTGTTTAAGTGAAGACATCGCGTGGCATGTACTGTATGTATGTATATGTATATGTAGTGTGGTATAAAACATTGACGTTGGGTGGTAGCGGAAAATAAAGACAAAAGACAATGTATTCCAGACTTCCAAGGTTTCCCAGCCGTTGAGCAAAAGACCGAAGCGAAAATCAGCGGGTGGCCAAATCTAAAACACGCCAGACACAACAATGGTCTCTTTTTCTCTTCTCGGCCCGTTGGCGGCACCTTTTCTTTTAGGTCGGCGCCTTACTTATTTCGTAACGCAATCGCGCTGTATCCCCTGGTACACCACCGTGACCACTACTGGTACGCTATAGTGTTGACCCCCCCCCCCTGCCCCCCTTTTTTATTATTCACGCTGCATTTGCGCTTCCAGCTGGCGCTTACTCCAGTGACACTGCAGTGATAATCCAGTGATCGCTGTTGCAACCTTTGCATCAGCCTTTTTCTTTCGCCTGCCAAAGCCTGCGGGGAGTCTGCCGAAAGGGCCTGTACTAAGTAGCAAAGAATGGTAGTATCATGCTCCTAACGTAAAATAAATCTATTTTTCTCTTCCCTTTCCCTCTTGCGGTGGTGTACACAGTACCCAGGGTATGCAGAATTTCGTGGTTGCCGGAGGGCCACTTATTCTCGGCGGAACTGACAGAGTCATGTTCCAGCTGCAGCGAGGTCGTCGTAAGCGCTACCTAGGTGGTATATAGACAGACATAATGTGTAATCTGTATCTAATCTGTGATTTGTAGGCGAAGTCTTTCCACGAAAATAAACGAGCAAGGCGTTATTGCTGCCGATATCCGGTCTGGCTTTGAACATGCTCGTGTCCTGATAACCGGTCGACATGATTCTGCTTCAGACATCGTACGTCTCTATAGGTCTTGTGCATCTCTTTTGGTCCCTTGCGGGCTCTGCTCTGGTGATGCTTGCTTTGCCGGCGCCTCACAACAGTCCTGGGGTTGCAACGATGCACGTAGCGTAGCATTCGCCAACTCTCAGGTAGCATGAGCATTGTTGGCCTGGTCTACATCTCAGACCACGCGCCGTTCCTTGTCTCGTCCCATCAAGCGTACGAGCCGGTCTAGGGCTTCATCACAGCAGCTACTTGCGCCTCATGATGCCGGGGCGTTTGTGGGCCTCGTCTTCTCTTTGCTCGTGAAGGTGTACAGGAACAAGCCCTCCCTACTAAAGACCGGACGGTCGTCATCTACGACCTCGGTCACGGTAAATGCCTTTTTGGCGTTCTTG
Organism: Cytospora paraplurivora; assembly: GCA_021272945.2. Classification (NCBI taxonomy): domain Eukaryota; kingdom Fungi; phylum Ascomycota; class Sordariomycetes; order Diaporthales; family Cytosporaceae; genus Cytospora; species Cytospora paraplurivora. The sequence goes on from JAJSPL020000027.1 coordinate 116,818, forward strand.
AGGAACTGCATGTCGGCGCGCCTCCTCTTCTTGAAACAGAAATAGACCGTCGCGGACGGACACAGCGCCAGCAGGTCCTTGAGCGTCTGGAGAAGGAGGGGGAAGGCCGGCTCGAAATAGACGCAATCGGCCGCTAGGATCACGTCTGGTTTGAACTCTTGGACCTCTTCTGGTAGTGCTTCGCCCCTAAAGATTGTGAGATGAGAACTTAGTCAGTGAAGTGAGGTCGACGTCGGTGGAGGTCGGACAGGATATATATTGTGGCTGGCGGCTGATACCATGGCACTGCAGCCACGGGGTAGCCACGGGGTGAAGATGCAAGGCAGTGTATGCAGCGGTGAAGAAAAGGAGGGGTTCACATGAATGGGTGAATATTGTGTCACTCGCAGTCTTCCAGTGTTACCGATAAATGATGGCACCGGATATCTGCTCGAGTCGTAGGAGGGGTACATGTGTAGATGAGTCGTCCCGGGAAAGATGAGGCGACGTGGCACGAACCAGTTGAGTATCATGGCCTTGACACGACCTTCGGCCTCATTGAGGACAATGTTGTGTCCCATCAGCTCCAGCATTTCGAGCTGATCGGTAATATACAGCGGCTGCTTAACGTTGCAGCCCCTTGCAACCGCCAAGCCAACCAGACCACCACCAGCACCAATCTCGAGCCTGCGTGTCCCCCCATGTCAGTATGCAGCCTACAGCACAAGCATATTGGTCTGCCGTGGCCCGGAGCATGTGATAAACATGACCAAGGAAAATAGGAATAAAGTTAGGGGAGCTCACATGCGAGCATCTTGCAGATCATCGCGGTGGTATCGCAGCATATGCCTCGCGAGGACCATCCCGGCCGGCCAGGTCTGACCACCACATCCCGACTTGAGGTCCTCATGAACTTTCAAGGGTACCGGAAGCAGGCCACCAAAGTCTAGAGCCGTGTCGCCGGCGGCTTTGTACTCCGGGAGGGGTGCAAAGTCGACGCCGATCGACGTTGGATCGAGCTCCGGTGAGGACGACCGCGAAAGCATCGTATCACTTCGGCTGTTCGGAAGTCTGCAGGGTGCGGGGTATGCAGTACACTAAAGCAGTGTGAATAATGAATAAGCCGGCCTTTCTAACAACAAAAGCAAGGATGTGACGGCGACCAGGTCAAAGTATACACATACGCCGGTGCTCGACGTGGGTTGCTCACGATGCAGATTTTCGGCGCTCTAGTCCGGATCGGATCGGGTCGGATCTGGAGGCCGATGCCGACGTCGACGCCTAACGCCGGTGCTGCTACTGTCGGTGAAATCGCCGGCTCAACGTTCCCCGATGACTTACTTACTCACATCACCCACTCATCTTACTCACTCATCGTATTGATTTCCTGTACCTTTACAGCATAGCAATCTCGGCCCGTTGTCCATTCTATTGAGAACAGCATGCCGATGGTCCAGGCCCAGTGGATTGAATCGTCCCCTACAGAGGGAGGCCGGCACGGCCAACTTCTCCCTTTCCTCTCCAGCCCCCCTCCCCCTCCGCTCCCTGACCCTCGACTGGAATGTTGACTCAACTTCAGCCTCCCATTGCCCCCCTACCCCCCTTTTCATTGAGTGTAGCGTCTACACATAGTGCTTTTCCCAATTTTCATGTCGCCTCTTCCACTGCAAAGCAGGCCGAAATGTTGCCCTCTGGGTCAGGGGGCTGGAGTTCTACTGACTTTCGGATGGCTTGCAAGCGCTCAAGGGAGGCAGCTGCGGAAGATGCCTCCTGACTTTGTCACCGATGAATTACCATTTCTGGTGCCGGTAGGTCTTCAGGTTTGTGTCGCTTTTGTCCTCCTGGGCTTTTCCTTCGTTCGCCGTTCTCTCTGTCGACAAGCAGCTATCTATGATCGTGACTCCATGAGGTCGGCACTCAACGAGCGTTGTGTTACTATACGATGCTTTCCATCGCGAGGACACTCATTATCCTGACCTTAACACGAGCGGTTGTGATAGAAGCTGCGCCGACCGTCTCGTTTCCCCTGAATTCCCAGGTCCCTCCCGTCGCGAGGATAGCAAAGCCTTTCTCCTTCACCTTCTCGGCCTCAACCTTCACTTCTTCCTCCAGCTCGGCGCTGTCCTACCAGTTGCAGGACCCTCCATCATGGCTATCCCTCGACAGCGACCATCGGACGTTATATGGGACACCGCAAGATGACGACGTTGCGACAGGAGAAGTGGTCGGAGTCCCTGTGATCCTGGTGGCGACAGACTCGACAGGATCAATATCTCACAATGCGACACTCGTTGTATCTAGAGACACAGGACCAACGGTTGAGGTAGCGGTGTCAGAACAAATACAGAGCTTCGGGACCTACTCTGAGCCGGCATCCATTCTCCAGTACCCAGACACACCTTTCAAGTTCACCTTTGCCCAGAACACTTTCTCCGACCCTAAGACTCCGGAACTCAACTACTACGCCGTCACCATAGACAATAGCCCCTTACCAGCTTGGGTTTCCTTCGATCCAGGCACTCTTAGCTTTGCGGGAATCACGCCGCCCTTTGACTCTCTGGTAGAGCCCCCACAGACATTCACCCTGAAGCTCGTGGCATCGGACGTCACAGGTTTCTCAGCAGTTGCGGTCAACTTCTCCATCGTCGTCGGGAACCACGCCTTGACAGCTGATCACCCGACCATCCAGCTCAATGCCACAGCCGGTACGCCGCTCAAATATGGTGGGCTTGCTGGAACCGTGAGGATCGATGGGCGGCCGGTGGGTGGGAAGACTTTAGAAAAAGTCTTGACCGACAACTTGCCTTCTTGGCTCACATTCGACCAAAACTCGTGGGATATAAGCGGCACACCTCCGGAGACAGCGCAGTCGACTTCATTCTCGGTGGTGATGGAGGACACATACTCGGACAGGCTGAACATCAAGTTTGACGTCCAAGTCGCGAATCGTGACAGTGTCTTCCAAACTGCATTTCCAACCCTGGACCTAAAGCCCGGCAGCAAACTGTCCTTCGACTTGAGACCGTATTTGCTTGACCCTTCTGATGTCGAGGTCACTGCCTCTATACGGCCATCCACTTCGTGGCTCCACTTCGACGCATCCTCCTTGGCCCTGTCAGGAGATGTCCCAAAATCAGCTTCGAAATCGGTCATTGAAGTCATCTTCAGCGCCAACACCAAGCACACCAGACTGAAGAGGGACGGAGCAGCCCAGACCCAAAAGTTGACTATCCAAGTTTTGTCTGCCACTGATTCCACAACGTCGTCTACGCCCTCGTCAACCCCTTCTACCAATTCGACGTCGAACCACGAAGCCTCCCCAAAGGGTAACTCAGCGAAGCAGAAATCCAGTCCGGTACTCGTCGCGGTCCTTGTCTCGGCCATCATTGCGGTCCTCATTCTCATATGTCTTCTCTTCTGCTTCTACCGGAGGAGACAAAAACGCCTCTCACGAACACCGCTGGAGGGGAACGAGAGTTCCGGCCCGAAACCAGGCAGTTTTACACAGACCCCAAGACTTGGCGGCCTTGAGTCCTCCGTACTCGACCTGACCCAACAGCACGACGTTGCTCGCACAAAATCCGCAGCTGAGAAGTCGAAACCTCGAAAGCCTAGCAATCTTCGATTAGAGTACACCGGCTCGCCCGATGTCATGACACCACCACTGCCAGTCATAGTATACGATGTGGGCAGCCAGAGTAACTTCTCCTCGAGCAAGGTCTGGCTCGCGCCTCTGCGCAACTTCCGGATACCGCACCTGAAGCGATCAGTTACTCGGGACCTGGACAACCTCTCCGATGATGACGACCGCCGCTGTCTCGGCCTGGACTTCCCCCCTCCCATCACCCTAAGCCGCGGCAGCCAGAAGTCTTTTCGGGGCGAATTCGAAGGCTCCATACCCACTGTCGAGAGGGAGGACAGCATCCAGCAGACACCAGAAGTTGCCTACGGGCAGACGCCCGGAATCCAAGGCCCACCTCCGAGGAATCCCGCCCGGGTTCAGACACCAGATGGCGTTGATCGCATCGACCACGAAATCTCCCCAGTCGACAACTCAGAGATCGTCAACGAAAAGCACAGACAACCTGCAAGCCAGCCGCATTACCAGCAGCACCCAGCCCTCCGGCACGAAGAATCCCAGAAGTCGTTCGCGAGCTTCTCCTCCATCGACACCTTCAAGGACCAGACGCGCAAGCTCGCAGCCAAGGCCACCGCCTCTGCCAAGGGTGCAGCGAGCCTAGCAAACTCAGCCATAGTGCAAGTCCCCAAGAGGAAGACGCTCCGAGCCCTAGGCAAGGCCCGCCTGCATTTCAACGAGAGCCCGACAGCGGGACGCGGCATCTTCGAGAACGTCACCCCGGCCAAGGACAAGGCCGAGAAGCTCGACTACATCAGCAAATACGGCGGCGGGCTCATCAGCCCACGATCGTGGCCCCACCACGACCCCGGCGCACCGGCGACCGTGCCCGCACCCCAGAGACCTGCCGAGCCGGTCCCGCTAGACAGCGACAACCACCGGAGGCGGAGGTCGCGTATGAGCGGGAGCTCGTCCAGCCAGGGCAGTCACTTGTCACTCGGGAACAACCGCGCAAGTCACAGGGCCGTGAGTCCCGCCACGCCCGGCGCGGCAGCGGGCCGACGGAACGGGGGGAGCAGCGGGGGGGAGGGTGCCGGTAGTGGCTCGAACGAGCTCCCTTCGTACCCCACGCCGTTGAGGGTGAGGAACCCCGATGCCGGGCTGGGGATCTCCGGGTATGAGGACATTGCCAACAGCTCGCCCTTTCGCCCGACATTGCGGTCGACCTCGAACAACTCGTGGTCGACCGTGCAGAGTGGGCTGTCTAATGCCCTGGAGCGGCCCGTCACGGCGAGGACGACGCAGAGTGGTGGCGGCGGCGGCGCTGGTGGGAGGAGTTTCAGGAACGGGGGGTGGAACGAGCCCAATGTCGTCATCCATGAGGAGAGCCCGACGTTCGAGGAGGCTGTGAGCTGGCTGGGGACTACTGTTGGTGAGCAGGTGGACGCGAGACCAGGGGATCAGTGGAGAGGGGCAGAAGCGAGGCAGGGGAGTAGCAATCACAGGCGGAGGAGCCGATCGGGAGCCTCCGGGGGGAGTGGGGGGTCGGATGGGCATCCGGTATTCCTGTGAAGTGTAATAAGACGTGGCCAAGGGGTTCTGGAGGGGAGGTAGTCTTCTTGGATCGGCAACACGCATCGCAACTGCATTCGTAGCTAGGTACTTAGTCCAGTGATATGTGTATCTACGGGCACGACTTGGCCACTTTTATGAGGACAACTGTGAAGGTCTCAGCCCGGGGGTCCATACTCTCAGCGAAGTAGTCAAATACTTTAGAGGCAGAGAAACATGAAGCAGACGTCGTGTGTGGAGGCACTGGATCGAATTTCCTCTCACGCGATTCTTCAGAACCATGATGTCGTATCATTCTGGAGGACATATCTCCTCTCCTAAGCAGAGATATCGGCTATGGAATGCCGGGAAAAACTTGCACATAGGCAAGCTACAAGTGCTCTGATCACGATATGCGACCGAGTGGACCAACTATACAACATGGTATATGTGGTCACCAGAGCAACCGAGCATCGATGATCGCGACAAAGTATACGGCGAGCGATCTGAAGTATATCTGTGAATTATTTCACACCATCTGCCTGGCAGCGTTGCTAATGCCGTTAAAAAGTTTTCTAAGTAACCTGTGACGATGCAGGGGGTACTTTATCCGTTGTCATTGTTGTTATTCTCCACCATCCTCACCACCCTAGAAAATACACCTGACGCGTTGACGCGACAGGATGCGTATATAAGCCTGGAAAACTCTTCTGTGTTTCAGATATAGATGTATAATCTTGAATTTATAGTAAAATTTCTCGTTATTAGCTTCCTTAATATTCTTTGAACTGCCTTTTCAGAATCCCCGGAAACATAGCCCCTCCCCACCAACGTCTCTCCGGAAGATGGCACATCAAGGAGACTATCACCAAGGTTATAAATATAGCCAACTAGAGAAGGAGAAGCGCACTATCCGCCTATTCACTCTCCTTACTCCCGGTGGCCATTATAAAAATCCGAACCCCGAAACACACAAAGACGATGACAAAAACTCCGTCGAAGACGACATTCACCTGACCATCCACCAATATGACCTAAACTCCGATGCCATGCCCGAATATACTGCCTTATCTTATACATGGGGTACGTCACAGCGCGATGTCCCCATCAGAGTTGACGGTGCCAACCTCGACATCACCGTCAAGCTCCACGACGCGTTGAAGCATCTACGGAATATAGAAAAGGCGTGGGATGACTTCCCCGTATATTGGTGGATCGATATGATCTGCATCAACCAAGATGACGACCACGAAAGAGGTCATCAAGTCGGCATGATGAGAGATATCTATAAAGGCGCCCGAGTCGTTGTGACCTGGCTCGGCGGAACCATTTGCGACCAGAAAGGCGAGATGTGTCTGCAATATGCCCGCAGTGCGGCGCCATATAGGTTCACCAAAGAGAAGGGCAACTCTTTGAGGGACGTGAACGATGGATGCTGGGCACTGCTGAGCCACCCTTGGTGGTCACGCCTGTGGATCATCCAAGAAGTCCTCCTCGCAAGAGAGGTAGCCATCGCGTGTGGGAATACGGTAGTGCCGTGGAACACTTTCCGACCTCTCATACAGCACCTAGAAGTGATTGGGCGTGGGCTGCCACGGAAGATGGCCTTGAACCTGACCATGCTCAGACATGGAACCAAGGGCTTCCAAAAGTGGTCCTTTCAACAAGAAGACATTTTTGCGTGGCTCTTGAGTAGCACTGCTAATAACAGCGAATGTACAGATCCTCGGGATCGGGTATATGCTTTGCTCGGCCTGGTGGAAAACCATGATATCATTCCAGATTATTCACTGTCACCCTGCGAGGTATACTGTACCGCCATCCGCTTCATAGCTAGAGCATGGCATGAAGACAAAGTACAGACGATGATACAGCCTTTCCCCCATGTCAGCTTGGAGGGAGACGGGGTACTAAGAAGTGACTGCGATGGTGACCATTGTGGCACCTGGCGCTGCTTATTGACCATCGCGCAGTCAGACAGAGAGACCGATAGCATCTTACTGAAAGCTGGTGGCGAGGTGGGCTTCCCTTTGGATCCCCATGTGTTTGTGGTCCAGAGTTTTCTTTCCGATGATGGGCCGTGGTCCCCCTTCGCCCTGGCACCTGATGTGCAACATACAGGCCTCATCAGCTTTGTCGTCATCAGCTTGTTCCTCATTAGTTTGATGCCAATCTTCTTGGTCGTCATCAGCTGTGTACTCATAGCTGAGCTCATGACCGGAGGAGGACCATCACCTTCGATCAGCGAGGTCGACTCCCGGCGGCATCAGTGGCCCGGCTCCCGCAGAACGAACCTATGAGGAGATATGTTCGGGAGACCATGTTCATGTGTGTCCGGCGAAAAAAGACACCTCTGGTACGCCAATTCGGCGGCTTGCCTCTATTTCAGCCTATCAGTGGAGGTTGAGCGACATTACAGGATTGAAGTGATGGGTGGGGATGGGGTAGAGCAGAGTCATCGCGAGCTCTATATTATGCGTGACGATGGAGCAAAACAAAAAGGCGAGCCGTTGTGCGGAGTAGCTTTGAAATTGGGGCGGATGGTAGAGGATTGTGGAAAAGTGTAAGCATTCAACATGCCTGTGTTTGGACAGAACGATGCTCACTTGTAGAATGAATCGACCGTCTTTGTCGGCCTTCTGAGTCAGTCATGCGTTTCCATCGTCCGCATCATCGCAGCCAGATGACACTGACTTAGGAACCAGATTTTGCCATAGTATCACAACGCCAGCTCCGTGAGGAGTTGCAGACTATAAGTCTTGATGGGTTCGATGGCTGTGAGGGCCATGCCGTGATATAGTCTACCACGCGCCAGATCTGCCTGCCTAGATGACCCCCGGGGCCCTCTGGTGCGGTTGGACTTCTCACCAACATAATGACGATCACCGGTCTGGCTGGCGATGCATTCCGTACTCCAAAGGTCCGCCCGCATTGCTGTCAACGAGATGACCAGTACCCACGCTCTCGATGCCATACCACCTCCACCTCGGTAAGTCAAGGTCGTCCAACCAAGCTTAGGTCATATCCAGGCTGATATCAGGAGGACAATGCATGAGGTCTGTTGCCAAGTCAACATATCAACAGCCAGCCAGTGCGTAATCAGGTATGTATGGTATTTCCCATGGATAACTTACCTGCGGACAGGTACGAGTGAGCATCACTGCTGTCCACATCACCACCTACACACCAGTTGACCCTTCCGCATCATCGCACCGAGTCTCTAAGGAAGTCGTTCACTTTTCTCCATATTGATACCCCACGAAAAGTATAGGCAGAACTGACGAATGGCAAAGGGATATATGTGCTTTCCGTTGTGCTCTTCCCGCAAATTCATTATGACAACAATGTGCTTCCTTTCCCTCTTCCTTCAGCATGAATTCTTCCTCTGTTTCCCGGTCCCATGCAGACCCACCACCGTCGATCCATCAATCCGTTAAATGACATCCGCACGTGATACATGACTCCTTGCATACACACCGTCAAATGCAGATTTCCTTCTAACCTGAGAATACTAACCTTTCATACTCGTTCCAAAGTGAAGTTCAAGCTTCAGGTCGTAGGAACAGCATCGTCACCGAGGTGGGGTTCATGAGGCAAGAGACCCCACCAAGGCACTGCACATGCCGTCGATCTAACCATCGCCGCCTCGTCCTCCAGGATTCCAAGACGTCACCGCAAGGAACCACCTAGGTTACCCCTGCGAAACGTTTAGGAAGATTTAGTTTTGCTTCTCTCCCGTCTTGGAGCTCTCACTGGCCTTCCCACCGATGTCCAATTTCGAGTCGAGTTTCTCAGGAGTAATAGGGGAGCCGATGACTTCTTGAGAATTGTTCCCGCTCTCATCCTTGGAGATACCGGACAAGGATCCCTTGGACACTTGGTTGGCAACATCCTTGTCCTCCTCGGCGTTGTCAAACATCTCTGTGTCGTCGGAATCGGTCAGAACCTCGGTGCCGTCCCCAAGGAAGATTACTCGGCCGCGGTAACCGCCAACGCCAAAGGACTTGCCTTTACTGGAGGAATCGTTGTCGTAATCATTACCACTGTCATTGTCATCGAAACTGTGATGGACACCAGGGCCTCGGAACTCAGCTAATAAATGCCAATAAGGATTAGTCCAAGCGTGTCCTCTCGAGAACATATACGGCAGAACATGACGGGAATGTAGCCGCAGCCAGGGTATCAGGACTTCTCCACGGGTCGCGTACCATATTCTGGTGGAGCGCAGGGACCGTCACCGTTGGCAACCCGCCTAGCAATCTCCTCGTACCACTCCTCCTTGGTCCGGCCCCTAAGGAAACCAATAATGACCATGGTCATGTTGTCACAACCAACACCACCGGTCTCCGAGTTCGAAGCCAAGCAGTTGTCCATCATGTTCTCGCAGATCTTCTCCAGATCCTGTTTGGCAGCGATACCGCGCCGGACAAACTCAACAACAGCCTGGGAGGATTGGCAGTCCCAGATGCCTATATTTAACAGGAACAATTAGCCATCCTGTCACTTAGAGATTGAATATCTGGCGCCAAACATACCGTCGCATGCAATGACCAGAAACTCGTCATCGTCACCGAGATCGTGCACCACGACGTCCGGGTAGGCCGTCACGATCTGTTGCTCGGGAGCAAGCTCGGCGCTCTTCTTGAACTCGAAGTCACCGATAGCTCTGGAGAGGGCAAGGTTGCCGTTCACACGTCCGAAATCGACAAAGCCACCGGCGGCGGTGATTCGCGCCTTCTCGCCTGTGCACCATTATGTCAATCACTGCGCTCAAGCGGAGCATCGAACGAGGGGTGCGAACCTTCATTTTGAGGCTTGTGGTCGAAGGACAGAGGCTTTGCGCGACCCTTGACACCCAAGACACTTCTGGAATCTCCCGCATTGGCCTAATGAAACTAGTTGTCAGCGCACAAAAAGATCGGGGAATTGGTGGGCGGTGAAACTGACGATATAGATCTTGTCGTCAGTGAGAAGACCAACGCAGGCTGTGCAGCCAGAGACCTCCTCCTCATATTTGGGGTCTGCTCATGAAAAGAGAAAATCTGTCAGCCATGTTGCCCTCACATCGCCCGATAGAAAAGAGTCAGGTGTACCGTTAAGTATTGCGCGATCAGTCGCGAGGAAGCCATCCTTAAGTGCCTGCTCGTAGTTTCCTGCCCTGAAAGTATCCTGCTTTGCGATGATATTGTGGATGTTCTCGCCGGTAAAAAGGGCAACCTTGTCGCCGCCGTGGCCGTCGAAGACGCCGAAGAAGGAGAGCTTTTGGGGATGGCTCTTGGCAGCCTCTGGGCTCGAGGCGAGAAGGTCGAGGACGGTGGTATGGGCATCCTCCATACTGATGCGCCAGCCTTGCATGGCCGACACACCGTAAATCAGCCGATTGTCTTCGCCATTCTCCGAAGTCTATTTAGCGAGCCATGTCAGTATGTTGCGGTTGCTAGACCTTGACAAGAAGGACAGAGGAGGCAAGGTCGCTGTGGTACGTCCTCTACTTGGGTGGAAGAGCGATGATTGCGGAGAGAATGGTGGGGCAACAGTAGCAGGGAAAGAGAGGCTATCGTCACGATACGTGTGGCAGGGCAAAGAGCCACGGCGCAGTATCTGGAGCTATAGGTCCCAACTCGCCGACGGTGCCTCGATAGAGGCTATGTGCAGAAAGGGGATAGCTAACTTGGGAGTTACACTGACCTTCTCGACAACAGGCTCACTGAGCGTCTGACCCATGGCGCAGCAAGGTGGATGTTAAAGGGCTGTGGGTGAGATATTGACCGCAATAAGGCCACCGTAGGATGCGATTGCGATTGTGAGAGGCAACGTATGTTCGAAGGTTGGTTAATGGGAATCGAAAAGCAGAGACTTTCAGTTTTCTTTGGTCTTCGGTTCGTGCTGGACTTCGAGAGTGATTGGAGGGCTCGTGGAGGGTTTGCTGGGCTAGTAGTACCCGAGATTGGTCAGGTGGCAGGTTTAGAGGATTTGGCAGGTGGAAGAGAAGGCACTGGGCGAAAGGTGTGATGATCGGCCAATTTCTGTCGCTCTGCTACTATTGTTGCTGGCTTGCTGTGGGGAGGTAGAAGGGTGAAAGCTGGGAGGCGGGAAAGGTGGAAGTGGGAAAAGAGGCGAGGTTGGTCTCAGTGCTCAGTGTATTCGCGCCCTCGGTCTCGCTGAGCAGACAGATGATGCAGTGCAGGATTTTGCTGCCCTGTGTCGGCGCTCTCCAATTTCGCAATATGACTGCCCAAGTAATGGCGGCCAAGGCAAGAAGCACAGGCGAAGCGGGGTATCTGCACTAGGGTCAGACTAGATACCTAGACACTAAGTACATACCTAAGGTCGATACGCACCACCTGACCATAATTTAGGTGACACTACTGTACGTCCATACCTTATTGCAAAGTATCTTAGTACCTAGGTATCTACCTAGGTAGTACCTAGGTAAGCATGGAGGTGCCCGCGTTGCAGGTATGTAGGCAGCTGTAGCTGGAGGCCAGAGATTGAGGGGCAAAATGAGGTATGCAGCGTGCAGGTACCGGACCACGATGCTTTCCCTAACCAGCCTAACCTGGAACCTGGAACTGGGAGGAACCTGGGGAGAGATTCGTTGCAGTTAACATTCGATTTTGACAAGCACTACATGCCTAGCTACTACTAAAATACTCCCCAGAGCATAGTCCACAGGCCTTCGAAGCCTACCATATCGTACCTGGGTGAGTGCGTAAGTAGGGCGGCCCTCCACCCATCCGTCCTTCCACATCTATCTGTGTATATTCACTGCCAGGTTTCAACTACCTTAGGTACCTACTAGAAAGGATGCTGCAATTGGCGCGGCTCAGCACTAGGAAGGCAGGACGGTCTATCGGTCGACATGCTGAAGGGAGGCATTTGCGAAAAAGCTCTTGATGATGTCGCGTGTCCCCGCCTGTTACGGATCCGTACGTACTAAGTGTGGTCATAGCACCTTGCTTTGGCACTTCTGGCACTTCGGAGCCCGGGACCTGCTGTCCTTCTTTTGGTCTTAGCGCGGATACACCCAGGAAACGTCACCCAAGCTTACCAATCTGGTCCAATTCCGGCCAATTTAGTGTGGGGCTGGACCCTGGAAATGTCTCTCTTTAGTATCCATACCGACTAGCATCTGAGAAATGACGTATGGCACGGTAGACCTCATCTGGGCAGCCTCGAGCTCCCATCAACTGTCCACACCCACGTACAGACGTCCAGTGGCTCAGATAATAAGATTCGGAGAAGAAGGCCTTTGTGTGTTGCAAGACCTCGAAATTTGCCCAAGACAAGGATACCCTCGAGGTCATTGGGCCTTCCGGCTTTTAAAGGCTGTGTCCAGGCGTTGGTGATTTTTGGTCGAGGCCTTGGTAATGTACCGGAGATGGAAAGGAGCGGCAGCTACTAATATGCAGTAAACCGCACATGACCTTGTACCACACAATTATCTTTCTGATTCTGTTTGGCAAGACCATAGGATCAGTTTCGCAAGTGCCATAACACGCCTTACCAGAATGCCCAGGTTCGAAGTTGGGAGACGGAGCTCCGCCCGATGTTTTGGACCGGGCGCCCAAATCCGGAGGCGGGGTCGATGTGTGGAGATCAGATATAGTCTTAGAACTCCGTCTACATTCCTGGTAGGCAACCCTTTGCGATTATGGACAGCCCCGAGAATGAGGGTCGAAACTCGGGATTAGACCCATTGGTCCACGGAAGGGGCGTGGCTGTTCGTTTCGGGGAGCTGCGCGTCATTGTGTAGAGGGATTTCCGGGATAGGAGAGTGAGTGGTTGCACCGATATCTACTACAGCAGGCTGTTATACACGCGAAGTGGTAGATTCTTACACAACCTTAAACTGTACAATGTATTCGTTCAGCGCCGTTAAGTCCTTCAACCAGCTCGTTTCAACGTCTCGGCTATCTCCCCCGTTCCTAAGTTCCTGTTCAATCTCCCCGTCCGATCCGAGACGGGCTGTTTCCGCACCTCTGTTTCCGCATTTGCGAACGTCGCGTCCTCATGCTATATTTCGATATCTTCTCAGAACAAGCAGAACCTTAAAGTCCAGGGCCAAACACATTCCCGGAGCATACATACAACTTATCTCACAAAAACAACGCTGGGGCCTCGTCTTCATCTATTGTGGTGATATGTATTGCCTATAAGCTCTCTCGGCAACATCGACGCACCCTCGAGCTCCGCTCCCCTCGCACCCGGTAGCTCTACCACTGGCTGGTTCTCCAGCTCCGTAGGCTTTGCCCAATAGCCATAGCCTTGGCCTTGCCAGTCATCTGTGTGCTGCGCAGCCTCTTGGCGCGGATACGGCTTGGTGGGTTCGGCCGTGTCTCTTTTCCCACGCCTCTTGCTCATCAACCACAAGCCGGCAACAACCGCAAGCGACAGCGGCAAGCCAACTCCGAGTCCTACGCCCAGTCCGATGGCGATATCGCTGCTCGTACTGGAGGAAGAATGACTTGCCGTGGGTTGAGTGCCAGTGGAGGACAAGGATATCGTCGACGTCGTAGAGATGGTCCCGCTTGTGGTCGCTGTGCCGGTTGCGCTGGCGCTTGCCGTGGGCGATAAGCTGGTGACGATGCGGACTGCACCGAGACTGAACACCTGTGTGGAGTTATCACAATCGCAGCCCATCAACCCATAGCAACAGTAGAGGCTGTCCCCACAGGGCTTCACGCCATTATTGCCGGCTAATACATAGAATCACAACGTCAGGTCCGCAACCACCGCGTGTCGACTCCTGGCTTACGTACCAGAGAGGCATTCAGTCGAAGGACAGCCCGCTTTTGAGCCATTGGTCCAGCCCGGCGCTGTACATCCATCGATAAAGTAAGGAGTGGCCGTGTCGGGATAAGATGTCACGCAGAGGCCGTTGCTGGCGCACGAGTCGCCGTGCTCAGCATTACAACAGGGAACCGCCTCGCCGTCAGTACTTTCCCAGCACGGAACATTTTCGGGATTCATGTACTCGCTCGCGTCGTAGCACTTTGCTGCCATGGCTGATGCTTGAACGTTGGATAGGCGAGAGATGAGAAAACGTTAGCAAGTAATACCGTAGACTGTTCGTATAGCACTGCTTATCCTCATTGATTCAGGCTGCAAATTACAGCTGAAGGAGGAGCTGAGGAGTCTCATGCTAACAAGCATTATGCCTGGTCTCTTGGCTGGTACGACGCGGGGGCCGAAATATCGAGAAATATCATATAGTAACTCCGGGTATAGGCTGGGAGCAGACACATCCCAGAATAGGCTTCTGCCGGCAGAAAGGGGGGGGGGGGTGGGTAATGGAGGCATGGAGGGATCAGGACACTGATGAGAGATGTAGGCCTCAAGCCTAAAAGTTCGGGACCGAAGTGCATGCAACATGACTACAAGTATGAGAATCCAGTGTTTGGTGTTGTTCATTGGGATGCTCCGACCAGTATATAAAGTGGCCCAAGCTCCGCTGCTGGTAGCACTAGTACCGGAAGTATAAGTGCCGAGGTACTTTATACGTACCTAGGTATCTGGACACCACAGACCAATCAGCGCTGATCGCCACTCTATTGTTTGATTCGTTCTTTCGGAGGCGCTTTCCAAACAGTTCCCACCCAACACCACAACGTCGCGAAGATGGCCAGCCGTCGAGACTTTTTGAGCCAACCGGCTCCCGAAAACTATGTCGCAGGTATTGGCCGAGGTGCTGTCGGTTTTACCACACGATCCGACCTTGGGCCCGCGCGCGACGGCCCTAGCGAGGAGCAGATCTCTTCCGCTATCAAGAAGCGATCCGAGCAGCTTGGTCTCACCGAAGCAAAGGAAGGTGGCGGCGACGATGATGCCGCCGAAGCCCGCTACCAAGACCCCGACAACGAAGTCGGGCTGTTTGCCGGCGGTATCTACGAGAAAGATGATGAGGAGGCCGATCGCATATGGAGGGAGGTAGATGAGAAGATGGCCAGGCGTCGCCAGAAACAAAGGTTAGTCAAGGCTGTCACCGTGTCCTTTCCCCGTCGCAAGCAAGGATTCGTTCCATCAAGCAAAAGGTTTATCGTCCATGATAGATGAGCAGAATACCGACACATCTTTCTCTCTACACAGGGAAGCACGCGAGAACGAAGAGATCGCCGAGTACGAGCGCAAGAATCCCAAGATCCAGCAGCAATTCGCAGACTTGAAGAGAGCACTCGGCTCCGTGACAGACGAAGAATGGGCCAGCCTACCCGATGTCAAGGACATGACCGGCAAGACGAAGCGAGAACGTGAGGCGCGCCGACAGAGATTCTACGCCGTCCCCGACTCGGTGCTCGCAGCTGCCCGCGACGCGGGCGAAATGGGCACTACAGTGGCCGACGATGGTGGCGATTCGAAGGACGGCTCGATGACGAACTTCGCGAAGATTGGTGCTGCCAGGGACAAGGTGCTCCAGGCCAGGCTTGACCAGGCCAGTCAGAGCAGCGGGACAGCTACGTCGTTGGGAACATCGACGACTGTTGATCCGAAGGGCTACTTGACTTCCATGGCCAGGGCTGGGGAGATACCAGAAGTCAGCGTAGGAGATGTGGACTTTGCGCGCAAGCTGTTGAAGTCGGCCTACGAGTCCAACCCACTACACCCGCCTGCGTGGATCGCCGCAAGTCGAGTCGAGGAGCTGGCTGGGAAGGTCGTGGCTGCGAGGAATCTGATAGCTAAAGGCTGTGCCAAGAACCCGCGGTCGGAAGATTTATGGTTGGAGAATATCCGACTCAATGAAAATCGCAACGCGAAGATCATTGCATCCGAGGCCATCAAGGCGAACAACAAGTCGGTGCGGCTCTGGGTCGAGGCGATGAAACTCGAGACAGATCCCAGGTCAAAGAAGAAGGTCATCCGGCAAGCACTTCTCCACGTACCCAAGAGTGAGATGCTGTGGAAAGAGGCTGTGAACTTGGAGGAAGATCCCGAAGATGCGCGGCTGCTGCTCGCAAAGGCGGTGGAGGAAATTCCCAATTCTGTCGAACTGTGGCTGGCGCTGGCACATCTGGAGAAGCCAAGCAACGCAAGGAAGATTATCCAGAAGGCGCAAAAGGCGAACCCACAGAGCCACGAGATCTGGATTGCTGGTGCACGACTCATGGAGCAACTGGGCGACAGCAAGGTCAACATGATGAAGCGTGCTGTTCTCGCCCTGGCCAAAGAGGGCGCCATGCCAAAGCGGGAAGAATGGATCGCAGAAGCCGAAAAGTGCGAGGCAGAAGGCGCCGTCCTTACCTGTGCAAGCATTGTACAGGAGACCCTGGGCTGGGGTCTGGACGAAGATGACGACCGCAAGGATACTTGGATGGAAGATGCCAAGATGTCCATCGCGCGCGGTAGATACGAAACCGCCAAGGCAATCTACGCATACGCACTGCGCGTATTTCCCACTAGCAGGACTGTATGGCTTGCAGCGGTGGACCTCGAGCGGAACCACGGTAGCAAAGAAACCCTCTGGAACGTCCTCAAGAAGGCCACAGAGGCATGCCCGCACTCCGAAATCCTCTGGCTCATGCGCGCCAAGGAACAATTGTTGGCGGGCGAACTTGACGAGGCACGAAAAGTACTCGGCGAGGCCTTCCAACAGAACCCTAACAACGAGGACATCTGGCTGGCGGCCGTCAAGCTGGAGTCCGATCACGACTTCACCGACCAGGCGCGCGAGCTGCTCAACACTGCACGGCAACAGGCCCCTACCGACCGTGTGTTCATGAGGTCGGTGGTCTTCGAGCGGCAGCAGGGCAACAACGAGACAGCACTCGAGCTAGTGGGAGACGCGCTACAGCTTTTCCCTGCGAGCGCGAAGCTACACATGCTCAAGGGGCAGATATACGAAGACATGGGGCAGGTCGCATTGGCACGGAATGCGTACAGCATTGGCGTCAAGGCCTGCCCGAAGAGCATACCACTCTGGATACTGTACAGCAGGCTGGAGGAGAAGGCCGGCGCGATCGTCAAGGCGAGAAGTGTACTCGACCGGGCAAGGACGGCGGTGCCGAAAAACCCAGAGTTGTGGACAGAACTGATCCGTGTGGAGCGGAGGGCGGGCAATATAGCCCAGGCCAAGAACCTCATGGCCTCCGCATTGAAGGAGATGCCCAAGTCAGGCCTGCTCTGGTCCGAGCGGATCTGGCACCTCGAGCAGCGGACACAGCGGAAGCCCCTGGCACTGCAGGCCATCAAGGAGGTGGAGAACGACCCGATACTATTCGTGGCCGTCGCGCGCATCTTCTGGCTGGAACGCAAGCTGGACCGGGCGCAGAACTGGTTCGAGAAGGCCATCGTGCTGGATGGGGATGTTGGCGACTCGTGGGCGTGGTATTACAAGTTCTTGCTGCAGCATGGCACGGAAGAGAAGAGGGCAGAGGTGGTAAGCAAGTGTGTGAGCAGCGACCCGCGGCACGGAGAGTATTGGCAGCCTATCGCCAAGGACCCGCGCAACGCGAAGGCCACCACCGAGACTATCCTCAAGCTGGTCACGGCTGCGCTGCCGAACTAAAGGGGCATTGGAATGGAGTATAGGTCCTGGTGTGTTTCGGAGCCGGCATTATTAAACATTGTGATTTCGCGGTGTAAGGGAGAAAGTGGAGATTACTGCAAAGTATAAATCCGACAATCATGCTTGAGTTCAAATGGAAATGCATTGCCATTTATATCAAATGTCCGTTGATCCATCATACTATGAATTAAAAACGTCCATGAGGAATGGCCCAGACCGAAAAGAGACCGAGCCCAACAAAAAAACGCCGTCCATCATAGCTCATATTCACACTGCGCTTGTCTTCTTATTTCTTCGCACCAAACCAGCTCGAGATGTCGCTCTTCGCTTTGGACGCGCCCTCCTCGACCTTCTTGTCGAATTGGTCGATCTCCTTCAGCGTGGCGGCCTTAGCATCCTTCGCGTATGCCTCGGCCTCCAGCTTTGCCTTGTGCAGCTCAGCTTGAGACTTGGCCACCTGCATATCATGTTAGCGTCAATGTCTGTTTGATTGAAAATAGCCAGACACAAGAAGGATTGGTACATACAGTCTCGTCCAACTTGGCACCAGCCTCCTTTCCGTAGGACTTCAACTCGGTCTCGGCCTTGTTGTCGCGGCGTGGGAGCTCGCCCTGGACCCTTGCGGCGCCCCTGTAGACGTCGGCTGTTCCGCAGTAGCGTTAGTATGTCGAATATGGTACCGATGATGAAAATGGGAATGGTCGCATACCCTCGAAGTGCTTCTCAGCAGCCTTAGCATTTCCTCCAGCTCCGTAGAGGTAGTAGCCAATTCCACCGGCGGCGGCGAGACCGACGTAGAGAGGTGCCCTTGATCGAGACATTGTGTATGTGTATGTGTGATTGGGTTTGTGTGATTTGTATGTGCTCGTAATGAAATGAGTCGCAATGTGATTGCGAACGGTAGGTATAGTCACGAGATTCGGGAGGGGTTTGCAAGACAATAAAGGTTAGTGTCACAAAGGTGAGAAATCAATAGATGATATTGGCTACCGCTACGCTATATACTCTGGCTCCAAACTCCTCATGTTGGAGAGACACGGCAAAACCTCGAAGGTGTGAGGTGTGGTTGATGTAACGGCGTCGCGAATGACGTAGGTGTAACTACTTGTAGCAATGGGAAACGGTAGAGTGACGGAGAGACGGAGTGAAATGAGGTGCAGATGCTGGCTGCAGAGATGCCCATGCACGCATGGCCCGTGCCCCACGGTGACGATCTTGAACCCCACACGGAACCGCGTTGCTGGATGACAGGGATATCTACGACCACCTAGGTACCTAGGTACCTAGATACCCAGGTACTGTATGAGGACATTCATGGACTCATGGATGCTACTTATCGGTCTCCGTAGCACAAGGCTTGCTAGCTCTCTCTTCCTTCAGTTGAATAGAATCAGAGTGAGCAAGCTGGGTCATATGTGAATGGATAATGAGATTGCGCAGCTTCCTGGCAAACTTTACTGCAGCTGTTGGGTCTCCTCAATCTTGATGTAGCCCGGTCTGGCCAGAGTTAAAACACCCGATGTGCGAAGTACCCGAATATGATGTACCTACCTAGGTACGTACTCCATGCTGTAAACCTCGTTTAACGGCCCTTTTCCTTCCGTGTCGGTAGCTATAATTACATCACACTAGATCCCAATGTTCCACTCCGGCAGTTAACGCACAATAACAATACCTCACTACTGTATCCTGTTTGACGTTCCAGTATCCCGGGGAACTAGTGTAGCATGATATATCAATGCCATGGTAACCGACCTTTGAACATCCTAACATATCAGGCTTGTATCTCTGCTTCTTGTAATCTCTTTTCCTCGCCAGTATCGCCCTAGTAGTATGACCATTCCCTTTGCGCCGGCCACGACGATCAAGTGACAAGCGTAATCACCCAAATCCTGGAAGTGGCATGGTGGCCTGCAGCTAAGAACGCCCGCCCCTTCGAAGGCCACTCCAGATCTGGCAGCCTGTGCGTGACCCCTCTATTTGACCTGATGTTGCCTTAAGCTGAGGATTCCCCTGATCTCTCAAGACACCGGCATCGTCCATATTTTCTCTGTTCGCCATGCTCGAGGCCTCCTCCTCCTCCTGCCATGCGAAAGCACTCCACAGTACGACGCTCCCGTCGCGCTCCGCCTCTAAAGGCTAGTGACTATGATCATGAAATAGGCCTCGTCGACCATGCGGCCGAGGCTGCCACCCCACAAGCCATTTCCCCACAGCCAACAGATACCATTGCATCTTCATCAGAGGACAGGCCCGAAGCCGAACAACGCCCATCGTCATCGTCCCTACAAGCTCCATCTGGTATCCACTCCCCACGAGACGGTACGACTAGTAGCTCTGCCGAGTCCAAGAAGTCCAACAAGTCATCCAAGAGATCCCGATCCCGGCGGAATTCTTCTGGGAAAGCCGTCATTCCAACTGTACATGTCGAAGGTGAGCAACAAAACACCCGCTCTCCCCCCTTTACTAGGCTCCGTCCCGAGCTAGGGTCTCGCAGTATCTCCCGGGGACTGACTATGAGTAGAGCCGACGCCGATAGAAAGACCACAAGTCCCTACAACCACAACGACGGGGGCGAAGAGCAGCCCCGACAGTCGAAATACGCCCGAGTCTGCCATCGATGTATTATATGAAAATGAGAGAGGCGGAATCCTCTGTGGTCTTCCGCTATTCTCCCCAGCGGCACTCGGCCAGCTGGATCCCCCGAACTGGACCAACGCCGCGCACAAGCCCAGTCCTACCAGCGTCGATACCGCACAAGTGCCGGACCCAAGCTGGGTCTGGGCATGGCCCGAGTGGCACGTCAACAAAGGCGACGGCGTCGATGAGAATGGGTGGGAGTATAGCTTCATGTTTGCCAAGATGTTCTCCTGGCACCCACCTGCGTGGTGGAATTCCTGTGTACGCCGGCGTGCATGGATACGTCAGCGGGTAAAGGGAGATCCTGTCTCGAGCGATCCGCATATGCTTAGTACGGAATACTTCACGGTGCGACCGAGTACGGAGACAGCTCGTAGTGATAGCAGGGCTAGCGTGAGCGTCGCGTCATGGGTGTCGGCGAATGCCGGGGAGAAGCCAGATATCGATGACATTGAGGATCTCATGGCCATACTGAGGCGGTCTAGGATTGATCGAGAGAAGCTCGACGCGGTTGAGAACTTCCTGGAGCATGGAGAGGAGGACTTGAGCCACCTACAGCACAAGATGCACGATATCATGGGGCTTTTCATCTTCCAAGCCTCGAGGAGGGTTCTGCTAGCCAAGCTGAATCAGGTTTACGAACAAGCGCTGGAGGAGCTGAAGAAGAATGATACAGGAAGACTGCAGCGGAGGAGTAATAGCCTGAAGGCTGCGATAGAGCACGCGGACGAGGAGTGCAGACGGCTCGAGTACTGGAGCGACATCAAGGATGTGGTCAGGGAGGGAACAACCGAGGCGGCAACGGACAAGTGCAGAGGATGGGATGAGAGCTGGAGGGGAGTTGACGACAGCGGACCTCCCGAGCCAGACACCAGTAAAGACAAAGCCTAGCATACATAGGAACAGCAATACTAATAGTAATAACCTGCGGGAAGCACAGGGACTGCATCGTGTTCATAGTCCTGAGTAGCTACCCGTGGGCCTCACCCTGCAAGCAGCTGTGTTTCCCACTGCGACCACGGGTATATGTATGATCTTCATTGCAGTTGGGGGAGGAGAACCACTTGAGGGCACTACTGCATTGTTGTCTCCGCACCGCAAGCCGCCTGGGCGCCTGGGCGCCTGGGCACTACCAGGGCACTCAAGGCGGCAGGGTTTGGGTGCGTTATGTAAGCTTCATGGCCGTTCTCTTCTGACACGGAATTGGAACGGAGCGGTTTACGTCAGTACGCAGTATTGCGGTACATTTCTTATCGATAAAGCTACAACTTGGAGAAGCGAACTCGGGCCAAAGTTTTCTGGTTTGCGCAGGCAACAGGTATCACCATCGCATTGAACCGAAGCAAACAGAACCAACTGCGCCCCTTGCCAATTGGACTTGGCGCAGACACAGAATCAACACCAGAATGAAACCAACATAGCAAATGTCCCTGGGGATCACTGCATTATGGAGGGTCCGACCTCAGCAACAACGGCTGGGCCGCTTGATTCCCAGGGAGCCTCTCCTCTTCAATGGCCCGCCCACCTACCGCCGCAGCCCGAGTTCCTTGTTGCCAAATGCCACCGACGTTGGCTACTCCAGTATAGCTCAAGATCCGAGTCAATCCGGCGATGGAGCAAATGCGGAGAATGAGACCGACCGCGCTTATACGGACGAGTTATCCAGATCCTCCCCCAGGATCACGCGGGTCAAGGTCAGGGGGGCACCCAAGGAGCCCAATCTAGGGCAAGGGGTAGGCCAGAGGAGAGCCAGAGCTCCCAAAAATGAGGTGGAAAAGCTGGAAGAGTCCTTGGAGCGGAGTAACTTTGCTACATCTGTTCTAGTCAAGCCGGCCAAGATCTACCCCTACAAAAAGGATACGCGCGAGAGTCTGAGAGATCACCATAAGAGCGTGTCGGCACAGGTTTATTTCCAACGTGCCCGCCAGGACTCCCTCGACCCGGGAATGGCGACTGATCCGAGTATCACCGATTGGCGCCGGGTCTTTGAACACCTGGCGAGAGTTACTCCTGACCAGCCCAAGGACTGGATTGAGGATGGGATCAAGGTTCAACTCCCTGACGACATCTTCGCCATGATCATGGATGAGGGCGGCGACATCAAGATCGGAGCCATTAGAAGGCGGACAGGGGTTTCAGTCAAGGCATCAAGTGGCGAGGGTCCTGGAGACAGGTCATCATTGTTGCTGTCTGGATCGCGTCAGGCCATCAACAGGGCTGCGGAAGAGCTCAGGCACATCGCAGGCAGTATCACTATAACACGTCTCTCAGGACCTCTGGCCCCTGGGGAATCACGGAAAGAGTCTTTGTCGGGCAAGGGATTCTTCGTGCCCCCGTTGAGCAGAGAAGAAGGAGGTCGTTTTCGTCGGTCCAAAATTGATTTCAATATCCTTACAGTGCCATGGCCAGATGTCATGTCACACCATGCTTTTGAGGAGTTTGTGGCTTCACTTATAGATTCCGACATTCTTCCACACTTGAACTCTGAGCTCTACACTCCGGAAAAGTACGCCTTACTACTTGATCATGAGCGAGCCGTTGCCCGTCAACTTCAACGTGCCTTCACGAGACATAACGCGCGAAAGTGGGCCTCCTGCTCTGCCCTCAAGATGGCGCTGTTTTTCCTATGCGAGAAGGGCGACAAATACCTTACAGAGGCGCGTGCTATATTCGTTTCGATGGACCAGCACGGTCTGCACATGGATGCAGATGTCTTCAATATCCTTCTGAGAGCCCCAACAAAGACCCGCAACCTGCGCAAGTTCCAGCAGACGTTGCAACTCATGACCCGAAGAGGGGTTGCGCCAAATCTCGACACCTGGATGCTCTTCCTGCGCATGGTCGAGTCTGTCGAAGTCAAGAGCTACATCCTCCGGGCCATGCACATGAAGAACCTGCTTGGCACGCCCGAGGCCATCCAGCGCGTTGCCGAGGAAATGGCTCGCTTTGACGCCGACCATTCTGTACAGAAACGCAAGGACTTGACGACATTCCTCCAGGAACAAGATGAGCGCTACGGGCCTGACTGGCTTACTCGCGACGCGGGCAATCAGGTCCTGGACGTTTTATGCCGGTACAGACGGTACCGAGACGCGTTTGAGTTCCTCGGACATATGCACGCGCGCGCCGAGTCCATACCAGTGCAATTTGTGGACGACATCATCGCCGCCCGCCCGGACGTCGCCAGCTTCAATACCATCATGTCGCATGCCAAAAGACACGGCAAGTTCAACATTCTTGTCAACACTCTCTACAAGATGAAGACGGAGGCATATTCCACACAGCCTGACCGCATAACCTTGCACCTTCTGTTCGAGTTGGCATGGCACCTGCGCATGCGAGCCACGGTCTCCGTAATCTGGCGCTACGCCGCCCTGGCGCGACTGACCACATGGCGTATGCGCGTACGCGTTGCGGCTCTGCTGAACTGGGAGCCTGGCGATCGTTCCGAATACCGTTTAACCCCCTCGGCCTACAGACGATTGGGCGGTGAAAACCTCGCGAGGGACCTCGCCGGCGGTAAGGCAGCGTTGGACCGCATCAGAACCATCGCCGCGGGTCGCAACCGCGCCGAATTGGCTGTGCTCGCTGCCAAGGTCTGGCCCGAGGCGTTTGAAGAGTTCGGGCCAACGGTCTCGCTCGCAAGTGCCCTGTCATTAGCTGCATCGAGGGACTGGGCTTTCTGGCAGGCCGAAAAACATAGCGAAAAGGCGCTACGGGAGTTGCGACGGAGGCTGAAGCCCAAGATACTGCCACTGAGGGAGAGGAGACCGCTGGAGACAGGATGGGCTGATCTTGCGCCGCTGGACCCGATCGACCCGGATCTGGTGGACCTTGAGTACGGGTGGGCTGAACTCAAGGCTTTGAACGTGCTCCATTCGGACAGTCCAAGGGAGAGGAAGAGGCTCGTCCTCAGTGATATGTTCGGGAACGAACTCCCTATGGCGGATGACGAGGACTTAGTCGCCGATAGCGAGAACTCCGTGGAGCGAAAGCTTTTCCGGAAGGTGATGTTGAAAAGAGAGATCTCTATCATGAATCCGAAGCTGTGGGGTGATGAGGCGGATGTCCCGGGTGGAGGAAGGTGGAAGTTCTATGGCTGGAGCGCTTTGCAAATGATCATGGAGGAGGACATCCTTGCTGCATTGAAGAGGTTGGAGAGCGATTATTTAGTATCGAACGAGGGCCTACTTGGCGACCAGGACCGGGATGATTCACAGCTGTCCAGGGATAGTATGCGAGATGAGGACGATGTGGTCCAGGAGCTTGACAAGGATCTGCCTCGATCTCAAGACTGGGAGGGTCCACCATTATCCGAGGATATCATGCAAAATGAGGGGCATTTGGTGGGAGAGCATGATGAGACCGATCAGGGGCACTCTAACCAATAGAGCGCGGGAGCGAGCATCCAATACCGGTCGGTAACGGACAGGACAAGCAACCAAGGCTCATGCCGGGCATGGAACCCAGACGGTGACAGACCATGGGCAGGAGGCAGATGAACGGACTGAGGTGTGAGATATAAGACACAGTAAAGCGTTGGTGATTGTATAGTAGCAAAGACCAAGGGTTGTGGTATATATATCGACAATACCCCGTACAAATATATAGGTACCGTTGTATGATCTGAGCATGCTATTTACAGGATTTGTCTCGGGCTCTACCTACCGCAGATGTGAAGGTGAAGCCCGCAGTAGGAACTTTGGTTGTCTTGTACGTGACGAGGCTGAAAGGCGCAGGAACAATGTGGGATACCCCTATCCATGCATTTGCGCCATGGGGGGACCTTTCTCGGGGGAGTATTTGCAGACGGCGACTGCTCTGACTGGGGAAGGCCACTGCTGAAGGGATGAGTGTCTGACCGATGCGTTACCACCAGTATCTGATTGGATCGGACCGTTGTCCATCTGTCCTTGACCTATATAAGCCAAAAACCTGCGGTGAGCCCTTCCGCACATGAGAAGCATCACAGTCCAGCTGGCATGATGCAAAGTCGGGTTTAAGTTTCCTTAGTTATTGGTCATAAGACATAATCTGTCCCAAGTGCAACCTATACCAAAACTATCCTACAGAGCAACATCGGCATCCCGGATCTTTCGCCCTCAGGCACCGCCCTCCCGCTTCGCATACTCATCCTCAATACGCCCGCGGTACGCGCGGTCAGCCTCCCTCTCACGCTCCAACCGACCGGCAGCCTGCTGGTGGTAGCTCGGATCGCTCACCTCCTCGATACGTCGGCTGTTATCAACTGCATGTGCAGCGCCGCCCTCGAGGCCCCGTCTGGCTGCCCTGTCTGCAGGGATCTCGCGCCCACCGGCGTCGAAGTATCGGGTCTCCTGGATGAACGGCTGGTTCGGGTCGTTCTGGGTGGTGGTGCGCACCGCCGTGCCGTGGGGGTCCGAGTGCTGCTCTTCGGAGTATGTGTGGCCTGTTGTCTGGCCGTTTCGGGTTTGGTTTGATGAGTAGGAGGTGGAGGAGTAGCTGTAGAAAGACATGGCTGTTGACTTGTTGTGGTCGTCCTATTATGTGGCAAGAATACTTCTGGGTCGAGGAATATATCTGGTGTTTTTTAGCAGTTCATACTCTGGTAATATAAGATGGACATCTGGAACAGTATGAAGTCATTGCTAGGGGTGCACGTGATCAATGTTCAGGCGGTAAACTTGACGTCACCTATTATATAAAGTTGAAGTAAATACCGAAATATTGTGGCATCGATTTGTACTGTAGGGACATGATCACCAGGGCGTTTACCGTACATGGCAATTCCTAATAATCACGTAATTCCGCTGGTCCCTTCTCTCCAACTACGGCGATCCTGCTTGACTACATAGATATAATTGTAGCTACAGGCAATCACCATATTTCTCTATACCCGTGAACTTGTTCAAGAAACACATATATAAAACAATAAGATGGATCAATCTGGGAACTTCGTAGGTCTTGTCGTCCACGAGTACCAGAACTGGTAGAGGAGGGCCACAATCAATCGGCGCATGATGATATGGATTGGCTGTCATCAGCCCTGCTTGCTATCGACCGGATGATCGGGTCAGCTGGTTCTCATCAACAAAACACCAGATATGGCAGCTCGTAAGGTGGTTGTATCTTTCATGGGTCCTGGAGACGATGTATGGGCTCAGGAAATACAGTACTCACAAGACATGCCTGACTGATATGCGACAGGATCATCATTTTCCAATCCAGCCTCGTCTATGAAAGCCATCGTCCTATGATTGCAGGACTTCCTCAGAAGACCGCTGCTACTTTACCTGTGGTTGTTAAGCGACAAGGGCCTGCCTCTCAGAGCACCGGGTCCCATCTGCCAAAGCAGGTCTATTTAGTGCGTCAACCTGAGGTGCTTTGATCACAAGTATCAAGTGCATGGCTAACGTATAGTTATTTTTCACTTTGATGAAAAATAACATGCGCGTTGAAATAATGCCCGCCTGGGCGGTGCCAGATGTGGTTTTCAAAAGATACTGCTCTAGATCTTAAAGGGCTTGAAGTTGCAGCTGGATGATAACTCGCCCATGTATTGCTATATGTGGAAATATAGGCCTAGCCAATGCAAATGCATTGGTGAACACCGATTGACTTTGGCACAGGACTATACATACTATAGCCATACTTCCAGGGATTCCTGGTGATCTGCCCATTATGACAGTCTTTCTTAGAGCAGATTGATGATCCTTAAGCACGAGCTTAGGAAGCATAAAGTCGTCCAGACACGGACGCCCCCGGACTGGCCTCGGACCTCGTCCGAGCAGGATATTTAGACCGTCTCATCCACCACGTATTTAGTCCAACTCAAGATCAGGGATTGAGACTCGTACGTTCCTTGGGGTTTCAAAATACGCGTCACATACCGTCTGAATACGATAGTTAGCTCGCTTGCATATAACCCTCGGCCGCCAGTGCTCTCTTTCAAGAACATATCATAGCTGATTTGCCCCTGGAAAAGTGGAAGGGAGCAGTGTTTTTAGGATACTCAACTTAACTTCGCTTTGAAAATGCACATCCCTATCGTCCCCGCGGTAGGTACATTATCGTCCCTCGATCCCAGCATGGCCTCTGCGGCCGCGGTCGAGGGAGGCTCTATCATCCAGGCGCCCTTGCAAAATGGAGATAAGTTTGTGGTCGGCGGTACTACGTTCGTTGTGATGGAAACAGACATGGCCGTTCCTATTCACATGATGACTGTCGCCGCACTGGCCATGGCATCTCCAGACGAGACCGTCACCAATTCGAAACCAACCTGTAACCCTTTCGATCAGCGTTGTAGAACACACACAGGGCCATGTTGGCTCGGATGCGATCCAAGCAAGAACGGAGGATGTCAAGTGTTGACGCCTGTATGCTCGTATGGTCCTACCACCACCCGCCTACCTCATATCCCTACTGCTCCATCAAAGTCAGCCCCAAACACGGTCGTCACGTCAATCATCACAATAAGGCCGACCACGCATACGGAGATATCCACGTCCACCAACACGAACGTCGAGACGATCACAACTATTGTCGATGAGTCGGAAAAGCCATCATATACTGTCACTCCGATGATCACAACCACGCCAACTACAACCCAAACAGAGACGACCACTTTTACCAAAGAGGACCTCGAGAAAGCAACTACGAACGTCAGTCGGGCTGTACAGGCGGATACAACTGCAAGCCCTGCCATAGATGGCAGCTCTATGCACCTTCAGTAGGACATGACCCGCCCTGAATGCCATTTCGCTCGTTTGCCCATGTTTCCCTACATTCGTCTTCTTGCAACCCAGTATAACTGATCAGAAGTGCATGGGCAGGAACTCAGGGGGCAAGAAGCATCTGCACACCGGGGATCAAACTGACCCTCCCAGCTATGACGATCTGCACGCCTACCTCATCGAGGCCGTCGATATGGCTGCCAAGCTAATCAGGCAGCAATACATTGAAATCGGGGTGTGGCCTGACATCCTCCAACATTATATGGTCAGGCCCCAGGACGTCAACAAGGATGGAAACACGGTTGAAGGCCTCGCATGGCTTGTTCGCAAGGAGCTTGGGTGGCCTCCCAAGATCAAGGACCCGAGGAAACCCCAGAAGGAGGATGCTGATCATGCGGTACTGGACTTGGTCACTCATGAGGAGCTCCTGGAGGTGGCCCTGAAGACTTCCCTCGGTGCCAGTGAGGGGGGGACAGTCGACATATCTGATGGGAGAGTGCACATTTCCATCAACGGGGTGAGGGACTATACCAACTGGCGGCCAGTTTTTGCGAATACCGAGGCCAGTAAAAGTGATGAGCCAGATCAGTTGACGTAAAAGGCAAGCAGAATTCTGACGTCGTATCCTCATTCTTCGACGACAATACCTACTGGCCAGGTTCCACGACGGACAACAAGACCAACTCGATGAGATGGCAGAAATTCAGAGACAGCAAAGCCTGGGAGCTTGATGCAAACCCCCGACCAAATTTAGTCTTGCAGAACGTAGAACTCAAGCCGCCTATGCAGTCGACGGTGTCTTGGATCAACAAGACCCGGGCCTTTATCCAATGTGCAGGTCTCTTTCGAAAAGTCTGGACGACTACCATTCCAGATTGAAGAAAGACTGCTCCTTGCACTAGAAGAGAGTTTCAATGTGGTGTTAGCAGAGCTAAGATTAACATCAGACGAAGATTACTATCATGTAAGCAATGGCGACCAGGCCTCAGATTAAGACATTTTCGAAGAGCTGAGGTATCTCCTTTTGTACAAATACCTGACGGCTCCCATCCTCATCGAGGCTACAGCCGGGGAGGTCAAGGTTTTAATTACGGCTCTTGTGAACTATAATCCACTGGCCAATGCGTTCAGAGCCCCTGAAGTACTTGAGAGGTAGTTGCCCAATTCCTCAATTTAAAGAGCAGTAAAGAACAACATCCGAGCACCGAAGATAGTCGGGACATGCTCTCGACGATGCCGTCATCTTGGTGGGAGACGCCCTGCATGAGGCGTTCATATACCGACAAGCGCTTGTCCAATCTATGGACAGAATAGATGACTCCTATGTGGAGGACGGTGATAAGCACTCACCCAGGACCAGGGGCAAAAGCAGGTGGAGATAAGAGGCCGGAGCTGCGAGACAGGCGGCAAGATGTGCCCGCCGGCCCTGAAGCTCACGCCAGCGTCAGAAGATTGCTGGTCAAGGCCTTTATTGAGGACAACTGTTCCCAAAGGAAGTCCAACAGCAAGCAGCATGTTGAGAAGTCTCCCAGAATTAACACGAAATATGCCCTCGGAGTTTTCCCCGCAACGCTCACATGCAAGGGTGCCGTATCAGATATCAGCAACATTGTTATCGACAGGAAGGCGTATTTGTGGGAGACCAAGAATAACATCATCGCCAGAAAGCATCAGCAGGAAATTCTGGATATAGACCTTGACAACTAGAATCGCCGGCATGGCTCGTTCGCCCCTGGCTGGCCCTTGCTTACCGCAAAGCAGATCCCGCAGAATGTGCCTGCGCAAGTGCTCTCGTGGGACCGCGGCATGTGATTGCTAAGTGTGCAGTGAACTGCGTAGGTGTTTTACTAGGGACTTAACCCCGGGACCAAGAAGATGCGGTGGAAGGAAGATGCACCGATTTGCAGGGGAATAGCCTATGGGTTCTGTGTATCGGAGAATGAGCTGAGTCTATATATTTATTTGACTTTATTTCGATCTTTCATGCAATCGAATCGGTTGGTATAGCCCATTCATCTGCTAAAGTAATACCAGTAACGCCTTCGTTTCTAATGTGTATTATCCTCCGAGATTGCAATGTATATACGTCAAACCACTGTGGAGGACTTTGACTGTCCTACAGCCAGGTTCAACTTCCTTCGAGCACGATATTGATAGACACATCTTCCACTGTCATTTTCACTGCGTGTATCACATAAATAAGACAACGGTTCGAGGGTGCAAAGCTCGGTCGCGATGTCAGACTCAAGTATGCGGTCCCTGCGCACAGGTTAATTAGTAGATGGACACTTCGTAGTTCCCCTTGCGTTAAAGTTCCACCACCGCCTTGATGCGTACATCACGCCTTCATCCTGGTTCCGTGTTCCGCAACGACTTGCGATAAGCCAGTGCAACGGCAGAACAACATTTCGAGCAAATTACCTGCACTATCCGAACACCCGTCTCAGCTTGGGGCAAGTGCACAAAGGACAGCTGGATTCAGGAGATCCCGGACTCACCAAGGGGCTCATCGGCGGGGGACGTGTGTAACGGTGTTTTCTTCGACTTCACCTTTTGATGATTGTCCTTGATCGCGTTGCTTGTGGAGCCGGCTATACGTAGTACATGTATGTGGTTAAGTACCACGATACGTACCTTACAATACGCGGCAGATAATACACCAACACGCCGAATACCGACCGAAACTACCTCAGGTTTTCTGGGGAATTCTCCCAAGCAATGGAGAGATAAGCCTCAGGGGAACAATGGGTAACACCCGGGCGTTCGGGGGTTCGGAGACGAGTGGGCTAGGTGTTGGATTGTTCAACTGATAGTTGGATTCACCAGATATATCACGGGCACCTTATCAAGGATACCTAGGTAGTCTCTGATAGCCTAGCCGAATGTGGTGTGCCTCATGAAATTCAATGTTCCCTACATTTGGATATCACCCTCCCAGGGGATTCAAGGGGCGGGAGACAGTAGCGAAGCCTCCAAGTTCGGATGACCTGGGGAGGTCGAAGAAAGACTGATTTGATGCTCGGTGTTATGAGTTGACATAGGTACTCAAGTATACGGTAGGGGGTCCGTTTTAAGCCTCAAAACCGAGCCTTGAGCAGTCATGTGATATAGATATGTGTCGGGGACATGCACTTGTGCACATCTGTCTCCAACCAATGCTCCAAGCCCTGTCCACGGGTTGCCTGAGACATCTGACATCCAACCCAGCTGCCCGAATGCTGCACTGACGTTCCACTACGGATGCATGGGTTGCTTGCGTCGATCCGACCACCAACATCCTCGATGGTATCTCCCGAGTTCGAGCCAACAATACGAGCAATCGTAAAGGCCTTTGGTAATAGTCAATGCTATCTATTTTATATTGCCTATCGGCATCGTTGGGAACGCATAACACATATATACCTACCTAGGGTATGCAAAGATGTACACTATAAGTAGACAGGTACCCACTTGCTCTGATTGCTGCGACATCTGGATGCACCACAGTACGTACCTAGGTAGTTGGCGGGTTGATAGCGTTCTCAACCTTGGAAGTACCTCAGTAGCCCTGGAGACTCCCTGACAAGGGTACCCAGGTACCTAGTAGACAGACGTGTCCGAATGCCAGGGGGAATCTGCTAGGTTAACAGGGAGAATTACATATCCGAAGGATTACGGTATGCGAAAGAAAATAAAAACTCTCGGACGACATCGACTCCGATTCGAATTATAATGCTTTCGCACTAGATCATTAATGTTATATATACTTTATGTTCATCCCCACCTTTGGGCCCCTCCCCCATTCTCGGCACGTGCCTCTACTAGGCAAATAATGGGGTCCCGCATGGGAACCAGTCCTAGACTAGTCCCATTTTGACGCGGGTAAGCCCCACCGCAGCTGCAGGGCCCCACCAGTCGACCAGACTTCAATGCACAAGGTTCTGCCTCTGCAGCGTTCCTTCCTCCCCCCTCCCCCTCCCAACAAGTGACACAGTGAGACAGTGAGACAGTGACACCGCCCCTCCCCCACACTTGAATGGGCGGAAGTGAGCAACAATTGGTGCAAGGGGGCCGTCATCATCATCAAATTTCTTCACCACACGTACCGTCCTACCGTCACTCTTCTATTTGGCACGCCGGTAGCATCTAGCGCGCTTCATATGCCAATCGAGGCCCCAGTAGAGAAATGGATGTACCTAGGTAGTGTTCTTGGCCTTTGGTGATAACGCAGCGAATCAGCAGAGACCGATATCGATCAACCAGTCCCGCGGGACCGATTTCTTCTCCAGATGTCTCTCCCAATCCGGCCTTGTTTGCCACGGGCTACCTAGGTACTGCTACTGCCGGATATGCCACTTCGTTCTTGCCAGGTTATCCAGGATACCGTCGTCCCTCAGCCTCGGTACTTCCTCCTGCCCTGGCCACCATTACCTACCTGGGTAGTGCATTGCAGTGCAGTCAGTGTCAGTCCTTGCTTATACCGGGATGGGCCCTATCTCTCCAGCTCTGGCACCCTTGGCAATGGGTGTTTGCCATACCTACTAGGTACTTAGGTAGTCTCTGGGTGACGGTCTAGTCAGCTAGTGTACGTCAAGGACCAGGATTACAGGCACGATCTCACGCCGCCCGCTTCCTATCCTGGACATGGCCATCCTTCGGCGAAATCTACTCGGTATCGGGGCCCACTGCTGCATCCAGCCCCGGGACCTTGGGATATTGATTACGGCAGGACCTTGAGATCTCGGAGCTACTTGGGTACTTCAATCAAGTGGTGTAGAATTTCAAGTTACCGTGGCCCGCCACCGATTCAAATACTCGCAACCCCCCTCCTTCCTTGTTGGTGTGTCTTGTTGTCTTTCCTCGGTCACTCCTTACCTCCGAAACCTCTTGCAAATTTCTCATTCTGCATCCATTAAACTTGCCTCTTCCTTCTGTCGGACATTCGTGCTCCAGCAGTTTTCGTTGCTGGCCAGATCGAGCTTACTCGACAACAAGGCTTGCCGGTTGCTGCACCGTCCTCAAGAAACACACCCCCGACCTGTCGACGCCAACCAGGCGACCACGGCTCGCCATGGCTGATACCCCCGAAAAGAAGTCGGCTGAGGCCACCGCCGACCAGCCCAGGCTCACCAGCAATGAGATTAATTCCAGCGATGCTGACAAGGCTCTCGCTGCGATGGGATACAAGCCTGTAAGTCACCTTCGGCCCTGATCCCAACCCTGATCCCTGGTCAGAAGGAACAAGAGGGCAGTTCTCTGACAGTGAGTCCCAACCACGACAGGTCTTCAAGCGAGAATTTGGTCTATGGTCTGCCTTCAGCTTCGCCCTGAGTATTTCCGGCCTCTACGGCACCGTCATGACTACATACTCTTATCCTATCTCGGCCGGTGGAGCAGCCTCGGCCGTATGGTGCTGGGCCATTGCCGGCGTTGGTGCCATGTGCCTTGCCCTGTCAATTTCTGAGGTCTCCTCAGCTTATCCGACTTCCGGTGCGAACATGGGTGAATGTGATTGATGTGAAGGTCCCCGAATCTGACTTGCTGTGAAGGTGCTATGTATTTCACCATCAAGTATCTTGCCCCCGAGAGGCACGTGCCCGTCATTGCCTGGATCGATGGTATGTATCCTTGCCGGACCGACCAACATCACCCCGGCCTGCCGGTACCATTCCTGCCCGGACTTCCGCCTTATTCCTTTCCGGAAACCAGACGAGCCACCCGGACTTGACTTGTGATGAACTAATATGAACTAATAACCTTCTCTCAGGTTGGCTGAACCTGATTGGGCAGATCTGCGGAAGTGCATCTTCTTCGTATGGTGCTTCCCAGATGCTGCTTGCCGCCGTGTCCATCGGCACGGATTTCACCTACTACCCGACACAAGTATGCCTCGACCGCAACCGTGCCGGCCATGCTGTTCTGGACCAATGCTAACCTAATCAGGGTCACATCATCGGAGTCATGGCCGCTCTGTCCATCATGCATGCTCTGGTCAACTGCTTGAACACAGCCTGGCTGGCCAAGATAGCTCGAACCTACGCTATCGTTCACATAGGCGTATTGTTTGCTTGTTGTGTCACCCTCCTCGTCCTCCAAAAGAACAAGAATTCGGCGAAATATGTCTTCACTGAAGTTAATCCCGACTCCGGCTGGAGCCCTCCAGGATTCAGCTTCCTGTTCGGATTCCTGTCTGTTGCGTGGACCATGACGGACTACGATGCTGTATGTAACTCCTTGCCTCCATCAATGTTCTCTGATTTCATATAACGATGCTAATGATATATTCGCAGGCCGCCCAGTAAGATAGTACTCAACGTCTCTTCAAAGAAGGGACACCCCCAGAAAAGCCGTGGACTGACATCATCACCTATAGTATCGCCGAGGAGACCAAGAACCCGGCCATTACCGTTCCTACAGCTATCTCATCCGCGCTCGGCTTCACCTACGTTGTCGGCTGGCTCTTCAATATCGTACTTGCCTTCTGCATGGGCCCTCTGGACCTCACATCCGACGACCCGTCCAAGAACATCCTCGCATCCTCGATCTCGCAGCCCGTCGTCCAGATCTATTACAACGTTATGGGCAAAGGCGCAGCCATCTTCTTCGCCGTTGCAGCCTTCATCATCATGAACTTTGTGTGCATCACAGCTCTCCAGGCCGGCAGCCGGACCATCTGGGCCTTTTCCCGCGATGAGATGCTCCCGGGCTCCAAGGTCTGGTACAAGATCTGGAAGAAGACCGATACCCCCGTGCTTGCGGTGTGGCTCTACACCCTCATCTGCATCCTGATCAACCTCATTGGCCTGGGGAGTGAGATTACCATCGAGGCGATCTTCAATGTGTGCGCCATCGCTCTGGACTGGTCCTACTGCATTCCAATCTTGTGCAAGCTGTTCTATGGCAAGTTCGAGCGCGGTCCCTGGCATCTAGGAGTTGCCAGCCCTTTCATCAATGCCTGGGCCTGCTCATGGACAACGTTTGTTTCGGTTATCTTCCTGTTCCCAACGGTCAGGCCGGTGACCGCGGATACTGTGGGTTGCTCTATTCCCCCCCCCCCCCCCGCCCCTGGGACCTATCTTCTATGGGTTGACCATTCCTGCTGACTCGGTCGCTCTAGATGAACTATGCCGTCGTGATATTGGCTTTCCTATTCGTCGTCTCGCTGGGCTATTGGTTCATCGCTGGAAAGAAGTACTATGTTGGGCCCCGAACAAATGCTCATGTAGTGGATGGGATGGTCATTGCGCAACCTAGTGAGTCGGAGTTGCATGACGGGGAGAAGAACATCAATGCCACAGAAGGCGTCACTGTCGGTTGAGGCTGAGCATTCTCCTGGTCGGTTGGATTGGAAAATTGTGATACCTTTCTGCTTAAACAAAATCAGGGTGTTCATATCGGTGGCTATATAGAAAATGGGGCGAAGAAAAGTCCAGTTCAGAAACATCACGCGGATATATGTCCAATGCACCACATGTGCATGAGCTCGATACTGATATTATTTATTATATATGTGAGGTAGAAAATGCCAGACATCATGTCACTTCGCTCATCTATTAACAGACTGAGGCTATACTAGTCTGGCCGGCACTCCAGCAAGAATCGTAGTCCTAAAGACGACTCTAGCGATGGCTATGTTCTCGAAAGGGTTGGGAATGAGATAGGCTAGCTTGTGAGGTCGTGACTTGTGTGGTAGATTGCTCCAGGGTTGTGGGTGTCGTATGCTCTTGAGCTCCCAGGGGCTCTCTTGAAAGAAGTCTACTTACTTCGCTTGGCTGCCAGGAGGAGAGGTGGGCTTCCTGATTCCCTTTCCATTTATCTCGAACGGTGGTAGTGCTCCTCAGTTAGCTCCCCAATCGTGTTTTTCCAGAGTTGGAAACAGAACCTGCATTCAGGATTCCAAGTTCGCGAAGACATAAGCAAGGCTTCGCGTCAACAATCGCCGACTTCGCTCCCAGCCGAAACGCTCGTTGCTGACTATTGATCCAGTCGTAACCAGACAGCCTCCAAGAAGTCATCTGGTGCCCCTTCCCCTAAAAACTATTATTTTCGGTTAGAAGTCATTGTCCTGTTCTTGGAGAGCCTGAATTCGGCCTATACCTAAATTTTATAATACTTTGTAGTTTTCCGCCGGCCGTTCTCCCCGCCGGTGGCATCAGTCAGCATACAGCAGAACCCCTTGCCGCTATCCTATCTGCATGGGCTCTCCTGGCTCAGTCCAAGACCAAAGGAGGTAACGAGGGTGGGTAAGCTGGTGAGACCGGGGGTCTTCTCGGGTGGATCTCCTGGAAAACGGTCAGGAACTTTTTAGCATCTGCGGACTCATTCGTCAGCATATGACAAAACAAATACATGCAATGGCATGACACATCTCACCCTTGGAGCTGTCAAACGCAAGAGACAATCTCGTACTCCCATCCATCCTCCAGATATCCACAGTCTTCCTGCGCCTCGACTGAGCGTCGCGGGAATACAACCTCAAATCAAATTCAGCCTGTCGCCCCTCGTTCCTGTCAAGGAAACTCATCGTGACCAAGGGAGGGTTCGTGCCCTCATCTTTCCTCCAGATCCTCAGCACCTTGTAGCGTGCGCGAACCTCCACGGCCTGCTCGATTTTCCTAGGGAGGAATGTCTCGATGAGCTCACGCTCGCGCACCTTTGCGATGAATTGTTTGCAGTTGCCGGGATTGCTGAAGTGGTATACCGGGTCCAGGCAGTAGATCCGGAAGCCATCCTGATCCTCGACGGTAATCTCGTGCCGCGACAGGAAGTGCACCCTGGTGGCGCGGATATCATCGTCCGTCGTCGGCTTGGTGCCGAAGGGTATCCGGTGAGTGACGACGACTTTCTTGTCGCTACTCTCGTATTGGAGTATCCGGGACCAGTTGTCTCTCTCCAGGATGTTTACCCTCTGCAGTGCGATGCGAGGATCATTGTCCCTGAGACATAGTGTCGTGGGCAGGTCTATGAAATTCAGGGAGCCTCTGCGACTTGTGGAAGGGGTGATAGCAGGCTCTGGTAGCGAATACGGTGGGAGTGTAGGCTTTCTCAACGGACCCTGATCCTGCTGGCTACCACTGGAGGACGGTGTCGGAGGCAGCTCCACGCGATAGAGCAGCAGCCTGTTGTACATCCGAGTGAGGTCTTCATTGATGATTCGGATCTCGTTATCGAGGCTCGCAGGCCAGACGAAGGTGATGCCACGGGATATCCTGAAGGTCGGATCGTGCTCCTCGATCAATGTCCTGCATCTGTCCAGCAGTTTCCGAAGCCTCCCAACATCTGGGTGATCGTCCCCGATTCGCAGCCTGAGGTGCGAAAGCTCTTCGAGGATGTCACGGAGCCTGGTGACTTGCTGACCATGGTGTCGGGATTGCCGCAAGTTGCCTGCGAGACCTGCCAGCACCTGTGCCAGCTGCACGAACGACGCGATAGCTCCGACGGCAGCGACAAATTCCGCCATGGGGCCCCCTTCAGAAGTCGTCTGGTATCACCCGAAACTCATCAGCATCATCGAAAAAGAGGTGCATCCTCGTGCCTCCAGATCCATGGAGACGGGGGATCATCCGGGTAGCTGTTATCGGACCAGACAGGCGGGACGAACGAATTGTTCCACATTTAAACACTCCGTTCGCTGCAAGTCCTGGAGGCGGGTTAAACGGGCGCAATGCGAGCGTGTTCCTGACAGCAGCCTCAGCGTCTGACCGGAATAAGTCTGGTGGAGGGTCACCAGAGGCTCGTGTTCGCCCTGGCCACCTGGAGGATTCTCCCGCGCATGTCTGAACCGAACGGCTCGATACCCTGCGAACGAGCACGTGTTCGACCATATTGGCTGCAGAATATCATTTTCGGAAATCACTTCGTTTCGGGTGCGCCACCAGGGCATATTTCCGGAACTTTGGGGCCCCTGGCACACGCTGCTTACGGGTTATTGCCTAGTTGACTATTGAACGTGGCGCGTCTGCGGTCGACGAGGATGGTTACATCAGGGGCTGAGCGACGAACTTGAGGCTCAATGTATCAAATGCCTAAACCAAAACTCACCTGGGTATGGAGGCCGGGCATGAGACTCTATTTGAGTCACATAGTCACATAATATCTAAGACACGCTGAACAGATCTATGGTATTAATTCCATGGCATTCAATATCCCAATGACCACCTCTCCAACTACAAGTTGAGTGAGTAAGTATGGCAGAAAATCACGGGAAAGGGCGAGACTCGCGAGCTTCACATGTTCGGATACACAATCCCATGCGCAATGCCGACGTTCACCCTGACATCGTCCACATCACGGTTAGTTAACACCCATGTAGAATCACTTGCTCATACCTGCTCATCACTTCATTCAGGATCGACGCGAGCGGGAGATCGCCATCCTGCGTATCCTCGACTCTATCGGCTTCAACTGGCCGGTCTTCTGCGCCGTGGCCTTCGGCTTCCTAGCGTCTTCATACAGTCTTTTTGCAACCAATATCATCTCACCTGCCCTGCTATACGTCTATCCTCCAGGCTCACAGCTCGGGTCGCATGTGAGCGAGGTGCTCGATCTGACAACCTTGAGCTCCACGCTCGTCGGCATGGTTTTCTTTGGACATTTCGCGGACCGCGGTGGTCGCAAACGACTTTATGGCTGGGAGCTCATTATAGTCATCCTGGCTACTCTGGGGCTCGTCTTGTCTTCTCAGGGATATAGAGGGGTAGACGAGGATGGCAACTCGAAGTCCTCTATGGACTTCTATGCCTCAATTATCTTCTTCCGGTGTGTGCTCGGCTTTGGAATAGGTGCTGAGGTAGGTTTACCTCGATTACACAAGTCAGCACCGACACTTAGCAGACTAACGAGAAGAGTTTAGTATCCATTGTCAGCCGTCATAGCAGCAGAGTTCGCCTCCACCGAGACCCGAGCACCCATGATGGCTGCAATATTCCTCATGCAGAGTGTCGGGCGGTTCATGGCCGTCGGCATTGGCCTTGGTTCTCTCCGAAAGATCATGCAAGACCGTGGTGTCAACGAAGCTCTGGAAGACTACGGCGCGGCTGAAACCGAGATGAAAGTTGTCATCGACATTGTCTGGAGAATTGTTATCGGAATGGGCGGTGTGATAGCCCTCATCGCTGTCGGTCTTCGTTTCATCATCCCCGAATCGCCGCGGTACTACTCCGGTATACAGAAGGACTTAAGAAAGGCCGCAATCGCAGTAGAGCAGGTTGGAGGCACACAAGAGGATTTAAGATCAGAGCTCTCGGTATCATCCGGAGCCCACCATGGCTTCCGTCGGAAGGAGGACCCGATTCCCTGGGTGAGTGGTGCAATCAAGTACCTGAAGAAAGGTGGATGGAGACCTTTGGCAGGAATGTCTGCAATATGGCTCTTGCTTGATGTGTGTTTCTATGGGACAAGCCTGGACAGCCCAGGGACTCTGAACGCACTCTGGCTCTCCTCGAGTGTATACAACGCTACGGGGTCGGCCGTGAACGGCACATTTGCGGTTTGGAATGTCACAGAACCGATTTGGAACACTGACCCAGGTTGGCCCAACGCTACCATTCAGCAGACTCTGGACAACAACAATGTGAGGACGCTCCTCTTGTCCTCCATCGCCACTCTCGCCGGAAGCCTGTTCGCCATCCCAGTAGTCCACTACGCAAACCGCAGGAGACTGCTCATAGGAACATCCCTCGCTTCGTCGTTGCTGTTCATAGCCACCGGCGCCAGCGTCGTCAGGACATATGGCACGCCAGACCACGTAATCGGCATGGTGTTCTTCGCGCTCACGCAGTTCATGTTCAACCTCGGCCCGAATACACTGACCTTCATCCTACCTGCTGAGATATTCCCGACGATATTCCGCGGAACCTTTTACGGAATATCCGCAGCCGCTGGCAAGCTTGGCGCTATAATGATCAGAGCTATTGTTGCAAAGGCTGGGGATGGTCAGAGAGCACTCATTGCATATTCCTTTGTGTTCAGCGTCATCATGCTGATCTTGGCAGTCATTGCCCTCCTCCCGGGTGCTCTGCCCGAGGTCCAACACGACCTCAAGAAATTTGCAAGACAGCGGGATCCGAGGGATCATGACGCGGAATTCGCAGGCCAATCGTCGTCGCACGATGAGACTGGAAGACACTGGTGGGATACATGTATACAAACTCGATGGGCAAGCAAGCCACTAGAGGAGATTGGGATATCTCTCAAGCCTGAAGACGAGTTTGTTTTGCAGGGACATAACGCCTCGACATCGGAGAAAAACTTCCCCCCCTCCAGCGTGATCTTTCCTGCAGATGAAGCCTTCGCGATGGATCGTGACCCAGGACAGAACAGCTTCGGCGATGAAGCCCTGGCGCCGGAAGAGCTTGAGAGTGGCACGAGGGAGTTGCAGGCTGAGATTGGACAACGCTTTTCTTCACCGCGGCTTTAGCAGCGATTGATCACACCATAGCCAGTGATGGAGACAGGGATTTCTTATTCAAGAGAAGGATTATTCGACTACACACAGAGAGATCTGTAACCAATCGAAGCCACATGGGCGTAACTTGAGAACTCGAGCCTCGTTTCCGCGGTTATGCGTGAGTATAAGCATATGTAAAATGTCAACCTATAACATTCATCTTGAAGATGAGCAAATACTTGGGTACGAATATGTCTTGCCGGAGCCAACAAGCACATTTCTGTAAATATAATCATTCGTAGTAGCGAGCCACTGCCAAAGGAGAGCCTCCTATATT
This sequence comes from Cytospora paraplurivora, assembly GCA_021272945.2. NCBI lineage: Eukaryota > Fungi > Ascomycota > Sordariomycetes > Diaporthales > Cytosporaceae > Cytospora > Cytospora paraplurivora. The sequence continues at coordinate 157,483 of JAJSPL020000027.1, forward strand.
TGTATTGATTGGAGTGTAAGTAACTTGGTCATCCTTCATGGCTAGGCTGTCTTTCCTCCTTATACTAGAAGCCCTCCCTGACACCTCGATTTTGAACGCCGTTGTCGCGGTATTGCATTGGTCCTGTGTAGAGTCGATAGGATTGATCCTGATCAAAGGCCTTCGTCATTTGTGAACTCGGTACGTAGATGGTGCATCCGCTTGCTGTCCCATAAACGGATCAGGGCCTGAGCCATAGCATCGTGGACAGAGCCATGCCATGGAAGATCTCGACCCTATATTTCGGGGTCCTGCCCCAACCTCCTACCTTATCCGCCTTGACATAATCGCCGCATTAAGACGTTGCGGATAGCTTGACCGTGCCGTGCAATGCCCAAGATATATGTTGACGCCTGGGCCAGCACGTGTGAATAGACCTGCCGTCTGATCAGAACATCCAGACTACACCTCATAGGTAAAGCTTATGATGCGGCGTCCTGCTAGAGCCTCCTAGGAGGCTGTCACGTCTGAATGAGCATGTTAGCACTATCCCGGGCACAGGAGCGTGGCAATTAAAGGACATGTGGTTGATAACTTTCAGAAGTATTGAGAAGATTTGTTTAAACGCGGTGTTCGTCGTCACAGCACCACTATCTGCAAGGTATTGGATCCCGTGGAGAAGCGATGCTTTGCTGGCCCCGCGGCGTTCATCCTGGTCATAGGGAAGTGGTTGGTTGGAAGGTGGAGCTTACCTGCGTTGTGAAGCCTGCACGTATCAGGGCACCAGCCATTAATGTCGCAGGGCAGCAGGTAGTCGTGCGCGTACTGACCCAACATCGTGAAGGTCTGAAAACGCATCTCGGGTATTGACTCATGTCTGCGGCCTAAAGTTTCCACGCTTCTGCCTCATGGCCTGGACCTTCCTCCTGTCCTCTTCGAACTGCTTGACCAGCTCGGCCTGCTCAGCCTTCTTCCTCTCCCGTAGCTGGAATCGGTAGAAGTTGGTCAACTCCTCCTTCTTCTTCTGCTCCCTCTCCAGCATCTTCTTGCGGGCCTCCTCGGCCTCGTCCCTCCTCGCAGGAGCCGTGCGGCTGCCCCTCGTGACAGTGACAAAGCCGTCCTCGTCAGGCTCGTTGCGGAGCCTCTTAGCAAGCTCGGCCGCCTCCTTCTCCTTGCGGTTGAAGACGGCGAAGAATGCGTCCACAGACTGCTGCAGGATCTCCACGGGTGGGTAGGATAGCTTGTTGTGTGCCCTGAGCCATTGCGACCCCAGCGGCGCGACCTTCTCTTGTACACCCTCGCCCCAGACGGGGTACTTCTTGGTCTTGTGGACCTTGGCTATGGCCTTGAGCACAAGGTCGACGCTCTTCTCATCGGCAAGGACTATGACGGCGGTGCTACCACTCCTGTGCAGGCGACGTGTCCATGTAGGCGGTAGGCGTGCTATCTGCTCCTCCTCGTCTTCGGAGTCTGAGTCCGAGCCGTCTCTCTTGCGTTTCCTCGATGCGATGGCTGATAGTCTCGCAGCTTGGGCGGGTTCAAGGGAGGCTGGCTTCTCCTTCTTGTCTGCCTCGAACCGTATGGACTCGAACCTTCCCGTGCCTACAAGAGTGGCTATTATGGCGCGGAAGTGGGGTTCTGTACTGTCGACGGGCACGTTGGTCACGAAGAGACTGCGATCGTCATCGGGCGTGGGATTGTTGGGCGCATGTCGTCGGACGTAGAGATGGTGTGTAGCGTTTTGCGAGTATGATGGCGAGTTGGGAATGCTCAAGGGCAAGACCGAGAACTCGCCTATCGTCTTTGGTATCGGGGCCATCGCTGCTATGGCCTGTGATGTGGCTAGGAATGGGTTGAGCAAGATGGTGTTTATTATTTGTTGGTGCTATCAGCTTCGTTACAGTCCGTCCATTATCCAAGTCAAGAACTTTTACCCAGCTATCGGCCTTATCTAATCGCTGCCTGCGACTCCACGGCGGACCGCCGCGGGCTCTGCCGCTTCGGCACCGGGCATAGCAACACCTGGGCACCTCTTGTAGTTTCCGGATGCTCCTGCTTATCTTCATGCCTCTTCCTGTGTCATCAACATGGCTATTGGAGCTGCTGGACTGCCTGCCCCCAGCATGTATCATGTATCAGGTTTCCAATGGTGATCTTCGCCCACCTCAGCATCGAGTTGATGTTGTTCACAGTCTTTTCCTTCTTTACTCACATCTGCCAATTATTGGGTTCTCATTGCTCAGTAAATGGGAGAAGATCGTTTCCCCTTGACAAGCCATGAGCTCGAATTTGACGACTTCAATCCTCGTCTCCACCCTATATTTGGCAGGCTGCCGGTAGGGGTGAAGCCGACGATTGGGCCAGTCTTGCACAGCCCGTTTAGCATCATGGTCCCAACGGGCGTCAACTATTTCAAGCGCCTCTGGTCAGGCCAAAAGGAAACATCGGCTGGAAGAGCTCCTCGCTACCTAGCCTTCCGCTCATCTAGCACATTCATTCTGACAACAGTCTGTATTGCCATCTTCACAGACATCTGCCTTTACGGGATCGTTGTACCTGTCATCCCTTTTGCCTTGACAAGTCGGGCTGGCATCTCGGAGGACTCAGTACAGACATGGAACGCAATATTGCTGGCTTGCTACACCATCGCCATGTTCATAGGGAGTCCAGTGGTCGGCATATATGCCGACCACACCTCTTCCCGGCGCCGTCCGCTTCTCATCGGTCTGTTTGCCCTGGCAGGTTCTACCATTCTTCTATGCCTGGGAAGGACTATCGCTCTGCTTATCCTCGGAAGATTATTACAGGGCACCAGTGCTGCCGTTGTGTGGACTGTGGGACTTGCCTTGGTGGCCGACACTGTGCCAGACACTATCGGCCAAGCCATGGGATATTCTGGACTGGCCATGTCGTTGGGCCTACTTGTCTCACCTGCAATCGGGGGAGCTGTATTTGCTGGGGCGGGATACTATGCTGTCTACTATGTTGCTTTTGGATGTATCTTCCTGGATATTGTTCTGCGGCTGATCCTCGTTGAGAGGAAGGTTGCGCAACGGTGGATTGGTGGAGGGGACGAGAGCGACCATGGACAGGGTGCGGCTGATGCAGCTCCCGCCAATCGACCTAATGCCGATGAAGGCGGTGTGCCGGGGATGACTCCCTCCGAGAAAGGAGTGGACGACACGGTGCAAAATAGCAGGGCAGATACCACAAGCCATGCCGTGCCACAGATGGCTTCCTCAGTGATGGAAAGCCGTCAGACAGCCAAGTATCCCAAGCTACGACTGCTCAAGTCACGACGCATTCTAGCTGCCAACTTTGGGATCATATGCCAAGCTGGCGTGATGTGAGCAACCATCTTGCTATCCCGAGATACTCGTACCTCACCGCTTCTACTAAGCATTGCTGATGACCTCGAAACCTGCCAGGGCTTCATGGGATACCGTCCTACCCTTGTTCGTCAAGTCAACGTTCCACTGGTCCTCCACCGCCGCGGGACTGATATTCTTCTGCATTTTCATTCCCAGCTTTACATCCCCCATTGTGGGGTGGTTGAGCGACCGTTACGGCGCCAAGTGGCCCTCGTTTGCGGGTTTTCTGGCCTCCATCCCTTTGCTCGTCTGCCTACGCTTCGTGTCCGAAGATATCATCGGTCACAAGGTCCTTTTAGGTGCGCTACTGGCGCTGATGGGCTTGACGCTCACCTTCTCCAATATGCCGCTCATGGCCGAAATTACGTACGCGATTGAGGCGGAGGATGCAAAGAACCCGGGTATCTTCGGGCATAAAGGCGTCTATGGGCTGGCTTACGGGCTCTTCTGCACGGCCTTTGCTCTGGGAGGGTCTATCGGGAGCTTGATGTCCGGTTATATCATGGCCGGGGCAGGTTGGGACACGTTGACGTGGGCGCTGGCCATCTGGATGGCTGGGGGAGCGGTTGTCGTCGCCTCAGGTGTAGGTGGCAAACCAGCCGGCGGGAATAAAAATCTGCTCAAACACGAAGAAGCCTCGGCAGTATCACAAGCTCAAAAGCAGGCCATATCAGGAGACATGGGGCGAACGGAAAGGTCAATGGTCCAGAGTAAGGTGAGGTTGGCCAGTCTTGACGTTGTGTAACCGCATTCACATTAAGCTACTAGAGAGGCTCGGGGCTGTGCTTCTCACAGCCTCAACAAAGTCCCAACCCGAGGCATGTGCCACCTCATCAGTGCTCGTTGGCTTACACTGTTTTACAATTCGGCTCCCGACCTTCCCAATCCGTTGATATTTCAGAGAGCTACAAAGAGCCCCATCGTTCACGCGATGATGGGTACGATTACCACGCCATATCACATTGAGGGTGGTGACGGGTGACTGCAATGGAGTCAATGCCGCCGCGCAACGTATGTTTCTCCTCTGAATCAGTCACTATGCATTTCAAGACTCGCACCAAGTTGGACACTAGACAGTTGCACTTCCTGCCCCCGGATTGTGTGCCCCTGAGTCTAAGACCAAGCTCAAGACATTCCAATCATTGCGTGGGAGAAGTATATTTCAGGCCGCCACTTCCTGTGGATCATATCTCAATAATGATGCGTCCGATGCCCCGACTGACACAACTCAGCATAGCCACGGCTTTATCCTCGTCTAGAAGGGCAGTACCCCTGTGGTCGACCCTGCCAGCCCGGACCTTCACCTTGCATGTTCCGCAGTTCCCCGCTTCGCATGAAGACGGAATCTCATCGATGCCCCACCGCTTCTGTAGAGCCTCAAGGAGGGACTCATCCCCTCCCACCTTCACCGCCGTGCCATTCCTGTTTGAGACGACAGCCTCGAACGGGTCGCCGCCAATTTCAGCCGCGAAGGCCTCGAAGTGGACCTCCTCCAGGCCAATTCCGGCGGCTTGCGTCTCCCGCAGAGCCTCATCCATCATGCGTTGGGGTCCACAGAAGTAGAGTCTACTGTTCCATGGCATGGTCTTGATAACCTTCGGGATGCTGAGTCGCTGGCCCTTGGATCTGTCATAGATCGTGACGACATCCTTACCCAACTTCTCGATTCTATCCCTGAAAGGGATGTCATCTGCTGACCGCACTGCATAATGCAGACTCGCGTCAAAGTTGTAGCGCCGGAAACCCTCGAGCAGTGCGAGAAATGCCGTAATTCCTACCCCTCCTGCCACAAAGACATGACTGCTACACGAGGTAACAATCTGCGACGAGGTGATCCGGCCAACCTGGATGATATCGCCCTTGTTGGCTTGTTCGTGCAAGTACTGGGACCCCCCGCGGGAGTTCTCCTCCAGCGCTATGCCGAATTCAAGACGGTTCCCGTCACCCCCTGTGACAGAGTAGGCACGCACAAGGGGCTCTTTTCGGCCAGGCACAGGTATCCTGAGCTTCGCGTGCGCGGCCTTGTCCACATCTGCTGGCTCCTTGAGCGGCTTAACTGCCTCCAGCACGAATGAGGTAATCCGACTTGTCTGCCTGGTCTTCTCCACAACCTTGAAGTCCCTCCACTGCGCAGGATTGTTCTCCTCGTCCCTCTTGTCCTTGGCTTTCTGCTTCGCCACCCTGCTAGCAAAAGCGTTATGGCTCTCCTGGCCAAACTCGGGGATCGCTGCCAGCTCCTCATTCATAGCCAGGTCCCCAGTATTCCGATGCAGGTACTCCTGTATCCGCTCAATAGTCCATTTGTGATGCCTCCTCTCCACCAACCGGATCTCATCCCCGGCCTTGACCATGCCCTCCCTCAACACGCGGTAGTACCACCCAGTACGACTGAGCTTCCACGTGTTGGGCGCGAAGTTCTTCAGCTGAAATCGGTGGTTAAGCTTGAAGCAGGGCTGTCTGGGGAGGCTGATCTGCAACAGGGGCCCGGTCTCCGGGTCCCCTACTGACATGATGTCGCCGATACAGACGTTCCGCTCGTTCATATGCTGGGTTACAAAGTTCTCGCCGAAGCCCCCGGGGACAAATCTGCTAGCGACAGCTGGGAACTCGGCCTTCCACGCTGCATAGTGGCTGCTGCAGTCTACTTGCGGATATTGGGGTCAGCCAAGAGGTCGTGAGAGGCTGGGAATAGCGCACATGTGCCATCCTGCAAGTCGCCGGTATGCATCGCACGAGTGGGGGCTGAGAGTAACGCCGGTGGAAAAGAGCACTTGTGTGATCGGGTGGCTTATGTACATACATCCGTGGACTGCTTTATCAGGGCCCCCATGGAAGATATAGTCGTGTTCGTCGTTTTCGATGCCAAGTTTCCCGATATGCACCGGTCCTTCGTGGCGTGACTTGTCAATGCCTGATTCGATGTTGAGGCCCTTCATCTTCTTCATCTTTCCGGACCGGACTTCTAGTATGGTGTCACTCGTGAAGGGTGCCCACAGGTCTATGACCTCCTCGTCCGGGGCCATGATGGTCAACTGCATATGATGTGACAGGAAGTTGATATATATACTGGATTGGTTCGCTACCAAACTGGGAGACTGATCCACAAAAGCTCTAGGAATGACTTGGGATGGAAGAAGCTGGCGTGGTACAGGTGAGAAATCATGAGGATGATAATTATGCAATTGCCGGTGATAAGATGTCAAGAATTAGTAAGCTTACACGGAGGGGCTGCGATTGGCTTCATGGAAAGGCGTTGACCGACAACACGGTAGGTAATCAGCGCCGAGAACGGCTCACGACAATGAGTCAATAAGAAAAGAGTCGTATATCGTGTAAGCATTCCAATGTTCAATTGAACATAGGTCACTTTATTTCGTCAGTGGGAAGATATCCTGTTCGACTGATGAAGTGGATCCTGTTGTCTTCGCTCAGTTATATGCACACTATTTAATATCCTCGAGCACTGGGGACCTGCTCCCATAGTATATTATGTAGGTTAATGGAGAGCCCAATTAATATAATCACTCCAAGAATCGTCTATAATACTTCAGACCCGAGCCAAACATATTTAGTTATGGTCTCGGAAAGTGACCATCATGATAACAGGGAAGCAGGTCGGTCTGTCTCAAGATGACACACAGCATCAGAGTGTTTTGCAAAGCCTAGATCACTTTCGATGCATGTGATTATATATGTACCTGCTATGAATGACTTGTATAATTTGTAGATTGCTGTTTATCAATATCCTGCCGTTGGAGCAGACAGGAGAGAAGCGAGTCTCTACTATCTGCTTCCATCGTAATATGGCATATGATCATGGTTTTACAACCTGCCTAGCCAATTGAACAAATCCGAGTTCTATAAGTGGCCTAACCAGAGGTAATGATCGGGCCGTGACCCAAGGACGACAGATGAGCCCTGTTTGATGCGATCAACAGAGTAGAATAGTAGGCTACAAAGTTCTCAAAGGCTCACAACTTTATACCTGATTATGATAATTCAAGAGACAACAATCATGGGCAGAACCCTACCTTAGGCAAAGCTGATATAAGCTATGCCTCTGTGTTATGGGCATGCCCTTCAGGTCCATATCTTGGAGAATTTGAGTGGCGTAAGGTGTTGACCATCTGCATTCCTCAGACAGTCATGAACAATCAATGTTCCCGAAGACAGTCCCCTGCCAGATTACTGACATATCCAGAGATTATAGCAGTGTCTTTTTTCGTGTATACTGCCTGTGATGGTCCAAAGATATGCCCTCAACAACACCTGCAAATTGAGAAGCGCCCAGCTGGACTGAGCGTGATAGGTTGTGTCAAGTAGAGCGATTGAGAAAAAAAAAAGGAAAGAAAAGGGGTTTGATGCTTTGGTATGGATCTTCTCTGCCGAATATGGAACCTGCCATGCCCAGGCAACAGCGTACCTGTGGGACGGTAAGGCAACGTTATGAAAGTGTGAGTCTTTCACTTGTCCCAAGTATTCACAAACGGTCTGAGCTAGCGGTGTGCAAATTGTGAGCCCAGAGCTGTATCAGTCGTTTCGGCTTGGTACACACCACTGGCATGGTATGCCGAGAGGTGGTCCCTACCTCACGTCCCAACAAATGACTGGTTTCTTAATCATCTCGTAGTACCGATCTAGACCCGTCTCCTCCACTGTGAATAAGCTGCATTTATTAGCACATGCCACAAGTGCTGATAGATGAAGTGAGAAATGACAGACCTTCAACCAAGTGTGCTGCTCACACAATGTGTCTCGCATGCGTCAATGCGATTTCGGGCTCGCCAGTAGAACCTTGAGGCAGATCTGATGTCTGGGGAAGCCATATGCCCATCCTAGGGTACTGAGAGCCACAAACCGGAACTGACGAGCATGCACATACCTGTGTACAGAGAGTTGAACCTGGAATTTTCAGTGATGATCCACTCGAAGCTTGCCGCGGTTTCCTCAGTGAACACAGAGTGTGGATTCAAGTGCTGTTGGGCAGCCTCGAGTAATACTTCCCGATGAAGCTGCGAACCTTGATCGACGATGACGAGCCTGCAGGTGGATGCACGATACCCTTTTTCCGCGGGGTCCGCCAGAAGTGTTAGAAAATAACGGGGTAGCGGTATTGCACGGGGACTGAGTTGAGCACATTTGTGCACATGAACACTTGATTGTGGCGGCAGTTTGTAGTCCGTAACACCACAGCCATTAGAGCTCGGTTCGTAGCCTCGGTTGAATGGCCAGTACGTTTTTGCGGCTCAAGTTGAATGTACATATCAACATGAGCCGCATGGAATTATGGGTCAGCCTCATCTCCATTCCGACGGGTGGGGCGGGGGGTGTCATTGGAAGCCATCCATGTATTGTAAACGATCTATTTCATGCAACATCCGAGGCCAACCCTTGTGGGTACAGTATTAAATCGCGCCACTCAGACGGCAATAAGCCCTAAAGCGAATATGACATTCCAGTGTCAAAAAGGAATTGACTTGTAGTCATGGCGGGAACTCATTGGGGAGGACTATTGCATGTTGATCTGCGCCTCAAGGTTGGTTGGAGTAAATAAGCTGAAAGATTCGCCTCGGATGTCGTTCCAAGATTCCCGTGGATGCCACAGGTCTCATGCGGGGGCCGAGCGGCAAGTGTGGGTTTTCCAGGAAGTCAGTCTGAAAGTGGAATGCTGAGTGCCCCAGGGTGGGCCCACAAAATGAGGCTCTGCTTTACCTTTTCGAGGTAGTCGTCATCGATCCAGCGTCTTGGTAGAAGATCGAAGGTAGAGAGGGCTGCCCTGGTGGTGTAGAGCTAGAGCACGTTCAGGTGATTGATTATATTCTAGTAAGCTGGACAGCCGCACATACCCTTACCTTGGTACCTAGGTATGTCTCTATTCTTTAAATGGTCTAGCCAGATTAATAGTCTCGCAGCCCAAATTTGGCAAGTACCTAGGTACACACACCTTAGGTACTAGAGTACGTACTTAGGTACGTACCGTACCGTCTTATATCTGTGAGAGGTCAGGTACATCTATGGAATCGTTACAGTACCCATGTAATCACGATGAAGCTGCATGGTACCTCCAGGGCTTTCGGTGTGAGTTCGGTAAAGCTCGTTTCGCGTGATTTTAATCGACTAGAGAGACCTCAGCAGAGCCGCATGCAACCTGTCATGGTACTGCCTCAGCAGGTGCCCTTGAACTGATCCTAACAACTCCTTCATGAGCATGCAGAGATAAGGCGGAATTGGGTACATACATGTACCTACCCATCAGGGACGATATCCATGCCATCTCTTGAACTATTTGCCTCGTTAGGAGATTTACCCTGCTGACTGGCATCCTCTTTGAGCATGAACGGTATATCTCACTAATGGGGTTTCGGATACTTTGTTTGGTCGCACACATGTAAGCGAAGACATGTATCAACTTTGACTAATCTTAATTAGTCTCGTAAATAGCTCGGACGAGGTTCCAACCAAGGTAAAAGTACCAATTTATAGAGAGGGTTATATCGCTGCAACGAGGCTGCGGCTCTTTATTTAAGGTCACCTTATGCCCTTTAGATCATGGCCTCCTTAACTTCTCATCACTGCATCAATACTTGGCATCACTACAAGGAATCGCATCTCTGACCTTCTACTCCAGCCATCTTCGATGTATGCGATATAGAAGGGGGATCGTTACCCCTGTGATTCGGACTCAGCTTCATGGCGAAGACAGATAAATTCATCTCAATCATAGCTAAGGGATATGTCTTTGGAAACCGTCCCGTACGAAGTCATCAGTATGATCGTACGGCAGATAGGTCTGGAAGATGTTTTTCACCTTAGCCTGACCTCCAAACGGTTTCTCTATCTCATACAGGAGGACTGGGTCTGCAAAGCAGTTCTAGAGGTACTTCACACGAAACAGTCCCCTGACCCGTGTCCGTAGGATCAACGGCCCGAATCCCTCGCTACTGGGCACGTGAGCTGATATTGTGGCTTAGTCTACATCCTGCGCAACTCCGGAGGCAGAAGAAGCACGCGACACCCACCAGTATGCTTTTGCGTTGCGCCGACTGTACAGGAGGCGACAGGCTATCCGCTCCGCCGCACCGTTTACGGCTGCGATTGTCGCGAATGCGGAGTCATGGCTCTACGCCAATGGTACTCTTTGCTACATCCAGGATAAGACTTCCATCAGGGTTCTGGACCTGCATAAATCTAGCGGTGAGGAAATCGTCATCGAAGTTCGGACCCTGCTGGATGAGGCGGTGACAGAGTCCCGACGATGCCGGAAGTACAAGTTTCAAATTATTCACTATTCTGAGGGGATTCTTTCTTGCCTGTACACCCAGTACAAGCCGCATGTCGAAAGCTGGCTTATCGTTTTGCGTGTGAGCATCGAGAAATGTAAGCTCTTAACCACGCTTGCTCTGGATACAACCTATAGGATCTTTGTTCGCAATGATGGCGACTACCTATACTTCGGTACTCACTCAGAGTATGGCGGAGATGGATTCCGACGTTGGGTTCTTATGGGTTACAACATCGGAGAGGACACATGGTTCAGCCAAAAAGTCCATCTCCTGGATATGGTCGGGTCAGACATCGGACAGTCAATCGCTTTCGAGGTCATCGGCGGCAAATTCTACGGGCTCTCGAGCCAGGCAAGCTTCGAGGCCGACGAAGTAGACTGGAAATCATTCTACCACTGCTTTCGATTCCCTGTCGCCAGCCCCAAGCCAAAGGCGACCGAAATTTCTGTCAAGGACCGGATGTGGAGGAGACAACACGCGGAGGGCCCTATTGACGACCGCTGGTCCTTTATACGCCTCATCAGAGACGACCAAGATTCCAAAAAACTACAGGTGTTGGAATCTCGCAAGGAGTGGCTTAATGGCCAAAGTTCAGGCAGGCGAAATTATTACACAACAGAACTCATATTCCCTCCCCCGAGCAGCAAGATATGGAAGATGACGGGAGCAATACGAACAACTTCGGAGGAGGCATCCTAATCAACCCAAGAACCGACAATTCTTACGGTATAAGGCCCAACTTCAGGCTCGAACTTCCCCTGAACCCCGAGTTCCGCACCAGGTGCCCCTTGAAGACACATCCTGGCGACGATGCCTCTACAGCACTCATGTTTACACTCAGCAAGTGCTTCATACGTTCATACCACCCATCCAGCCAAACGTTTCTCGACCTTGTCGACAACCCCAGCAAGAGCAACCCCGAGACACCAAGACTACAACTCAGGGCGGGTTCGCGCCAACTTCGCCCTGAAGAGGAGATCCTCCGAGAGCCTGCCGCGCTGGACAGCAGACTACCCCATACGGAACGAATCAAACGCATCTACAGAGACGAGGGCGAGAACAAGATAACGTTCTGGCCACCCGACGACCCCCTTGAGGCGCGGGCCGACCCAGAAGCCCTCAACGAACTACATAGCATCATCAACCCGCCCTCTCACAGCGGAAAGGTCAAGGGTGTGTGGGACGACAGAACAATGGTCTACTCTCTGAGCCAAACAGATGGCACGCAGGCCATTGTGCTCATCAGCTTCGATCCTGCCATTCGTCTGCAGGGCTTGAAGAAGTGGGGCGACAAAGGTACAAAGCAGGAGGGGGCTGCCAAGACTACATGTGCTAACGGGGAGCCTTGGTATGAGGAGGCGATAGGAGAAGGAATGGAGGTTGCTGTCGAGGCGGCAGAGAGTCCGAACTGTGGCGGTTTCTCTTCCCCCCAGTCGGATGGATACTGTCCAGGATGGACACCCGAGGCGACCTTTGACTGGGCTCCAGGAGTCACCGGTCAGGAGCCTCAGCCCGAAGACGAGGCGTCATCGCCAGATACCGGTACTGTGGTGTCTGCATCTCCTGATGGTACCGGTAGCGCTTCCCCACCTGCTCGAGGAGTGGGATCTCCTTCTGCAGACTCTAGTGCTGCCAAATACCCAATGGTGTATACTGAGCCTTGCGGTGCAAGTTCTTCGGGCCCTGAACGCATAGCGGGGTGCAACTGGGCAAAGAAGGAGCCTGCTATGTACCGGGGAATCATGTCTGGTTTCAACAACATGCCGGACTTTAGTAGCCCTAGGAGGAATTTAAAGGTGGGTACGGCGGTAGCGTAATAATACCTACATCGTTCACACCCACACTGACTGCGGAGCCAATGCTCTCGGGCCCCATACGAACTGGTGTAGTCCGACTGTGAGACCCCGATACGGGCTAAGGGAACATATCTGACGAGTACAGCAGGACTGATGGGGACACAATGGCATTGTATCTTACGGTTGGAAGCCTCATATCCGCTTCGAATGCAGAGGAACGGCACTTTGCTGCACTAGATGAGCATGTATTGCTTAGGCTTGCAACGAGAGGGCTACATCGGAGCACTTCATGACGAGCCTGGTCAGATAACAGACATAACCCCACCAGAGTTTATCCATGTGTGATGGTGACACGGGATCGATTTAAGGTTCTCTCGCGGGGGGGAAGGATTGTTGTAGCGTGTCTGCCTAGGCAGCCTCGCGAACAGGTGGTGCTGTCGGTCGCCCATGGTCCGCCCCAGGTTGGGCATCGATATTGGTAAACCCGTGCGAGTCATGTTTCATTGCATGTCTTATAGCTAATATACCTAGGTATTTATACACCCTCCTTTGTCAGTATTCAGTGTCGCTTACGAAATATGTGCGGACACAAAAAGCCCACCGGTACATGTACACACCATGGAAGCTCGATCCCAATTCAAGGGTGCCACATGATGCAGTAAGATGGGGAGCTATTCGGTGGAAAATGACACCGATGCCTCAAGATTGCTACATCTTGGTCTATTCGGATATATTGATCTGTCATACCCTATCCACAGGTCTCGACTTGACGCTCTAAGTGGGGACTGGGCTCGGCATGTAAGCACGTGTTAACCACAAACTCGAAGCCCATGACAGCCACCTCCAAATATTACCTCGTTCACCCTTGACTTGTTGCTTGAAGAGATGCATGGTAGTTTCCAAGATGACAGAACTTTCGCCTTAAGAATTCGGCCCACGGACTAGGCTCCCACATCCATGGGCCCCCTCGGACTCCCAGCTGGTCACCACAAGGCTGTGAGAGACTACATACCGACCTCGCGACGCTCCGCAGCGCCTCGGCGCATCTGTATCACCTGCAATGGCCAACTCTGTCCTATACATTCCCAAGGCTTGAGCCAGACTACCCAAAACTTTGGCCTTCAGCCCCATCAGGAAGTACGCTAGACCATCCATTCCCCAAACCCGGTAAAGGCTCGTGGACTCAGCCCCCGCCGAACACTGGCTGCCCCTCGATGTCTCTGGCATTTCCGGAGGCGATCCATCAGAGTCCTTTGGCTATGTGGACACATACCCGGTCAGGTCCCGCCGTTGCCGCATGAGTCTTCGCTGGCCTTCGCACACTCCTGGCACACAGTCCGACTGACGGAAGGCATGCCCGCCGCGATATACACCTCGCGATAGTACGTCACTATTGAACCTCCTACTGGACACCTCTTCGGTTGGCGATCAGAAACACACTTGTCGATTAGGCTGGATATTAACACAGTCCTATTATCCTCTTCCATCTTGCCAACGCCAATTCACTGGAAAAAGGCAGCCCACAGTGCCATAATGGGTATCTGTGATGACCCTTTACGCTTTACCCTTGTCTACTCCATACCAACAATCGATGCCCCGTCCGTTGATACCAACATCCACGCTACTCAAAACAAAGGGCGAGCCACCTGGGCAGCGCGCGGTCCATATTCCTCAGTCCATTTAGCCGTTCAGTCTGACATAATTGCCTGTTGGGTGGTCCGTCAGCAATGATACTTCAAGGCATTTGTGTCGTCCAAAGGCTTGCGTGGCAATGGTTGTATACTGACCTGGGAATTGCCCACTCTTTCCGTTAAGCTTTCCAATCCACCACTCATTTTCATTTTGCGTCCTGGTCACGATTTCTATGACATCGCCAGCTCTGAACGTCAAATCTCCTTCCGCCTGCGCAGAGTAATCATACAAGGCCGTGACTGTTTCAGTGGCGGGCATACCGCTCAATCTCTTCGGCTTCGGTTTCGGTGGTGGGGGCTTGGCCTTTGCAGCAGCGACCGCTGCCAACGAGCTGGGCTTGGCGCTCGTGAATGGAGGCGACTGTGGCCCGGCAGAGTAAGGCGGAGGTGGGTTGGAGTTGCCGACGCTCTTGGAGTGCGGACGGTATGCCAACTTCGCTGATGCCGGTGGTGCCCCCGTCGATGCTGATACTAGCGCCGGCGCAGGTGCCCCCCATCCCTCCGAAGCTTCAGGGCTCGTCGGACCCTCGGTGAGCAGACCTGCCGGTTGGTCTGGTGCACCTAGTGCCGGCTTTGGCTGGAACTTGGCTGGTCTCTTCTGGCCTGTTGTCTTGAATTTGACGATGGAGAGCTTCTCGGCCTGCTCTTGAATATCGCCCCGCTTGTTGTAGAAACCCTCCTCCAAATCCACAGTCAAATCGAAGTATCCAATATCACATTGCTGCATCCTCTCGTGGAGTGTGTAGAATATGTTGAGCTGCATGTAGTAGAACGACTGGAAAAGGGGTTTGATGAACTCCCGCTCCAGATCGAACAACTTTGGCAGCTCGTCCTTAAGCAAGTCGTTGTAGTAGTTATATTCCTGTGTCGCAGCCTCAACGTCGTTCTCAGCCTTCCACAAGGCCTTCTCGTCCTTGACGGATTTGTCCTTCTTCTCCTGCAGCTTCTTCAGTGATGCCCTGTGGCGGTCGTAGTCTAGTTTCTTATGCTCGCGCTTGACAATCTGCTTGCGGATAATCTTGACAACATCCATCAGCTCGTTGGCTGGGCGGACCACCCTACTCTCGATCAACTCTAACTCGGGTGCTAGCGATTCTTGTAGGTCCTTTACGATAGCTTCGTATTCCTCGCACGCTTGCACGCCTTCGGGGTTGCTGCGAATTACTAGTGAATCCGGATCAGACATTCGGCCACTGATCGGTTTGTAGATCTCGGTCATTGCCTTGGAAAATTCGATCTGGTGGTTGAGCATGCCGTTGATGGCCTCGAAGTACTTATGGGACTCATCGTGGAGCTTTTTCGTTTCGGCGTCCAATTCCTGGAAACGGCGTTCCGAATCGATAAAGACTGGATCCTGAGTGTGTTCGCCGAGGTTGAACTTCTGTTTAATGGTTTGCGGTGCCTTGATGTGTATGTTAGAAACCACCCTCATGTGCGCGTACTTGCTTGCCGTCTTCCAGAACTTACCCGCGACAAACCCTTGGAAAAGCCGCGAAAACTCATCTTCACTCGAGTTGTGGTTCCTTTGGGCTCTCAAGACAAAGACGACGAAGGCGTAGGAAGTAAGTGGGTGGATGTCTGGTCGGACGGATCGAAGGGGCTTTCGGGCGAGTGGGAAACGTCAGCTAATCGCCCGCGAGTAGCGACCAGAGAGATGACGACAAATGTTCGCGCAGGCAACGATGCGGCTGTGTTGGTACGGCACAGTTCAACCCCTGAGCCCTTGTGAATTGGGAAGCTCGAAGCGCATCACCAGCAGTTGGAAAGGGTCAGGAAATGGGTCCGGTCAAAAGATCGGCTCCGAGGTCGCGGGCTGGTCTGGTTGGGAAATGTCAGTGCTTTGTAGGATATTACTTGTTGCGTTAAAGTTGCGAATGGTTGAGGTGAAAGCAAAGTCGGCGGGTGTCGTGAGTTCAGCCGTCGATCAGAAAGGATGCGCTTGCAGAATGAGGGAAGATTGGGAAGTTGGAGCCCTTTCTGCTCATCCACCAGCTTCGATTCACAGACACACACAGCCAAGCCCATCAAACGCTTGCGGCAGCCGGAGCAAGTTACAGTGACGCTTCCAAGCTTGCGGCTGGTCAGGCGGCAGCCGGTAGGTCCCGTCAGCGGGGGATTGGACGTTGACGTAACCTTTTCAGCTCCTGCCGAGGGGCAACGAAAGTACCTGGCTATGCCCGGCCTAACAACGGCCAAGACTGCGTATAAGTCACTCAGCCACTCAGCCAAAGTTTAGGTGGCTTATACTGTAGATAGGCTAATACACTCTCAAATAGTTGGTAGATCGAGCGCTGGAAATTCTGAAAGACAATGTCCATGTGCAGCACCATTCATCTGCAACCATCTGATACCTGCGCGATCGTGCTGCACTTGCAAGCCGGAATCACCGAGCCGAGAGAGCTTTCTACACTGATCCATGGATGGTAAATAGACTCCTCCTTCCTTTAAGTCGTAGTGACTCAGGGACAACATAGTTAACTACACAGCCGGATATTACGTCTCCGTCCATATGACCGAGCCTTGTCCGATTGTTGCTTCATTCTGAACGTACACGGGTCCTGTCAAGGTAGGTCCTAGAACAAGAACCAACGGGTCCGTACTGTCTCCGAAGGCTTTGTAGCAGGGCTTCTCTGTAGCACCAAAATGGAAGGCCCCAGTCAGCTTTGCACTGGTCCTATGTGAAATTTAAAGTCAAAAGCCGCTAGCATCGCGGGGGCGGCGTATTTTGGATTACTAAGTCCGAACCTCCGGGGACTTTGCCGCACCCTTGAATCATATACGGCATCTCGAAAAATCTCCCAGCTCTCTTTCCCTCCATCTCTTGCATCCTACTTTTTCATTCTTCACATCTTCATAACTTTTCATTCTGCCTAAATTACCCTCAATAATCAGAATGGCCAGTGTCGGTCCATCTGCATTGAGGCAGGCATCTCGCCTCGCCTCAAAAAACCAGTCACTATCAGCATCTCTGCGTCGAGCATCACGGGTGGCAACTGTTGTACCCCAAGCTTCGCGACGAAGCTATGTCACCGAGACCAAAAGGGACAGTGCGCAAGTCGCAGAGCCCAAGATTGAGACAGCGATACACCTGGACAGGGCCGCTTTGGAGAAATCCGGTCTGGCATTAGGCGGGCGGCAAGAGGGAAACATGCTCGTCAGTCCGATGGCTGGTAAGAAGAGCTCCTGGGCCCGTAATCGTCGGTTGGAGCGATGTGGAAGGCTGACATGCGCACAGATGTATTGAAGGAAGCCACGTTGATGGATGAGGGCCAACGGCCAGTATATCTCGACATGCAGGCGACGACTCCGGTCGACCCTCGTGTGCTTGATGCTATGCTGCCCTACTACGTCGGTGTATTCGGAAACCCACACTCTCGGACACATGCCTACGGCTGGGAGACGGAAAAGGCAGTAGAGGAAGCTCGTGGACATATTGCAACCCTTATCGGCGCCGACCCAAAGGAGATTATCTTCACCAGCGGCGCGACCGAAAGCAACAATATGAGTATCAAGGGTGTTGCGAGATTTTTCGGTCGATCGGGCAAAAAGAAGCATATCATCACCACACAGACCGAGCACAAGTGTGTCCTGGACAGTTGCAGGCATCTACAGGACGAGGGTTTCGAGGTCACTTATCTGCCCGTGCAGCATAACGGTCTGGTCGACCTTGACGCGCTCAGGGCTGCTATCAAGCCTGAGACGGCGCTTGTCAGCATCATGACTGTCAACAATGAGATCGGCGTGATCCAGCCGATGGAGGAGATCGGAAAGATTTGCCGAGAAAACAAGGTCTTCTTCCACACCGACGGCGCGCAGGCCGTTGGCAAGATACCCCTGGACGTCAATGCCATGAACATCGACCTGATGTCCATATCCTCCCACAAGATCTACGGTCCGAAGGGCATAGGTGCCTGCTACGTACGCCGGCGACCGCGTGTCAGGATTGACCCCATCATCAGCGGAGGTGGTCAAGAGAGAGGTTTGAGGAGTGGCACGCTTGCGCCGGCCTTGGTTGTTGGCTTCGGCGAGGCATGCCGTATCGCAAAGGAAGAGATGCCTGTAAGTTTGAGTTCCCATCTCACCCAAACGGGTACTTGCTGCCTGGACTTTCTACCCCGTCTACCTGATGATCTGCTGTACTTGCATGGCTTTCTGAATTCCCGTGACAAGGAATTTCATGTTGAAAGATAGCACCCTTTCTGATTTGGACCCATCGCGACTCGCTATTATTATCTCGTTCGGATCTTATGCGGCCAATCAGCTAACGCATTTCCAGTACGACACCAAGCGTATCAAGGCGCTTTCCGACCGCCTCCTCAAGGGTCTTCTGTCCCTCGAGCACACCAGCCAAAACGGCCATCCGGAACGTTTCTACCCTGGCTGTGTCAACGTCTCCTTTGCCTATGTGGAGGGCGAGTCTCTTCTCATGGCCCTCAAGGACATCGCCCTCTCGTCTGGAAGTGCTTGTACCTCTGCATCGCTGGAGCCTAGCTACGTCTTGAGAGCCCTCGGCAACAGTGATGAGAGTGCGCACTCCAGTATCCGCTTTGGGCTCGGTCGGTTCACCACGGAGCGGGAGATTGACTACGTGCTGAAGGCGGTGCAGGAGCGTGTCACATTCCTGCGGGAGTTGAGTCCTCTCTGGGAGCTTGTTCAGGAGGGTGTTGACCTCAGCACCATCCAGTGGAGCCAGCATTAACCAACCAATAACATTTGTTGGCCACTTGGTCATTTGTTGATGGCAACCACGACGGGGGCGTGGTCGGCACGACTCGTCACGTTCATCCGCCACGGTTTGTATTTACGACAGTATAGGAAGATACCATGGGGTGGGACTGTGAAAGGTTGTGGACAGTCTCCTTTCGAAACGTCAATTTGCGTTTGTTCTTCACGGCGTTGCGGCAATCTGAATATGGGAGCGATCAAGACCTAGCACTCCGAACTGGTCTTATGGAGTTATGTACAATACACATTCCTGGTTTAACACCAGAATATTCACGACTCGTTACATTGTGTCAAGGACTTATATAGAAGCTCTCGTTGTGTGACATGCTGAAGACGATGGCCTTGAACACCGCTCGGGCAAGACCAGAGTGATCAGTCCGAAGCCAGAGAACTTCAGGCCCGCTTCCTCGACCATGCACCAACTTCCAAGGTTTTTGGGCTAGGCTCAGGATCGCCAGAGGCTCAGCATTTGTCTCTCCCAAATGCAAATCAACAAGGTGGATGAAGGGTCAGGTCTGGACCGGTCTCAGACGTCTCCCACTCTGCCCACCTGTCGGCGACCTCCAAACCAGAGCAATTACGTACCTACGTAGTTGATGTGTCAAAGTGGATTGTAGGCTACGAGGGGTCTAGATCAGGCCCCTCAGCCACCCCATGGGCAACCTTTTGGAACCCGATGGACTAACTCAGATGATGGCAAGGACGGCATGACGAATTTGGGCACAGTTGACCTCCAGGGCTGTTCCCGGTGTTTGAAACGGCAATTATGTGCCGCATGTTTTCGTCGAAGAACTTGCTGAGAAAGTGACCAGTGGGGCAAAACCTGCCAATAGGGAACAGTACTGCCCATCTCAACGTTTTAAACGCTGGAATACGTGAGGGACAGCCCTCCGACATTGCCCAGGTTTTCAAGGAGGCAAAGGTACAAAGATACCAATGGTAAAATGTACCAAGGGTGTGTCACTTTTTGGTGTGGGATCCCACGGCTGTCGATACTCCGGGCTGAAGATATAGTGACATCACCGCCAAAGGGCGGCTACAATGACATCATCCTGGAAGGTTTTCGCGGGGTGACAGCAACTGAAGGCGCCACCGGTGTGCAACTACCTTACCAGGCGTTGCTAGATCCAAGATAGGTTAGGTAGATCTTTGTTTATTCACGATACTGCAGTATGTCATGTTCAGGGAGGCGCTGTTGCGCAATACGTAAGTGGTATTGCAAGCGCTTTCGAGCATGTGAATCTCAGACGCGCTTGCCTCGTGCTCGATAGTACTTAAACTCGCGTTGTCCCCCGAACTATTTTACATTGCTTCCTATTCACCATCTCACATAACATCAAGAAGACTCATCAACTCGAATCCAATTGCATAACTTCAACATCCCATCAACACCAACCAACCAACAACACAACAAACATACCATGTCTTCCAACGAGAACAACACCTCCACCTTCCAGGCCGCCGTCGACAACGTCACTGGTGCCGTCCAGTCTGCCATCGGCTCCATCACAGGCTCCACGGGTGACAAGGCCGAGGGCCAGAACAAGCAGGACAAGGCTCACGCCGAGCACGATGCTTCTCAAGCCACCGTCAAGGTCCCCGGCGGCACTGTCACTGCTGCCGGCGTCGCCAAGGACGACCCTGACCGCGCCGCTGGCAGCTGGAACCAGACCGCCGGCTCCGCCAAGGAGACCGTTGGCAATGTTTTCGGAGTAGAGGTAAGCTTTCTCTCTCAAAGTCCATTGTTCCAGAGTGAGGTGATGGTATGCTAACACCTTACACAACAGTCCCTGAAGAAGTCAGGCCGTGAACAGAACCTCGAGGGTCAGCAGCAGGAGGCCAAGGGCCAGCTGAACGACCTCGGCTCCGGTGTGGCTGACCGTGTCACGGGCACCGTCGGTGGTGCCGTCGCCAGCGTCACTGGTAACAAGGCCGCCGAGGCTGACTACCAGAAGCAACACGACACCGGCAAGACTCAGCAGCGCGGTGCCGAGCACGACATCCAGAAGCAGGCCGAGGCTTAAGTCCCAAGCGACTGATGCCCCTGAGTGGACTGCTTTATTTGGAGTTTTTGAGAATCGTGTGAGGTGGGAGGAAGGCACACCTTGATTTTGATACCCCGGAATGAATTGCCTCGATCGACACAATGGAATGGATCGGAAAGCTAGGGCGGCATAGCCCAGGAAGCAATCCCCGACATCTAAGGTAGACAATATACACGCTTGTCCACCACAACTCGTCTTTGTCCGTACGTGATGCTTCGTGAACGCAATGAAATCCTTAGCCAGCGACGCCTCATTACAAGTACTCTTGAGTAAACGATGGATCCAAGGATCACATGCGAATTCCGATTGCCAGTAACACCTAAATTTGGCGAAACGTCAATATTGACACTGAATGAATGACCTTAGATACTTAAGTATGTATGATGTCACGATTCCTGGCCATCCGTGGACCGACCCTTCGCCAGACTCGCCGTTGATCACGCCGTCCGATCCACTACACGCCGAACAAGCACTACGAAGACGACAGCTACCATATGATAGGACGTTTCGGTACACCTGTGCACTTGGCTGCAGCAGTCGTCTAATCTCGGCGGCACCGGAATCACTTTGACGTGCCCGTGGACACAGCTACATGCCTTGTTGATACCTAGCATATATCGATCGGGCCGTCTGCTCCGTGAGATAGGCCCGGCGCCCGAGGGAACCCATCAACTGCTAAATTGCAAGGACCGACGAGATCCGGCATCAAGCTCGTGTTTTCGTTTATAGCAGATCTGATCGACAGACGTGATAGCGATCATCTTGTGGCTGTTATCCTCGATCCGGAGGTGATACCCATAACTACCATGGAAGGATGTGGTCAACTATTCTCGTACTGAACAACCACTTGTCTTGCACTGTCCTCGGTATGGGTCTGTTGATGCAGTCTTGCTTCCAGACCTATTCTACTACCCCTTTATTACATATAGGACACCTGGAACAAGTCTGCTATGATGAATTGAAGGGTGTCATTAGGATTGATCGACATGGCGATCATTTACTTACACGACGTATGCACCAATCAGGACCCAGTGCGCCACCGATTCGGGCAATTGATATATAGGAGAGCTAGCAGGCCATGATAGCCCCATGGAGACGGAAATGAGAATCATATAGCCAGGGCAATAACGTCTGGAAGCAGGGGTCAGGGGGTCGGAGCCCTAGAGTTCGGGGCTTTGAATCGGGCAGAACCACCAGTTGACCTCGATGATACCAATGCATCCGGAACCGCTGATGGCATCGCAGGCGACATCTGGAACCCCTCCGAGAGCTCTTGTTGGGATTGTGGATGATTCAAAGTGTCATATCTTCAAATGACATGGATTTTTTCTTACTGTTCGAATACCATATCTACACAGTAAAATTCAGGAGAGGCCTAATATTCCGCACGAATGATATACCAAAGCAGTATCCATTTCGAGAGCGTATAGGAAGTATGTTGTCTAGTAGACGTAGTAAGAGAAAGACCAATATCAGAGTGCGAATCAGAACCGGCGGCGAGTGATGGTGCTCGTCAAGTTGCTGATTTCCTCCGGCGGATAGACAATGATACGGTCTAGGTCAGCTCCCTTGACGTCGTATTTATTCGACAGGCCGCCAACCTTGATAGTGTTGTTGCTGCCTTTCTGCAAGGTGAGCAACAATGGTGTCGAGAGGATGATACCCTTGTTCGTATCCGGTTGATACAAACTCTCGACGTTCTCCTCGTTCCCGTTTACCACGACGCTGCTGATCCGCCTCAACTGGAACGGACTACCAATGCGGTCAGGAGAGCCTCCAGCCTGATTGCCATAACCCTGGTCGTCTGTGTTTTGGTAGTAAAAGGAGACCCATTGCGGCTTCCCGCTCCCCTCGATGCCCGTGAACGTGACCGTGCTGTCATTTCCATAGATCCCCGTGGCTATGAGGCCGCCACTGGCGAAGTTGGCCTCCTGTAAGAATGCGTCCCCGGCGACCACTGCGTCGTGAGCATAGTAGGTCGTACCTTCGACAGGCTCCCACTCGCCGGTGGTGACATCCAGGTCGTATATATCATGCCACACCAGCTCCAATTTCTTGGCGTCGTCGTCAATCGCGATGGGGAGCCAGATGTAGCGGCTCTCCCACAGAGAGGGCTTGTCCCATTGGTCACCAAGGTACAGGTTCGTCACCTGTTTCGTCCCATTGATGCGTAGAACAAAGCCGCTTTGGCTGTTATACGTCCGTGTGTCCAGTGGAGCGACTGTGAAAGGCTGACTCCAGGGTCCGGAGAGATTGTCAGCCCGGAAGGCCACGACGTCGTTCGGCCGGTACCCTGTCTTGTGACTCAGAAGGGCGTAGTAGCTCCTGTCTGTCTGCACTATGGCCGGTGCTTCAAGATCATACTTGTTGAAGCGGTGGACGACCTCCTCCAGCTCCGTGACCTCCTCGTTGTAGAGCGATATATAGTCGTCCCTGCCATCAACAGTATCACCATTCGAGTACAGTGCGTACGATCGACCCGTATTGTAATCCGTGAACAGGCCGAAATCTTGCGACCAATTCCCCAACGGGCTGGTGGCCGCGACAAAGTCGTACGGCCCGGTGACGTTATCCGAGGTTGCGAGGCCCTGTAGAAGAAGCCCGTAGGATGAATTGTCCGCATGCCACCACAAGTTATATTTTCCTGTTGCTTGGCTGTAAACAGCCTTTGGTCGCTGGATTATCGATTCCGGGGAAATGTAAGGGTTTCCCTCGACGGGTGCAAGCGCCAATCCGTGGTATTCCCAGGTGGCGAGGTCAGGAGAGCTGTAGACAGAGATTCCACCTCCTTCGGTCTTCTCCTTGGTCCTGTACTCTCCGAACCAGAAAAACTTGCCGCTTTCGGCGTCCAGAATCACGTTACCGCCGTGTGCGCTGATGATGTTTCCATCTGTATCGTGCCAGCGCCCGCCAGGCACGATGTAGCGTGCCGTGGCCGCGGTGGATACCGCCGTGAGACTCCACAGGAGTCGGAGAAGATGCATTTTTGGCAGATGGCTCCTGGCGAGGAAAAGATGCTGATGAACGCAGGCGGAGCTTCATAGCAGGATTTCAATACGGTCGCCTCGATTGTAAGCACTTCTTATCTGTTTCCTGCTCAGGCTCGTCGCCCCTGAACGGCGCTTTTTTTACACCGAGAGCATCATCCACTCCCCGCAGCACGCCATGATTTCTTCCGGTGTTCAATACTGAACAAAGTATTCCTGATCCTTCGTCGTGACTGTTATCTCACTCAACTAGGCAAAGCTTTCTGACTGAAGTAGCTCAAAGCACAACCCTTCCAAGGTGAGGAAAGACTTCTGATCAGTCTCAGTCCTGTGTGGGTATTAGTGCAGCAGTAGTGAAGACTAACAACAGATATACTCGACAAGGCTGCCATTCAAAGCCCTTGAGCTGCATCTCCAGGGTCACAGGCGGCGTCGAGGATGCGGCGAGTACACTAAAACTGCTCCAATTGTGGAGCATATATGCACTGATTCGTTAGACTAGAGCAAGATGAGAAGCTCATCCGTGAACGCCGTATATACTCCCTCATGACCAAACCAAACTCCGGTAATTTCCATATCATAGGCGTCAATCGAAAGCCGTGTCCAAGCCGCGCGCAACGGTTGGCCTACTCCCAACCATCGTCATCATCCTCAGCCTCGTCACTGGTGGCCTCGATGTTGGCTTTCTTTCCCTTGTGTTTCTTAGCCGTTGACTTCTTCTCCTTCTTGACCGACTGGGCTGGCGCCTCATCGGAATCTCCAACACCGTTCTCATCACCAGCATCAGCTTCGTCATCCTCGTCACCAACCGCGACGCCATTCTTTCGCAGCTCCTTGTTGATCGCAGGGACATTGCTGAGAAGGGTCTTGTACTGCTCAATCGATAGCATGATGCCCTATGCTTTTGTCAGCATGCGGAGCCCATGGCAGGTGGAGACTTCTGCACACAGGGAGGGGCCTTACCTTCGTACCGGGCCTCATTGCGCCGGTTTTCTTGTCCTCATAGTACTCCCTGAGATTTACGTACACATTTCCCTTGAACTTCTGGACGACAATGCGCCTCTTGTTCGAGAGCTGCCAGTATTGTCAGCTTGCTTGTAGGGCGTTTGATGAATTTACGAGTAACATCGGAGGCAAAGCACTTACCTCCCAGAAAGTATTTCCTTCCTCGTCGACATTCTTTGAATCACCCGAGTTGGAGCCTTTCTTGTCCTTCTTGGACACCTTGGCCGGTGGCTCCTCACCGCTGGAGTTGTCGCTAGCGACAAAGCTGGACCTTCGCTTGCCCATGCTGGTGATAATAATGGCTCTTCGGGATACGATGACGTCAGAAGATAAACGAAAGTTGTGTTCGAGCTGACAGATTATGATGACGAGGACTCGGAAGTCGAGGTGGATGTTGAGGTGCTTAATGAAAGTGGAAAATGCTCTACACCTTTGTAATAGAGAAGAAACGGTCTGATTTGCTTCTGTGTCGTCGCACCTAAACAGCTGTAAGACGCGCTCTTGGGAAGGGACAAACGCGTTCCCCTCTATCAGCTTATCTTATCGTAATCGTGATTCCTCAGTTATTGAGGGTAAGGGTTCTTAGTGCTTGATGGGCCAGAGCTGAATGGGCGCTGATCCAGACACCCAGACATCTCAAGTGCTGGGAAGTGCTGGGAAGTGCTGGGAACTGCCGGGAACACTTCCAAGGTCGAGATTACAGTGGACTCCACATGGTGCAACCCCCGGACGCCAATCCTGCTCACTGCGACACTTGCGACATTGTGAAAACCCGGGGGACTTGAAAACTGGGGATGCACCGTCCAGAAATAGCACCATTGATACGGCAAGGCTGATCGGTCGAACTAAAACTTGGACGCCAGACCAACATCACGACACCTTCATCATCCTCCCTAGCTTATCTTCCAGCATCTAGCACGCATTCACAACACGGTTCCCATATCGATTGATCGTTCGGTGGTGACCCGCTGGCCTGTCTCTGCGACATACACCCTCCGGATTGCCAGACTATCTTTGCTGTACGCGTGCTGAGCTACTGTCTACGGCGCATTCTTTCCTCACGGTTTCTTACCGACACGAAATGCTGCGAACCACTTGAACGAAAGCTCCAGGTCCACCACCAACCCTGCAATAGAGACAAGCCTTCTGCCATGACGGCGGAAAATGCACCATCCCGCCCAACTGCCGTTGACATGGCCCTTGACGATAAGATGGATCCAACTTCTTCGAGCGCTGGCAATGTAGTTGCGACACCATCTAAAAAGGGGCAAGCGACTTCCTCGGATCATGCGCACACGGGGCCTTCCCCTCCTGCGTTAGAACCCCCGCAATCCTCGAAGCCCGACGACGATGTCACGACAAAGATTTTCCAGTTTCTCTCGACAGCGACGCCGGGTACGCTATGGGGTATCGCATTTGGACTCGCTACCCTTACCTACTTTTTGCTTGGACAGCTCGGCTTGCTTCTGATCGGCGCATTGGGAGGTGCTTCATACGTGCATTGGCAGGCTTCGAATCCCGAGTTCGCCCGTGCTGTACAAGGGGAAAAGGGTGTGGACATCATCGCGAGACTGCTAGGCGAGAAGAACAGTGTGGTTGATGTTGCTGTAGGCAGGAGGACCACCGAGGAAGAGGAGGCAATATTTCTGGCACAAAGCTTCGCAGATTTCCAACCCGAGACCCAAGAGGCGCTTAATGGCTTCGTCGATGCGGTGATTCGGGACTACGTGAAGTGGTGGTACGGACCGATTATCCCATCAGACCGGTCCTTTCCTCTGTCCTGCAGGAAGGTCTTGACCTCGTTTCTTGTGTCCATCTCGAACCATCTGGGAAAGAAGCGACCAGCCGATTGCTTCCTCGACTTCCTGACCAACGTCTCGTCCATCGTCATCGTCTTTTTCTCCGAACTATCACGGGCTTTTGCCGAGCTGCCCCCAGACTCAAATATGACCGCCGCCGATGCTGTCTACAACTACCTTGCTTCAAACCCCGATTCCACTTTATCGCACCTGCTCAGTCAGAGACATCAGGCTTCGAAGTTCAAGTCTGTTGCTGATGACCTGCTCGGGTTCCTTGACAGGCCGACTTTCGATTGTGACCCGGCTCATACATTCTTGCGAGAAGTTTTAGCCAGTGTTGTCTTGGAAATGTCACTGCAGACATGCTCCAAGGCCGAGTGGATTAACGGCTGGATTGTCTACCTCCTGGAAGCTGGCGAGCCAGACTTCAGCCAAGCCATCGATGTCGGCATGCAGACTAGACCCGATGCAAACAGTGCGGTATTCGCGGACATAGATGGCAATGTTGGTAACATCGGACTCGCTAAAGGAGACCGGAGCTCGCTTGACATAGAGAAGGCTCGTCGTCGTGAATCCGTGCAGGCCCACAAGAAGAAGCTCAGTAGGGCAGACGAAGAGATGGAAATTGCGATGCAGGAAATGAAGAAAATGAACCAGATGCTCCTTGAACAAAGGGACCACGATTCTGAGGATGCTCGGGAGACGAAGGAGACCCAAGCTGTAACAAAACCGGAGGTTGCTGAGAAACTCGCAGATGCCTTACAGAAAGAGGTCCATGAGCCTGAGAAGCAGCCAAAGACTGCTCCACAAGTAGCCCCAATCACACCGGTAACACCCTCTTCCGGGCTCTTATCGCCACAGGATGCGGCATCTAGCGAGGCTCGGCTAAGCAAGGAACTTTCGCTGGCTTCGAAGAACAACGATCCTCATAGCCCAACGCAATCCCCTCGACACAAACAACATGAATCCTTTACAAGCTTCGACCAGGTCGTATCTCCCAAGCAGTACGACAGCGACCCGAGTGACGTTGAGGCCAGCAAACCATCTCTTACCCTTCATAACGCGAAGATCACCATCTATGATGACGGAACAAACGACAAGGCCCAGATCCGAGCTAAGCCTGCATGGGACTACCTGATTCAGATCGAGCCTGCATCATCTCACCATCGTGGGTGGATGATCGTTCGACAGTACACTGATTTCGAGAAATTACATGAAGTCCTTCGCAGAATTGCAAGTGTGTCGGGTGTGGCGTCGTTCACGGAGCAACACAAGGACTTGCCTAATTTCAAAGGGCATACGAGAGAGTCCCTGCGAGGCGAGTTAGAGCGCTACGTGCGTGATGCGTGTTGGAACCAATCACTTGCAGAAAGCGAGGGGTTGAAACGCTTCTTAGAGAAGGATCAAGGACACACTAGAACCGAGTCGAAGGGTGGCGGTTTCCAGGTAGTGGAGAGTTTCGGAAAGAACGTATTCGGTGCACTCACAGGTGCGCCGAAGGGTGTTTTCGGGGGTTTTGGACTTACAAGGAAATCGACCTCGCAGTCGCTCCCGGATACAGCGGCTAATGGTATGGCGAAGCGCCTTTCCACCAGCACACTATCCAGAGTAGAGAGCAACCCCGTGGTAAACCCCGTGGTAAACAACGGCGCGAACAGCGCTCGAAGACCGCGAGAAAGTATGGACAGCCAGCGCTCATCTATCATCTCAACCCAACCAGGCAAGATGCCCCCCATGGAGAGACGCCCCAGTGTTCAGTCACAAGGCGAGACGGATCCCGAAAACCTCCAACCAGCACGACCCGATAGGTGGGACAGAGCGTCGCCAAGCGTAAGGAGTAGCAGGGCCAATAGCCGAGCCTCCAGCATGGCTGCGCTTCGTTCACCTTTGAAGTCACCCTCGACGATTAGTCTTGAGGCACTCAAACTGCCCCCACCGCCAGACGCAATGCCTGATGACTGGGGCTACACCGGCAGTTCTCAGATGTCCCAATCCAACGACGAAAACCTTGTAGAGCTCAGCCCACAGGTCACCAGAAATTCCATCCCAAGCAATCCGCCCAGGCCAACCAGGAAACACTCTAAGATGTCCGAGCCGGAGACGAGGGTCGCTGTTGAGCTTGTATTCGCCATCATCAACGAGCTCTACGCCCTCTCATCAGCATGGAACTTCCGCCGCACTCTCCTCGCCGCCGCCAAGTCCTTCCTACTTCGACCAGGCAACCCGTCCCTCATATCGATACAAACCATGATACAGGACTCGGTAATTGATGCAAACACATCTGACGAGGGCATTGCCGCTCATTTGCGCAAGCTCAGGGAGAATACCTTGCCGACAGAGGAGGAACGGAAGGCATGGCCGCCCGAGCTGAGCTCGGAAGAGAAGGAAAAGCTCCGAGAGAAAGCCCGCCGACTGTTGATCCAGAGCGGTGTTCCTGCCGCTCTCTCTGGCGTCATGGGACAGAGCGCCACGGCAGAGGCTCTGGGTCGCATCTTTGACTGCCTGCAAATCGAAGAGGTGGCGAGAGGACTGATGTTTGGCATCATGCTTCAGGCCTTGAGGATCATCACGCATTGATCCTACTAGTATATGCTTGGATCACATTGAACGACTAGAGAGAGAGAAGATGTACGAAGAGATGACGCCGATGCTACGAATACGAAGGTGAAGGACGATGTAGGATCCGCACAACTGGAGCTTGGACATTTGAAACCCGAGATGTTCGCCATCAACTTGTCACATTCCTGTAGGCGAGGTCTAGTGCAATGAACTGCATCTATGGTGCTGTACACTATTCAAGACTTGTAAGGGATGATAACGGTCAAGTTAATCGTTCGGGCAGGATGTGCCCAGGTGGCCCTGGGGCACGAGGTCGCAGCACTCATGTTGCAACAAGTTCCAAGGTTCTGTTACAGATACTAGATAGAAGAGCATCGACTCTTGGCATGGGCAAAGGCATACACAGACGAAATTTGTAATAGAATAATAAAATGTGCGGTTTACACCATACAATATGTATTTCTGGCATCGGTGCCACATGGCCGTACTGTCTTCACACATGCCACTGTTCAGTGAAGCAGGCGGGATCGGCTCCCACGGAGGTCCATTGCTTCGTAATCTTGCGTCAGCTTTGGGTGCCTGATACTACGAAACACTCGGTAGCTCAGCAAGCTGTTCGTGGAATGGAATCGAACTTCTTCATCCGAAGCGTTTCGGAGAAGGGACCACAACTTCCACTACCTAGGTACCATATGCTTCATCAGCTCAGCAACGCGCGATCCGAACGTGGTCGCTTGCCAGACGGGCCAATGGGCCACCGATTCACGGGTGAACTGTGAACTCAAAGGTTTTCTGAAGACTGCAACGCGAGAATTTGAAAATGTCCCCGCCTAGGAGGTAGCTGTACCCAACCCTGTTAAAACCCATGGCAGTATCGATCTCGTAGATTCGAGAAGATCCTCAAGAACGCCCGGACGTAGATGATCCAACTTCGGTCTGGTCCACCTGCCCAACATTGAAGTACCTGGATACCTACCTAGTAGGTAGGGATATTGCCGCCCACAGGAGCTACAAAGAACCTTGGGAGGCTTGTGAGTACGTGGCGGGAGTAGCACGTTTCCCGGCAGTTGCAACCGTTAGTCCGGGTAAGCTGGTGCCAACGGATTCTTTGCTTCCCTGCAGCATAGGGCTGAGTGTTAGGAAGGAAACTTGGGCAAGGCATTAGTGGCTATTTGGAGGCCCACCGTTGTACCGGACAAACAAACAAACAAGCCTAGATTAATCAATAACCTTGAACACCACCTTTTGGTTACACTGAGGGTGATGGCCTACCTAGGTAGGTACCTAGGTAGTCTGGAAGTCCACGGGTCGTCTCATGCTTACCCCCTGGGTCTACACATGCAGGAGGTAAGCAGTTCTAAGGATCGACATGCAGTGTCATACCTGGGTGAATTTGAGTTCCGGTCCAGAGCATCCGCCTTCGTAAGGCACCGAGTAATAGGCTGGCGGCAGACCATTCTCGATAGCCGGGACCACTGGGAGACTCTTGTGGATGCCGGCGTTGCCGAATGGGAATTGAGAGATGGAAGGTAGGTCTTGTGGTGAGCCTGCATAGACTTATGTGCTGAGTGTACTGAGCGTGCTGAGGTGTGTTTATTGACGCCGTAGTTGAGCCGAAGCCGCAGTGACGGCCACATGATTTAGTGCAGATCTCCCCGCAAATCCTCCCCGCAAGCCCGGCCCTGTGCCCCTACACTACAGTGGGCCGCCAAAAGTCCTGCAATACTCCACCTTCGCTACTCTTTTTAGAGTGCTTGCATGAATATACCCTTAACCTTCACTCTTCAATTAAATAACAACTATAGCCCCAATCAGCCCAAGCGTTATATCATTTCTTTCGGCTCGTAAAGGGCTTTAAAATGAACTATCTCTAGAGCTCAGAGCTGCAGTTTTAGTAGCGCTAGAACTAGGTCATTCAAAGGCTGAAGTCGTACGTACTTTCTAGCTAGATTGGGCCACTATATATCGAATACTTCAACGCTAGGAAGAATACTATACCCTAGTATCTCAACCTCGTTCTAGCCGGCTAAGGGTAACTATAGTCTCTAGCGATCAGTATATTAAGTTATCTATATGGTTGAACCCTCGGATTAGTCTATATAGCCTAGTCTATCATATAAACCTCAGTATCAGTACTACTACCTTGAAGAGGCGAATTCACGCTATAAATATTCGTCACACTAGAGCTGCAAAGAAGATACCTTTGAACAAAGTAGATATATAGTCTAGGCAAAGGTTTCAGTATTACTAGGCTCCTAGGGTTAATGAATTGATAGATATAAGAGCTCCCCCTTTATATCAGATTCTATAGCTAACCTTCCTCCTAGATGATCTTTTCTAACGAGTATAGCGTTTAGAATTTGCCTTCTAACCTATCTATATTCGTTTAGCGATACCCTTATGAATGCTACTAGAAAGACCTTATCAACCTAAAGGTTCATATGAAACCTATGATCTCGATTATACTCTAGGGTACTATCTAGTATAGTAGCTGAAGCAAGCTAGTTATCATAGAGAGGGACCCTATAGCTAGTGTAAGGGGCTAGCCTACGATGCGACTGCAGGTAGGTGCTAATAAGGATGTATTCTGAAGTATGAAGAAGGAAGAGGAGAGGTCCCTAATGGACCTCTTTCTAGTAGTTTATATAGATCTGACCGGGCCCGGTACGGACCTGTACCGGGTCCGTTGCTTACCTAATGCACGAGCCCCTAGGCTCGGGCCCATGACAGCTAGGAACAATAGATATACCGCTAGATCATATATAAAGGCCCTCGAGGAGGGTCTCCTTCTAATTCATAATAGTATATGGTATTTCTAGTAGGATAATGCTCCTATTCATGATACTAGGGTAGTATAGGATTTCATCGATTTCTATAGTATCTCGAAGATCGAATAGCCTTTATATTCACCTGATTTGAACCCTATTGAGAACGTTTAGTGCCTCCTGAAATTAGCTGTCTAGAGAGATTACCCTGATCTATTAGACCTACTAAAAAATCAGGTTGATATAGTGAAATTCAAGGAGGTAGTAATAAAGGCGTAGGATAGCCTTAATCAGGCCTAGATTAATAGGCTGATCAATATAATGCTGAATCGGCTATAGGCCTTACATAAGGCTAAGGGTAGCTATACGAAGTACTAAACTCTGATCATTTGTTATCATTTTGGAGGTATTTCGAAGTCATTTCGATCAGAATTGGTTATAAAATAGGTAGTTAAATGTTAGCGACTATAAGGGCGGGATCTCGGGAAATATGACGATGTTGCAGGACTTTTGGCCGCCTACTGTACCTGCCTAGGTAGGTACCTAGGTACAGTAGGTATCTAGGCACGCCTTGGCGTATCTACCTGTACCTACCTACTTGGGCACCCCGGTACCTAAGGTACTCTGAGTAGGTGACTCTTTATTTCTGAGCTGTCACAAGTCACAGTGAGTGCCTTCCCCTTTGTTCCTTGCTCCTTCCCGTCTTTTCAAGAGCTCAGAACTCAGATGCCGAATGCAGCCGGATCAGTCCATATTGTGCCTGGGGACCCCCTTCGTTGACCGACGTGGGTACATATTGAGTATCAACGGCCCCCAAAGCTCAACTCGATCAACGGAAACTCCCCCAGAAACAGGCTAGTGCCTGCATTTCTTGGTAAATTAGGGCTGAACGGGTGGTTAGGGACGCCTAGACCGACCTGGCTGCCTGGTCAGGCTGTCAGGCCGGTCTGTCTACTGATGCAAGGCATAAGCCGGCTCCTCCAATCAAGCCAGTAGGGAGCCTCAGGTGCTTCTTCTTCTATCACAATACACCTGCTGGGCACACAACTTGCCCAAGAAAGACGGGAACAGGCGCACCCCGTACACTTACTCATTCAAGCCATCGACTGTATCTTCTACATTCGGGGACGCTTGCGGATCGTGCTTCCGGAAACCAAACAACGGGCGCAACCGTGAACGGCTCATAACTCCCAATCAGGTCAACAGATTCGAACTCGGGACATCGATGGGGATTTCTTCCACGACTCTGATTCAGTATCTGGTCGACTGCAGCGGCAAATCTGGAGACTATCGGAAACATTCTCTCCCTCCCTCTCTCTTCCTCCCTTTCTCCCGAGATCCACACACACACACACACACACCAACACAACCCAACAGACATACACCCCCTCCTCTCTTCCCACCACCACGCACCAATGCTTCATCTCCTCCAGCCGCCCTGGTTGCCCGCAAATCGTCATTCAGCATTATCGGCACCATAAGCTTGATGCATCTCAACGGCACCAACATCACCTTAGCACTTGAGTCCACGATAGGTAGGACGGCGTTGCCACCTGTCATCACCCTCGGATCCTACCCCATCAGGACTCCTGTTACCTGATTCTCAAGTGATGTATCCGTTAGGGGATCAAAGCCCGTCAGCGAAGATACTGTTGAAGCTAGCCAAGTTGGCGGGATGCGTCTGACCCATCTTACCCCCACGTCTCGATTTTCGTTTTCCATCTGGGCCACACCCAGGTACGGAATACATGTTGGTGGTGGGACCACGCACACCGAGCGAGCGAGCGACCCTTTTAGTATTCGCTCACTTCCGATGTCACCCTTGGCTGGGTGACGCCATGCCGCTGCTTTATCTCCATGCCCCGAAAAAGATCTGCGATCCATTTGTCCAGAGCAAGCCCCAGGCACCAAGGCATGAGTGAGAGAACCCAGAGCCTTCCCTGCTCATCTCGCTAGTTGATGCCATCAAGGGGGTCACCGACCTGTGAGTAAGGGCAGTCCGGTATCTGATACGGGACAACCTGAGAGGCACAAGCGGACTCTTGGATAGGCCTTGGACACGCTGCCGAGATATGCGGGTGTGAAGCGGGAACCTGCAAGTGCAAGCTCCTGTGTCTACTTTCAGCCCTACGAGATCTGCGAGTCTCGTGCCATCGTCTCTCAAACAGTGAGGGTCTGACATGTCATCTAGAAGCTGGAACATCTTTCTAGATGTCCGCTGTATGATACTTTTGCATGGCCAGATTTCGGTGTACCTGACGCAATGGGCTCCATTGTACCGAATACCGGGGATACGCTTGTCATGCACACCCATAATTCCTACACAGCCTTGGAGGGTAGCAAATCTCCCGAGACCACACCGGCCGGTCGCCTCCATGCCCAGTCCCAGCCAGTAACAGCCTTAGCAAGCCCCTGACCCAGGCAGGTCATTTATTGCACGTAGAGTGGGTGCTCCCGAGTAGGCTCTCCTCCAGGACACTATTCGCTTATCCCGTACGACTCGGTTGACGTACCCCTATCCTTGCTTGAACATCCTTTCTCTAGGCATTTTGAAAGCAATGTAACCCGATAACAGAGCCTCAAGGCATCCGTAATGGACTTCATATAACAAAGCTTGACCCGGGCAACATGATCGAGAATGGCCAACGTGTCGACAATTATATTCAATCATGATGAGAGTAGCAATCGCCGGCGGGGGCGGCTTCGCCTGGATACTGGCCAGGGAGATCCAACTAGCCGAGACCGCCATCACAGTGCTTGTCCTCTCTGGCAGGGTAAGCAAATGAACATAGCCTTACCATCGACCCTCATACTTACAGGAACGCCAGGAGCATGCCGATTTTGAGCCCTTGGGGGCCCAAGTTGCAGTGGTCGACTACTCCAACGTCGAGGAGCTACGCTACACTTTACAAGGCGTTGACGTGGTCGTATCAACAGTTTCGGGTAGACCACAACTCAACCTCATCGATGCCGCCCACAGGGCCCGAGTCCAAACATTTGTGCCGTCCGAGTTCGAGGGCGCCCTAGCACAACGGCCAACATCCCACGACCCTCTCGGTAGAGGCTCCGAAGAGGCCCTTGGTTTCCTCCAACAGTGTTCACAGCCTTCAAGGACACAATCACATGCCATGCGGTTCACTGTCTTTTCGTGTGGTGTGTTCTACGAGAGGTTTGCACCTGGGGGACTGGCCATGTTCAACATCGGCACGAGCCACAATGTTCAAAATCCGGGGGACTACCTCGTCAACATCGCGAACGCAACAGCAGAGATCATCGAGCTGGACGCGAACGGCGTGCCAGCCATGGTCTCGATGACCTCGGTATACGATGTGGCGCGCTATGTGGTTGCTGCCATCGATGCGGGACCGGAGAATTGGCCGAGAGAGTTCAGGATGCGAGGCGACCGCTTGAGTGTGCGGGACATCTTGAGAGCTTGCGAAAGCGTCAGGAACGGTGAGTGTGCATTTCCTTGATTTGCATTCTGCATTCTGCTATCTTTAAACCGTGCAAGGGATTATACTGACGAGAAGATCACAGTGCCCTTCGACCAGATTGTACACGAGTACTGTAGTATCCCAAGTCAATTGGAGTTCTCCATCCACATGGGCAACTACACGGGCAATTGGCAACGCTGGAACTATTTTCAACAGCTTCTCGCCACAGCAAACGGCCGGTATGATTTTGGCCAGGCGAACCTCAATGAGATGATAGACGCAAAAGAAGGCGTGGAGTTCGTTCCCGAGAGATTTGTGGACTGGTTGAGACGGATTTGGAGCCAGTCGCTGCCGCAGTTCCAGTCCGAGTTCCAGTCCGCCACGATGCAAATAAATTGAGAAGAGCCCCACAGATTATGCACCGAATCCCAAAGATGTGTATTTCTGGAGAAGCTTTGTTTTGCATAGCGATGAGTGCCACGGACATGGAATGGCATGAGACCGTTTCCGATGGTTGTAACCGGCGTTCGAGGCATCCAAAAGTCGCATGAGTGTGATGGGCTCGAGCTTCAAGGCTTGTACAATAGGTAAGATTCGTAGTAAGTTAGCTTTTAGCTTATGTATTAGGCTCCTTGAAAGAGTTGACAAAGAATATAAATAGAAATACTAAGAACACCAAGTAAATCATATAGTTCGCAAGCGACTTACTAAGACAGCTCAAGGCGGGCAGCAACTTTAGGCGAAAAATCACTCTCATCATCCTGATTAATAGGAAGAAGTCGATGGAAAATGCGACATGCTTCAGAATACAGACAACTTGGTTGAAACGCACCCACATTCTCGCTCTCTCTCTAGTGAGGAAGTCTACGAGTAGGCCTGAAGTTCCAGCGATACAGGACACAAGGCACATGGAATATGGCACTGCGGGCACATGATGGCGGTTGGGGGATCGTACTCTCCTTTCATATCTCTGGCAGTGTCTACAGGGAGTCGGCGAAAAGCAAACCGGACTTGGAGGCTCCAACGACACGCTCGAAATAATACATAGTATATGTCTCGTGCCAGAACGACTCGAAAACTTCTTTTCCCAGAATCTATTCGCAGGCAATTACCCTTCCCGTTACACTCTCAGAAGCGGATCAATAAGGCTTCCTCTTCGCAGTCGTGATGGCGTGCTCAAGGATATGGGTAGCCGCGACGAAGGAGTAGGGGCCTATGAGGCTACGTACATACCCTGTACTTCTCCATGCCCGCGAAGGTTGAGCACTCGATGGTACGGCCACTGCCATAGAGCAGTCGACAAACTTTCAGATTGGAGCTGCAATCGAAAAACTGGTATTAGCCTTTGTTCCATGGTATTCTGTTTGAGAAATATCAAAGGATTATGCATCCTGATTTTGTCGACCCACCGACGATGGTATTAACCAGTATCTCGCGATGGAGGAGGGGTGCTGCAAAGAGCCGACAACCTTGACAGGCTGTCGGGGCTTAAGATGGGCTGTAGGTACTGCTGCATGATATGTATGTTGTTGGTGATCTTTGAGGTCTACCTATACGTCTGATAGGCCAATTCGAAAGAGGGAAAAAAAAGGGGGGCTGTGAACTTATGTATACGGGCGGCACCTGGGGCCGTTCTCCGTCCGGGAGTTATAGCCACATGTTCTTTTTCGACATAAGCATCTATTCTGTGATTTTGTTGATCACTACAACCATTCAATCCATTCCGCTCTTTGGGCGAAATTCAGATCACTCTCCAGGAGACTCTTCTTTCTCCCGAGCCGACCATGACTTTGCCATCGGCTGTCCAGCTGCCTGAGCTGTCAGAGAACGACAGCAAGGGAATTGCAGGGGATACGGTGGCTGAAGGCCCATCGGATACGTCAAATGTATCGGCCTTGCGGGAGAACAACCACCAAAAAATGGAATTGAGTCACGGATCCGATGGATCCCGCGCGAAGGTATACCATACCGGCTGGAGGCTACATGCCTTGACCGCAGGGTGCGTGCTTGTTCGCAATCCTTCTCCTCGGCTGTCTCTTGCATACAACTTCTCAGTAAGCCTGTAACCGTTCTGTTCGAGGCCTGCTAACAAATTGCTTTTCGAAACATGCAGCCTCTGTGTAAGCTTGCTCCTATCGACTCTAGAGACCACCATCGTCAGCACATCTCTCGTTTCCATCGTCAATTCTCTCGATGGCTTCGATCAGAGCAGCTGGGTAGTCACGGCCTACTTTTTGACATACACCGGTGCGTGCCATCCCGGTGACCCTGCTCTATAGTCCGGTCTGGAGACTGACAAGCGGATGGGATGCCCATTGTAGGATTTCTTATCATCTACGCCAAATTCAGCGACATTCTTGGATGCAAATTGATGCTCCTCTGTGCCATAAGTCTCTTCACGGTCTTCTCCATCGCCTGCGGCCTCTCCAATTCCATGTTACACCTGTACGTTATGCGTCTTGCAGTCCTTGTGTTGAATACTGGTCCGGGATCCAATGATCTGATGATAAGTTGCTTACCTGCACTTCCCACAGGATTGTGTTTCGAGCCTTCCAGGGAATGGGTGGCTCTGGCATCTATGCCCTGTCTACCATAATGGTGCCCTTGATGGTTCCGCCCCCGAAATATGCAACATACGTTGCCATTATCACGTCCGTGTTTGCAGTCTCGAGTGTTCTGGGCCCGCTACTAGGCGGCGCAATTACCGACTCTACGACTTGGCGTTGGGTTTTCTTCCTCAAGTCAGTTGACCCCTTCAGATAGTATCTCAATAAAATCAGTGACTGTCCGATTACTTACTGTCCCGGATTACAGTGGGCCTGGCGGAGTTCTGGCGGCTGTCCTGGTGATGGTTTCGATCCCCTCTGGCTTCCCCTATGGAGACTCGGCAAATTATTTTAGCTCCATGATAGCAGAGAGAGCGTGGAAGCGCATCGACTTTCTTGGCGCATTCATGTCTCTGGCTGCCTCCATCCTGCTCGTCTTCGCACTACAACAGGGTGGGGTGGCATACCCATGGAGCAGCGGTGCTCTTATATCAATATTCGTCATATCTGGCTGTCTGTGGTGGGCTTTCGTCGTGTGGGAAAGACATCTATCCGCAAGAAATGTAGTGTGCGAGCCTATCTTCCCTTGGAGGCTTGTTCGTAACAGACTCGTCCTGGGATTACTTTTGTGAGTGGACCTGTTCACACCTTCCTTCGGATCAGCCAAGTATTACATGTGCTGATACCGCTGCTACTAATTATGATTTACTAATCGTGCTTTGCACACGGCAGAAATGGGTTCCTAACAGGTTTTCCATTCATGGCTGCCCTTATCAACATCCCTCAGAGGCTGCAGACGGTCAACTCCACTACAGCCATCGGCGCTGGCATTCGTCTACTGCCTCTTCTGCTCCTCTCTCCCGTAGCAAGTGCCTCCTCAGGGGCTCTCGTTACCAGGCTGAGAGTTCCTCCACTGTACCTGCTCATTATTGGAGGCTGTCTTCAGGCAATCGGCATCGGCTTATTCAGTTCTCTTGATTCGTACAGCACTGCCATCCCACCAGCTCAATACGGCTACCAGGTCCTTATGGGATTTGGCTTTGGCTTCAGTCTCAGCACAATATTGATGATGGCACCTTTAGTGGTGCAGCAGAAGGACATGGGTAAGTGGACGGTTTGCGCCAGTGAACGGTCATTGTTTCTCGGTAAAGCTGACCTTGGGCAAGCTGTTGCCATGGGCTCAGTCACACAGGTTCGCGTGCTAGGGGGAACAATCGGACTTGCGATATGTTCAGCTCTCTTAAACAATTACATCAAGGCGGAAGCGTCCAAGTTTCTCAACCCAGAGCAGGTCGCGGCGCTGTTGGAGTCGTTCCAGAGCATCAAATCACTAGATCCAGAAGTACAGCTCGAGGTGCGAAGTGTGTACGCGACGGGCTATAGCCAGCAGATGAGGGTGATGCTGTACTTTTGTATAGTGTCTTTGTTTGCTCTTTTGCTCCTTGTGGAGAAGAAACCGAGGAGGTTTGAAACGACGCATGATGGGGGACATACTATTTAGCTGAGTAGTAAGTAGGTAAGCTAGGTTCAAGAACGCATACTAAGACCAATTACCTACTTGAGTATGTATGGGATAAATGACTATGTTTGCAAGGGCCTTACGACAACAAGAATGTGGGAAAGCCTCTATTAAGATATGATATAGGCTATATGTGCTTCACCTCCTTGAAAAAGACTTAATATCTGTGACTGATCTCAACTATCAAAACGAGCCCAGTGAATTGAGCTTATCACAGAAAACTGCGTCCTCCAACTGACTAAACAAGTACGTATATCAACCACATCGATATGTCTCCAGACTCTGCAGGTTCTTACTCGCCGGTATGGACATCACTTGCCCGCGAACCGACCAAAGGGGATAGACTGGACTCCCTCCCACCTCTAGCGAATTGACAGGGGAAGAGGGCTCCAGGGATGGCTTGCCACAAGGGGGGGACCCCTGTGGGCACAGGTCGGCTGGTCAGGGCCCGCGGCAGCGACGTTACGTACATCCGCCAATACTCACAGTGGGTGTCCCAGATCCCTTTTCAGTCGTTGGTGCGCTGCGGTTTACGCTGCACGAGAAGGATTCTGATCTGCTTTCACAACTGCCACCT
Source organism: Cytospora paraplurivora (assembly GCA_021272945.2). Classification (NCBI taxonomy): domain Eukaryota; kingdom Fungi; phylum Ascomycota; class Sordariomycetes; order Diaporthales; family Cytosporaceae; genus Cytospora; species Cytospora paraplurivora. Next base: position 197,564 of record JAJSPL020000027.1, read on the forward strand.
GGGCAGCTGACTTTTCATGGCAAGTCACAGAGACCTTATGCCCCCAACCCCCATATAAACAGCACCATGCGCCCATCACTTCAACAGTAGAGGGGAGCTGGTGTAGTGGCCACACTACACCACCAAGGAACCTCTACAGCTACCTACCCACCTGTACCATTCCCAGCCTCAAGGCCAGGGGTTCAAGTGAAGAATCAGCAAAAAGCCTTCTGGGCTTTTCGTGCCCGTGGACTCCCTCGAAGGAGCCCACGGGGTGTTTTTTTTGTTTGCCAGTCCATCACCATTTGATGGAAGATCTTCATGATGTTGCTTTCCTTTTGCCTGCCAAGTGTCGCCGTAGCAGAGGCTAGCTATGTAATGACCGCTTGCTCTTCTTCAGTGGGCGACATCCGGTAGCAGTTTCGCGGCATGAGAAGAGCTTTTGGCTTTGATTGGATCGGCCCCAGGGCTTGGTAAGAGACTGCTCACCATTTCTCTCATTAGGTCTTGAGGATTATGTCTGTTTTGAAGTATGTAGTACATTCAGATCCTGAAGACTCCACTGGCTGGTTGGACAAGACCGGGTTTGTAGTTATAACAATGCTACCTAGGTACTGCCTGCTGCCTTAGATATGTCCATATTTAGTATTTGGGAATAAAGCTCACGAGCTGCACTTTTCAGGGACTAACATATCAGCACTTTGTTCACGCCGAGAGATATACAACAACCCCATCACCGTCCAGTCATTATTCTAATTCTAAGAGAGAGCCACCGTACGACATTACTAAAGTAGTAGACCTCCCTTCCTCCATACCAACAATACCATCCTCCCTGGTTTGGATGTTGCCAGTCCAAATCTCTATTCTAGGAGTTGAGCCTTATCCGTCTATATATAAACCACCCACGACCAAACACACAAAACGCCTGTAGCCCCGATGTGGTACCGCCATCCACTGGAGGGCAACGAAAACCTGGGCAAACCTGTTCGCCGGACCTGAGATGTTGGATGTAGCCCTAGAGATACTCACTGCTATCTTACCCCCTCCCCCTGTCCCATAATAGTCCGAATGGCGGCAGAGTCATCGTGTGATACCCATAACAACCGCTGACCGCGTCGGAGAGGGCGTAGAGGTACGGGGGGGAAGAAAAGCAATCTCTGGCAGACCACGTCAATCAGAAGCTGTCTATCCGCCTCCATTCCTCTCCTAGTGTCTTACCGGGGCCAAAGAACCACCGACAAGGCTCCGGGCCGGGCAGACCAATGAACCCCACCGCCAGTCAGTCTTCGCTTTGATTTTCTTCTTCAAGGCCTTACTCAGTCACTGACCCACGCACTCGCTCACTCGCTATACTCCTCCCCAAACTCTTCACAGACCCACAGGCAGAACTTCTCCCACAACACCTCCCACTCCTTCAACCTCCTCGCCTTGACCCCGCCTCCCAGGCTCGCCTCCTTCACATCCCGCGCCCACTCCTCGGCGCTCTGGTCCTCGAAACAACTCCACCGGATCGAGTTCTCCGCCAGGCTTCCCAGCCCCGCCAGACCAAGGTTCTCCCAGCCCTGCAGGGCCTGCCAGAAGTCGTGCGTCATCCCCGCCGTGTCCTGGCCCAACATGGCCGGGTCGTCGTTGCTCAGCGCGCAGGGGACGCCCCGCGCCAGGAGCGCAGGGAGCGGGTGGCTCATGATGGAGCCGCACAGGCGCAGCACCTCGTTCGATATGGGGCACGACTCGATGAGGATGCGCTTCTGCTTGACGAGGTCGACGAGCAGCGGGTGCTTGTACAGGCTGAAGCCGTGGCCGATGCGCCTCGTGCCGAGCAGCACCGCGTCGAAGAGGTTGTTGTCCGTCTCGGTGCCGTCGCCGAGGGTCTCGCCCGCGTGGAAGAAGAAGGGCATGCCGTCCGGCATGCCCTCGTCGGCGAGCTGCTTGCGGAACCAGAAGAGCTCGGGCAGGGCGTCGGCCAGGGGCCGGCCTAGGTCCTCCTGCCCGACGAGGTCGTACCCGGCCAGGAGGTGTGGGAACTCGAGCTTGGTGGTTATGGCGTGGTCCATCTGCTGTACTATCGCCTTCTGGTCCCATTTTCGGAGGGAAGTCCATATCATCCGCAGGCCCCAGAAGCCCTTGCCCTCTGGGGACGCCTGGAAGGCCTTGATTTCCTCGTCGATGACCGTGAACATGTGGCTGTAGTTTGACTCGGGGACTTCTTGTCCTAGGCGGTAGTAGTTTAGGGGCCAGGTAAATCTGTTTCCAACGTGAGTATGCCAACCAGAAATGTCACACGTGATAGTGAAGCTGTTGTTGTTGTTCGCGTTTGTGGACAGGAGGGTGTTTGAACACCCAAGGGTAACGCAACCCACCTTATCTCACCCCAATACACCCCATCATCATAATACTGCCGCATCAGCCTCCTGAGGAATTTCCTAAAGATAGGCTCGTAGTGTATCACCGTGCCCATGATATTGAAGCACTTTGTGAACTTCCTCCAGACGTGATCCACACCGTGGTGCTGCTCCACAGCATCCGTCTCGGAAATCGTCGTCCTGGTCTTGATCCACCTGACCCACCCTTTCCTCCCCCCATCAGGGAACGTCTCGGCGGCCCTCCTCAGGGGCACGTACTCGCCCGTCCTGTAGCTCCCGGCGTCCCAGATAGACATGTCGGGATTCCTCGGCTCGCGGAAGTACCTGAAACTCACGACGCCCTCGGCGCGGTTCTCGGGCGTGGCCAGGTGCGGCACGTCGACGGCGTTGACGTGCATGCCGGGCTCGTCCAGCAGGGTCTCAAAGACGAAGTCCATGTCGACGATGGCGTCCAGGTGGGCGTGGAGGATGGAGCCCTTGGGCATCCGCCGGACGATCTTCCACAGCTTGGTGCGCTCCATGCGGGCCTTGGCGAGGGTGAACATCATGCCGCTGTGCATGGTGCAGTTCTCGCTCACGGCGAGGCTGTCCTCGTACTCGGACGTCCAGAGCGTGCGCTGCTCCTCCTCGCGGATCCGATCGACTATGCGACATGCCTTCCGGGCGATTGGCGACAGGCCTTGGCGGAAGGAGTAGTCTGGAGGGTGACGTTAGTTATGGATATCTGGCTGGGGATTATATGCTATGCCGGATTGGGGTGGAGGGAGGGGGGTTTTGGTGCTTCTGTCTGTCATTACGCACCAGCCCGTTGCTTCTTCTCCTCGGCTATCAGGGCCTCGCGGCCGCTCATGTACTTCTGGATGAAGGGATCATCCTTGGCGGGGATAGTCTGGGCGATCTCCTCCCAGTCCTCATTGGACATGGCCATCTTGGATATTGTTGTCGTCGTCGTCGTCGTCGTCGTCGTCCTCGCGGAGAGATGGCGAGTATATGGTGAGAAAGGGGGTATGTATGTATGTATGTATGAGTCACGTATGAGGCAGATTTAGGCTCTCACAGATGAAGTCAAGTTATGGAGAGGATGATGATTGGAATGTGAGAGCAGCGGTGAAGTCTCCAGTCTGAATGGCAAGGTCGATCCGGGTCGTGGCTTGCTTATGAAGCATGAAGGAAGCATGGGGGAAAAAGGAAACAAGAATAGAATAACTATGTCGTTATCAAAGAAGATTTATGCTGGATTCTGACTCGTCACGAATGAATACGGTGGTGATACGGCAGATACGTCGGATGACATGCAGAAGATCAAGAGACCAATCCCACCTTGAATAATACCAAAAACTCTCCGGTCTCAAGATTGAAAGGTGACGGGACAGATCCAATAAGCCAAGGAAGGTCAAGGAAGGACGAATTCGGAAATTAGATGAGGTCAACCCTGAAATTGAGCCAGAATAGAACCCCACAAAGATCTGCCCAGGCTCCAGGGTTCGCCCAGCCCGAAGAATTACAGGCGTACCTAGGCGTACCTAGGCATGGAATTAGTGGACAGTACACTACAGTAGGTACAGGTACCCCCTTGTCAACCCCCAGATACATAGTAGCTGTAAACCCCCCGATCTGTAGTCCCCTGGTCCCTGGTAACCCCCCAGATACACCAACACTACATACCTGGTTAGTAGGCACTACGATATATAAATATCCACACATATTACAAACCACGATACCTACTCAGCATTGACTACCTGGGTAACTCTTCAATGGCTCATACATGCCGGATCCACCTCCCGTCGACCTGACACGTGCCCGATCAAAGCGCGGCTGTCCCCGAAGCCCCCGTCCCGTCTCTGGAACCACCCTGTCGGTTCCTCGCTCTTTGTTCCCTGTTCCAGCTTGCTTTACACATGTAACCATAACATCATCACACTTCTCAGTCATCCTTGCCTCATATGGAGGAGAGAGTCGTTGAATGCTACCGTTGCTCCAAGGCCGTCTTTGCTACTCACACTAAATATAATAGAGCGCGCGCGCGAGATCGAAGGGAGAGCAAGCGTCCATCTCAGCTGAGGTCCTTTGTTCTTCTCTGCTGAGTGGAGCCGGTCATACCCGGTCCTACAAGAAACCTCGGCCACACAATCTGACAACCCGGTATGACTTCTCTAACAGCTGAGGCCACCTGCATTGAGCACCCCCTAGGCGGCTTAGGAGGCTGAAACAGAACACTCCCTCTCATAAGTCCCACTCCCAAGCCACTCTCCAACACCATTATTATCATCCCCTCCTCCCGGGAGCACCACTAGGGCCCTGCTGTTCGGCGGTACCTCGATCTTCAACCTGAACGCCCTGCTCGCCGCCGCCTGCCCGGATGTCGTCGTCGAATCGTCGGAGGACTCACCCAGCTCCCACCGCACCGCTATCAACCCATACGGGCTGTCATATCTCACCTCGCAGTGGCTCAGGTCCCCTCCAGGCCTGGGGCTTACCTTGAATGTCTTCCACCCCGGCTCTAGCGGACTGATACCACCCACGACAGAGTGCAGGAAGTTGGCCACGCTCCCCAGCGCGTAGTGGTTGAAGCTGGTCATGGAGCCCGGATTTATGGAGCCGTCGGGGAGCATCGAGTCCCAGCGCTCCCAGATGGTCGTGGCCCCCATGGTGACGGGGTAGAGCCAGCTGGGGCAGGACTTCTCGAGGAGCATTTTATAGGCAAGGTCCAGGTTGTCCGACCGCGCGAGGGCGTGCAGGATGAGCGGCGTGCCCGCGAACCCGGTAGATACCTTAAACCGGGCCTTATTGACAATCCTTGCCAGCCTTGCGCCCGCGACCTTCTTCTTCCTCCCGTCGTCATCGTCCCCCAGCAGGTCGAAGCAGATGGCCAGTGCGAGGGCCGTCTCCGCATCACCCACCACTAGACCCGTCCTGCTGACATACTTGTCTCCAAACTTGCCCTTCAACCTGTCATAATCAGCCTGATACCTCCTCGCATTCTCGGCATCGTTGATGACCACGGCGATCTTGGCCACGATACCCGTGATATATACCAGGTAAGCATCGGCCACCATCGTGCCGTCCGTCCTTGCCGCATCGGCCTGTTCGGGCGGCGCGTTCGGATCAAGCCAGTCCCCGAACTGAAAGCATCCTTCATCCCACAGCCCGTCATACGCCCTCTTGATGCTCTTGTCCAGATGCGTCCGCATGGACCACCATTGCCGTCTCAGGACCTCAACGTCTCCACTCCACTGGTAAACTGTCCAGGGGACCAGCACGGCAGCATCGTCCCATACCGCCTCCGGGCTATGGTCCTCTGCACTATGCCCTGCCAGCACATCGGGCACCACGACTGGCACAGTGCCCCCGGCAGCATCCTGCTCGATCGTCAGATCCCTCAGCCAATTCCCTAGGAAGCCCGCCGAGTCATATATGAACGATGCCGTAGGGCTGAAGACCTGGATATCGCCCGTCCACCCCATCCTCTCGTCGCGCTGGGGACAGTCGGTGGGTATGGACAGGAAGTTACCACGCATGCTCCAGACAACATTCTCGTGGAGGCGATTGATCAAGTCGTTGGAGGTGCTGAAGTAGCCAGTGCGGCGCATATCGCTGTGGATGACCAGGCCAGAGAAATTGTCCTTGGTCAGGTCGTCGACCGACAATCCGGTGAGTTCGATGTAGCGGAACCCATGGAAGGTAAAATGAGGGCTCCAGACCGACTTGGCATCCTCGTTGCCCGAAAATACGTACTGGTCTGTGGCCTTAGCATCGCGGAGGGGCCTGGTGCCCAACTCACCGTTTTCGAGCACCTCTGCGTGGCGGATGGTGAGGTTCTGGCCCGCCGGCTTTTGCAGGCCATGGATCCTGACCCTGCCTGCAAAATTCTGTCCGAAGTCGACCAGCGTCTTACCACTCGGGCTCTTGAAGATCTCAACGGGCTTGATAGTCTGTGTGACGCGCACTGGCGGAGCATCTGGGGAGAACAGCTCGACCTCGGCGAGGTTGACGTCGAGGACGTGGCTCTGTTGCCAGGAATCATTCTCCTCGAAATCATAGCGAGCCCAGCCCGACAGCTCCTCACGCGCGTCATAGGCCTCCCCGTCGTAGATCGAAGCACTCTGCCTAGGCGACGGATGGGAGGACCACGAGTCGTTGGACACGACTTGCTGCTCGACGTTGCCTTCCGCATTCTGGACCTCGAGTTGGGCGATGAAGGCCGGCCTATCCCCATACAGGTTGCGTAGGCCCCCTATCCAGAGAAGCCGTCCGGCATACCAACCCTCAGCTACCTCAACAGCGATGGCGTTCTTGCCGGCTCTCAACAAGCCCGTCACGTCGTAGGTCTGATACTGCAGGCGGTGGTGGTAGCTCGTCCACCCCGGCGTCATCTCGAGGTCTCCCACACGATGTCCATTGATATACGCCTCGTAGAGCCCGAGAGCGCTGATGTAAAGCCTGGCGTGTCCGGAGCCGTTCTTGTCCAAGGTGAATTCCCGCCGATACAGCGTCGGTCGATGAGGGACGCCATCCTCTGGCGGCGGGGACGGTGCAGTGATGAACCTGGCCTTCCAGTCCGACGCCTGCAACAGGCCGGCCTCCACGGTCTTCCGGTCGCTCCACTGAGATGCCCTTTGTGTCCCATTGGCATCAACCCCGGAAACCAATACCCGTACCTTGGCAACCTCGCGAGAAGCCAGGGGCCAGCTGGGCCAGGGGATCAGCACGGAATCATCAGAGTCCAACTGGTAGTCATCACTGATTGGTAGGAGCGGGGCTTGCGGACTACGTCTCTTGACTTCGATCCTATAGCTGTTTTGTGACCAGTTGGATAGGGTCCCTGCAGATACCCGCCATGACAGGCGTGGGGTAGCTGTGCCTATCCCGAAACCGTCAGGGTGGTGCTCAAAGGTGATATCGACTGGCCGTACAGCCCTACTAGGGGCGGTATACTCGGTCGTGTCGACGATGGTCATGGTGGAAACAAAGGGTATTTCGGCGCATACACGAGCAGTGAAAGTATTCAGACCCAGAACAAAGCCGACGATGAGATGGAAAGGCTTCATCGAATAGAACTTTGTATTCCAACACCCTGACACCTGATGTGGAGAGGGAGGTCGTGACGTCCGCATGGACACTGTCTCGGCTTTGGAATGCAACCCCACCTCTATACGGACCCTGTAGTTGCCCTTGACACGGGCGGGGGTGTCTCAGCGTTGCCCCTGGAACAATGGGGTCGCGATTCAGATGCTATACGAGATAGGAACTCTGACCTCTGCTACATTGTTGCTCGATCTTCAATCATGGGCCGGGATACACTATGTCATCAACACTCGGGCGAGCTATTGTGCAAAGTCAAAATAGTGTATAGGCTATGTATGTGGGAACCAGTAGAGGCTCAGGCTGCTAAGATGGAAAGGAGCGATCTGAGGGCACAAGTCGCGACTCAAGACTTGGTGAGCTTTCACCCACTCGAAGACGGACGATGACCACACGGAGTATGCCGTGCTGCGAGACAGGTCAAGCCAATGAAACATGATAACGAAGAGGGTAGCAAGACTACTCAGTATGCCATGGCAGAGGCATACCATGCTCCGCAACTGCAGCCGGACTGTTGCATTTGTGTTCGGAAGATGGCGAAACCTGAAGACATCTTGTTAGCATTGGCCAGGCGATAGTCATCGTGGAAACATGTCCACAGGTGATGCTGATGGATGCAATAACAAAAAATAGATGTGTGCTAGGTAATCAGAGATGGTGCAAAACACCAGTAGGTTGTGTCCTCATTCTACAGGTCTTGAGTCTGCTCAGAAACACGGACCAATTTTCCTCATCATATAAAACCAGCAGAAAATGGAAGAGAAGATTGAAAAAGAGGGGAAACGGTGCAGGTTTGATTATGAAGGAGGACCACCAAGAACTTACCAACAAGAGAGAGAACCTCTGCCTCACGCTGGCGATATGCTCCAGCCCAGTCCAGGCCGCTTTAACTCAGTTCTACATGGCCAATTGCGGCATCAAAGTTGACGAGAGTTGCAACGGCTGGCTGGCACTCGGAACAGGACTCGACCAGCGCGTGTGGCCTGTCACTGTCGAACAGGCCATGGCAGAGGCTGCTTGTTCAATACAAGCGTGCCACGAAAGACTTTGCCTGTGTGGACTTTGGTGTTGGTTGATTGAAATGGAATGGGATGGGAAGAAAGAGGAAGAAGAACGAACGAATTAGGAAGAATTTTTGAGATTGAAATACAAAACCAAAAGCAAGCACTTTTTCACGAGAGTGGATTTTCGTGGATTTCGTGCGCGTGTAAGAGGTATCAGAAGTACCAAGGTACCTGCACCTAAATATACCTAGGTAGTGGAGAGCCGCTGCCACTGCTGGAAATTCAACTGGCCAATCCAATGGTCGAATAGCGCCCACTGATGGGTACATGTTGCCCTGTCAACAAACGCGTGGGGGACAACCCAAACACTAAACACTAAAACCAGCTTAGCTTAGCTTATCTTAGCTTAGCACAGCATGCCTCGAGGTCCTCTGTAACGCCCCGTACGTGATGCGCTGTACACAGTACACGGTATCGCCCTGTATTGTCCTTCAGGGTTGTCGTCGGCAAGGGTCACCGCAGTCTCCTTCTCCATCCTTCTTCCTATATTCCTCCTACCTATAGACTGACTATCTTGTTGAATGCTTCTGGCTTCAATCAACGACGTTCGGTGTGACGGTGATATCAAACTCCACCCACCTGGAGTGAACAGGTTCTCCAGGTTCGAAGCGCGACAGCCTCAGCATCAGTAGAATATCAGTACTACTAATACGCTACGACTGTTCCCTATCATACCATAACGTACCGTATCGGGCATCTTCCTCCAGCTGCTCCCGGAGCAGGGCGAACACTTCAATTTTCCTTCCCGACGCGTTGACGCTGGCGTGATGACCGTCAAGACAACAGCAATATCAACGCCATCATGATTGACTTCGACAACCTGCGCACAGCCTCGCTGTACATAAACAACCAGCTGCTGTCCCGGGGACTGCTGCGCGATGGCCGTGGTATCGACTTTGCCGACCCGGGCGACTCCGATTATGAACTCGCCGACACCATGGGGCGCATTATAGGCGTCGTGAACGACCTGATCCTGAGACGCGACGTACGCTCTTGCCCTCCCTTCCTCGCATGCAGTGCAGTGCAGTGCAGTACCGCTGACTTGCCCCTCCCTTCTTCGTCATATAGCGCGACGCCGAACACCGCGAGTCCCTCTCCACGGCCCTACGTACCCTCCGCGCCGACTCCCTCCGCCAGTCCGACAACTTCTCGCGCCTGCAAGAGAAATACACCGAAGCCCAGCGCAAGATCTCCCTGCACGAGGCCGAAGAGAACGCTGCACGTGCCCAGCTCAAGGCAGCCGAGGCTACCATTCACAAACTGAAGGAGGAGGCCGCGCGGATGAAGAAGCTCGTAGCCGAGACACGCGCTACCTGTGCGAACGAGGTGCGCAAGAGGGATAGGCAGATCGATGGGCTCAAGAGGGCCGCTTCGGAGGCAGGGCGTGCGCGAGGCGAGAGGAAGGGGTCTGGTATCACGACCATCCACGTGACAGGGGACTTGGGCGGGGAGGACGTGAAGAATGCCGGTGCTTCGACCATGGATGAAGACTACGATTTGCGGCAAGAGACCAACGACTTTCTCGCCCAGCTGGCCAAGGGCCTCAATGAGGAGAACGAAGCGCTACTCACCCTACTTCGGAAGACAGGTGATAACTTGAAGGAGATGAGCGGCTGGGAAAAGACCGAAGCGGCCGCTGCTGCACCCAAGCGCGACGGACACGTCGTCACACTGGTGACGAGCCCCGAGGAGATCTCTGCCGACATCGATGCTGTCCTGGGCCACCTGCGGACAATGCTGACCAACCCGTCCTTCGTACCCCTAGAAGAAGTCGTCGTTCGGGAAGAGGAAATCCTCCGTCTGCGTGACGGCTGGGAGAAGATGGAGATCCGATGGAGAGAGACCGTGCAGCTTATTGACGGTTGGCACCGTAGGATGGCTGCCAACGGACGGCCTATCGACATGGAGGACCTCAAGATGGGACTTAGGCTCAGCCCAGTCCGAATACGAGCACGAGCAGTTGGGAAACAAAAGAATACGGTCTTTGATTTACCTGCACTGCCAGAGGAGGAGGAAGAAGAACGGGAGGAACAAGGGGAGGAACAGGGGGAGGAACAGGGGGAAGAAGAGGAAGACCAGGAGGAAGAAGAAAGCGATCTTGGCCAGCAGCGGCAATCGCCAAGTCCAGCAGAATCTTTGCATCTCGTCCCTGCCCCTGGATACGAGGATGGGCCGCCCGGGTACGAAGACGATCAGGACGACATCGACGACAGCGACGCCGAATCCAGTATCTTCCACGACGACGTCGAGAACGATCTTTATCCCGATCTTGATATGGAAGAACTCGAAGGCTCAGAGCCCAATGTCGAGATACTGCAGCAGTCTACCACGTTGCCCGAAGAGTCCACATCCAAATCCCTTCCATCTTCCCAAAAGACCGCACCACTCGAGGAATCGAACATTGCAGGAAACCGTAAGGCACCTGCGATGGTGACGAAAACATCGCGGAAACGTTCAGGAGAACTCATGGCAGAGAATGCCGATGAAGTCGACGAGCAGCCGCCACCCCCTCCATCCCACGGCACAAAAGAAGGGGAATCGCCGAAGAAGAGGCTAAAGGTCTCAGCCGAGTCACAGGACGAGAAGCCAGACTCGAGGCCCCAATCCGCTGTCTTCACCCACACCGAGTCTTCGCAGGACGATTCACTCGTTGTGAAGCCATCCCCAGACGCTTCAGTCTCCAAAACCTCGAGAACAACAACAGCCAAGTCCACTCTGTCCGATACTGCAGCTAAGGAGGCTCCAGCGCCAAGGAGACCAGCAACTAGAGTTACCCGAGCCACAGCCGCGCCAGTAACAGCGACAACGACAAGGTCAGCGACAGAACCCAAGAAGAGCACGCCCACAAGGCCACCCACGAGACAGCGGACAACTAGAGCAACCGCGGCAACAACATCCTCGTCAGCTCGAACGACAGGTCCAAAATCCGCCGAGAAATCCAGAAGTCTGGCCCAACCAGCAGCAAGCACAACAACAACCACCAGCACCACAACCGACATGCCCCCTCCAACACGTCCAAACAAATCCGCCAATGCATCTCCCAACTACCACAAGCCTCTTCCTCCCCCACCATCAACCCAGGAAACTAAGAGTGCACCCTCCTCGACCAGCACTCAACCTACAGCCATCAAAACAAGCGTCTCCGCCGAGCAAGCCGCCTCCCTTGGAGAACCAAGGCGCCCCGCTGCGGTGCCCTCTGCCGCCGCACCGGACTCGCCCACCCGTGCCACAGGCAAAGCCACCTCGCGACTCCCCCTGCCCAGGAACGCGGGGCCCCTCCCACCACCCCAGCAATCCCCATTGACGATGGCGCGCATAGCCGCCAAGCTGGCCGCCTCGGAGAGGGAGGCCGACGCCGCGAGGGTAAAGGCCAAGTTAAGGGCCGCGAGGTTGAACAAGAGCACTGCGAAGAGCCCAGCCCCGCAGGGCTCCACCTCTGCCGTGGGTGAAAGCTCCAAGGCGCCCAGTGATGGTGGCGGTGACCCGGTCAAGCGGCACAGAAGGGAGATATCTGGGTCGTCGTCAGCTGCAGCACCGGCAGCAGCGTCGGGTATGACGGGGTCCGGGGCTAGCTTTTCTACGGATGAGAAGGGCGAGAGGGGAGGCATCTTGGACCGCGATGGGCATGCGGGCCCGTCTGTTACTGCTGATGAGGGTAGTGTAGACTCTGTGACCGATGCTGGCTCAAAGCAGCGTCTGACACATGATGAGGATGTCAATGGTGATCATCATCATCCTGAGAACAAAACAGCAATGCAGTCACCCCGGAAGATGACATCACCAGCCAAGAAGAGCAGCCCCGCAAAGGGGACGAGCGCGAGCAAGCCGAGGAAGCGAGAGGTTCGGAGTCGCGCGGAGAGGGTCGCCAACAGGAGGAGGAGTACGCTGAGCCCGTGGGAGCTGCAGAGCCTGATCGCCGGTGAGGTGGTGCCGCCTACGCCTAGCCCTAGGGGAGTGCAGGCAGCGGAGTAGTCGTGAGTTACACTGGTTACGGGATACGACTGGGAAGGATCTTACGGTACTTGATGCGTCGCGTTGGCGATGGGAGTTTGGGAAGGGTATGGGGGTCGAGCTGATTAGTCCCCGTTACTGATGATTGATGAGCGTTTTTTCTAAGGTGGCTGGAGTGTTTTCTTGGAGAAGGCCATCCTGTTCTCGTCCATCCTTGCTGGGGGGACATGGGTTTTTGGTGTCGATATTTTGTCTGATTTCGTCCTTGGCTTAGCACTGCAGGGAACCGAGTGAATGTTATTGATGACAAGTTTCTCAAGCTTCAAAGCGTGTGTTATGATTTAACTCATGTGTACACATACTGTAATGATGGTGAAAAGATGCGACACAGGTTCCATATGCCCACTACTGGGCCCTCGGAATCCGAACGGTCTTTCACAGGTGTGCAAGAGAAGTCGAGTGGATTTCAGTCTGTCTCTCTCATCTCATACTCATATCGACATATTACACAGTCATCTATCTTCAGTGGGATGGTAAATGCCACCCACTTCCTAGCTTGTGCGCAGTGTGGACAAGCCAACATGCCAGACTGATCTACCCAGGAGACAATGTGCCTCCCAAATCATCCACTTCGTGAGATGAGACCTAGCTCCCCGGCTACAAGACCTCCAGTCAGGGAATAGGCATCCATCCTGTGCGTGCCCGAGGGAGAAACGCCCCCTCTTGCTGTGTGGCAAATACTCAAGCTCTCCCATATAGAGCGCCTACTAACGCCTGGCCATGCATCTGATCCCCGCTTCGATAGCCAATCAATCATAAAGTCGTCAAAGTAAAGTCCTCCCTCGAGATGGCCAGAACCACAGTGCCTTCACTGACCCTTTCTCAAGACCTCCTCATTCCGGCAAAGGCTCGAGTTCCGGCTCAGGGACACGCTTCGCGTGAATCATTCGAATGCCCTTCTTCGTTGCCACCTCCAGTGCATCGTCCCAGTACGTTCCAGTCAACGCATCTGTGTAGATGGTGTCGATCTTGCTCTCCTTAGCCAAGAGTCTTGCAGTCATCATTTTTCCAACTTGTGTATCATCCGGGAATACGCCAACGGTGGTCAGGTTGGGAAATGTGTCGAGCCAGGCAAGTACGGCTTCGTGTTCTCTGCTCAGAAGGCCAAGGGTATTGAGGTGGCCATCAAAAGCGTTACAGCTGAGTGTGCGGATATTGCCCTTGACGAGGACTTCGTCCAATGTTCTCTGGACATCCCTTTCAAAAGGAATGTCCAGTGATCTAAGCTTGCCGCTGGAGCAGCTCTTAGATATGAGTTTCACGAGCTGAGGCAAGGCATCACTCATCTCCCTGTGAGGACGGCTTCCAGACTGGTAGAACGTGTACTCGGATAGCCGCAAGTGCTCAAGTCGCTCAAAGCCCGTATGAACAGGCTCACCATACGTGTTGAAGTGTTCGTCCTCTACGGACTTGTAGTAGGTAAAGAACAAATCGGGAGTGAAAGGAAGCTCCAAGGTTCGAATTCCAGGAGGCAGTCGTGGTACAAGGGATCCGCCTTCGATTGTTGCTGATACAAGTAAACACTGGAGCATGAAACGCTCCAGATTATTCCACGATGTTCTGGTGAAATTTGCTCCACTTTCATCCTCAGGAGGCAAGGCAATGCAGTAGATCAAGCTCACATCTTTCAAGGCAGGCATAGCTTTGACTAGCAAGGGCTGAATGAAGAAGTTAGTGAGATCTCATAGACTCGTTGCCAAAAAGACACTTACAAAGTTGATACAAGCACCATCCCAACGGTGATCCTGACTACCTCGGATCATCAGCTTCTCCAGCCTCCGCCAGGGTGCTAGATTGTACAAATTGACTCGACCCCTGAACTCCGGCCCCGGGAGGAGCGACGAACTACACGATACGCCGGAGATGATGAGCTCCTGTAGACCCTGAACCCTCACAGATTCTGAAAACCAATCCCTGAACACCGGGTCAATTCCATCCCAATGTTCAACACTAGAGAGATGTTCAAGATGAAGTGTTTTCAGCCTAGGAGAAGCGTTTTGAAGCACGGCACAGAGCACGGCGTTCAGGCGTATTTCAGGAGAGTCAGCCGGGGACGACGCATGCCAGCCCCTCAGAGAAAGTGAATCAAGCTGAGGAAGTACCCTGAGAAGGCTTCGGAGTTTCACGCCATCAATCTCGAAGTCTTTCATACCAGATATGGCCAAGCTCTTAGCTTCGTTGCGGGCTCGATTGGTAATAATGTCGTTGAGGATGCCAGGACGGAATGGTCGGGACGTCTGTGAGGACCATCGTTTCACGAATTGCAAGTCTCTCCAGAGGGCAGCGTCTTGTGAGACCTTGTTCCAGGCCTTGGAGACTCTCATGCAGCGGCAAACATCGGTATGCGACAGGTGTTTGAGGATTTCGATCTTAAGTTCGTTTGGCAGATATGATATGATGTCCTTGCGCAGAAGACTTCTCAGTACCTGATAGGATGTCAGCACAGCCCTGGCACACTTTGCCAGTATTATTCATTACAAGTCACTGGGACTATATGGACATAGTATGACTGGCCGACTGTTTGCGGTTGGGGGTGGCGATTGGGGAGAACGCTGAGGGAAGGATAAAGACAGACCTGTAATTTCTTATGGGCTTTGTTACCATATGTCAGTACACTTTCGATGGCCTGTTGATAGATCCAGGTACAACGGGTCATGGTGTCTGGGGACTGCGAAGTGTCCATAAGACGCAGAGTCTTGGCCATCCTCAAGTAACCCTCTGGAGCCTCAGGGGCCAGGATGACGTGCAATGAGGCATAGGCATAGGCCTTATCCAGATCCTCGAGTTTATAGTAGCAGGCAACGATCCCATCGACAGCTACGATATGATGAGCCACCTTGCAAGCGACCATGCCGCTCCCACAGGTGCAGGGTTTGGTCGCCAGCTTGTACATGGCCAATTTGTCGGGATTTGGAGATAACGACAGGGCATTGAGGTCTCTGCAATGACAGCCAGGAGTCAGAATCTCCTTAGGATCCATTCCTATCCTCTTGGCTGCAGTGACCAATTCCCGATTGCACTTGCAGTTGAGTAACACCTGGACAGGGGTCAGTCAAGGTATCGCTACAAGTGGAGTTATTGGAAAAAGGGTCAAGCAAGTTGATTGTACTTGCCATCTTGAACTGCACCAGGGCGGAACGGATCTTATTAGTTAAGTAAAGCTTCCTTGCATGCTTCAGAATGTCGTCCTGGTCGCGGGGACCTGAATCTGAAGATGCGAGTGCGACTGAAGACATCTTGGCGGTGGAGTGTGCTGCGCAGTCAAGGGTGATCACGGGAAGATCCATTGATAGTGATCGAATCGATTGCAGGCTGAGATCTGATGTCGCTTCCCTCTCTGAAGGAATGCCGACATCGAGAAATGGATCAGGCGGGTTTCTTGTTATGGTTTGTTGTTGATAGCATTGGTGTTGCCATCGCCGCTGCCATTGAAGTGCGAGGCTCAAAGGTCACTTGTTTTAATTGATTAACTACGGCTACGCGTTGGACGCGTCTGGGCCAGGATGGCCCACTCATCTCCAATCAGTATAGTCCGTGCACTTCCACGTATGAGTACGCATAGTGGGGTAGACCAAGAACAGCCAACCCAATATGGTAGCACATAGAAGGGGTTAGGGTTTCTAGCTAGCTATAAGAAGCACTACATGCTTCCCTGTAGCTGCCCCACAACGTAGTAAATCAAGCAAGCACACAACTAAACACTACCTAGGTACCCTACCTTTGCGTCCACAGCTGTCAGTCTTCAAAAATTAAAATAAGGGTGCGAACAGGGACAAAACCGACACCCGGTACTTACTTCGCACAATTCCAATGGCAAGGCTCCATGTGTCTGAGATAAACAAGCAATCAATAACATGTCCTTTGGGTACCCTACAGAAAAAAGGCACGATAAGAGGACTTACGAAGCTGCTTGAATGTGATCCCGTACAAAGCCGCAAAACCCTCACAACCCTCCCCACCTTCAGGAATCTCATATGCATCAAGAGTGCTGATGATGACAGTCTGCGTGGGCCCAAGTCAAGCTGTACTGTGTATCCTCTGGGAGGGTACAATATATAGTTTCCCCGAAAGATCATAGTATGCCACATCATGACTGAAATCTGGTTGGGAGATAGCCTGCCTACATAGTGTATTGATTTTGAATGATTTCGAAACAGAAAGCTCGAATGCTTGTACTGTGGTTGAGAGCTCACATCCACCTCGGACCAAAACCCCAGACCAAGTGGTCGAGTAATGTATTTATCGACGGAGTGATGTCTCGAGAGTCGGCCCATTGCCCTCGGAAGTTGACCTTGTGGGTACTCATCCCTGGATATTATAGGGCGGAGATTGGTAGAAACGAATTGTCAAAATAAATTCGTCGGAAATAGGCAGGTGACAACTAGGTCTGGGCTACTGGTATGCGGCTCTGCGGCGTAGTTGATTGAAGACTACTATCTTCGAGGAATTCTTCCAGATTTAATCACCACTTTACTTACTCAGCAATGAGCCTGGACTCTTCCAGACCACAATTGACCGCTCAACGCTGTGGCACAATTCTCGTGACCGAAATGAGAGGGTAACTTGTTGTCTGACTACTTTCCGTGTTGTGTAGTATCAACTAACTGCAACTGCTCTGATCAAGACGGCATGTCACCGAGGTAACATACAGTGCCCACCTAGAAGCCCTTGTCTTTCGTTCCTCTCCATCATTCTCTTGAACTTCAATGCTCGAGACGATCTCAAAAATTCCATCCTTCCCCTTCAGAGCATCCCATTTCCCTCTCCCAGTCTCGCTTTGCCTACGTTTCCCCTTACATAATGCTGCCACGTCTCAGAGCTCAAGCTGCTATGGCGACAGCTCTTCTAGCCTTGCCAGCCTTGGTGCCCTTAGTCTCCGCCTACCATTCCAAGTTCAACGCCTGTCCCGCTCTTTGTGATGGTCCAGCAGAATCATGGACCTTATACAACGAGGTGCAACGTCTAGAGGCATGTCAACAGCATATGCTTGTGGATTTCCCCCTCCACGATCAACTTGAAGCCCCATCATCCACTGTCAAGATCCGTGTTTGCACGTCTGATGAGACTGAAGCTGAAGAGCTGGGATTCAACAATTCCAACACACTCTTCAGGCGGGATAAAATCAATTCGACGAGCCTCTGTATCTCTGATGCTAGCTCAAGCACGGTCTCGCTGGATGCGAGCACGAGTGGAGAAGCTTCTGACTTTACCTGGGCCACAGCCGATGCCCTTGCCCTGATATCCAACCACTTAAGCTTGAACTGCGATCTCAAGCATATGTTCTCTTATAGCACAGGTGTTGGTTAGGCCTATTCGTGATCATAGTTATAACGAGAAACAATCGTAGGGTAGGTCCTTTCAGTTGATTATATCTAGCGAAGGAAGGAAGGAAAGAAGCTATCTATAGGTTAGAAGCGAAGGTATAGAAAGGTAGGTAGGATTCTACTAGTCCCCCCTAAGGCGGTATAGATTATACTGCCTTCTATATTAGGCCTATGCCTTTAACCTACTAGTTATTCTATACTAGTAGTCTTCTCTATAGTGATAGCCTTATTTCCTTCGTGTTTTCCTCGCTACTAATTAACTTCTTTTTTCGTTGCTATTTATCGATGAATTCATCGATAAAATCGTCGATATTTCCTTCGATGAATTGCTCACCTAATCGATAGTTCTAATTACTTCAAATAGCTACTATAGTAACCCTTCCTCGCGCTTATCTATCGTATATACTATTACGAATTGCTCTTATATTTATTAATCTTAATTTACTTAGAAATCGATTGCTTCGAAGGTATCTAATCGCTTCGAAGGTATCTATTCGTATATACTATCGCGCTCTTTCCCTTTACTCCTTTAGTCCCTCTCGATGAAGCCCTCTACTTTTACTATCAACTCATTACTATTAATTAAGTATTCTAAGGCCTAATTTAGTAATACCTTTATTATAGTATTAGTAGAGTTATTAGTACTATTTATCTACTTAATCTTATAAATCTTATGATATTTATATAATTAATAAAGGGATATAATATCTACTATTAATTACTTTTCCTTTATTATATTTAACTTAATAAGGTATTTATAGAGGGAATAAGAATTAGTATAGATGACTAGTAAGATTATAAGGAGGTCTAATTAATCTATAATTATTCATAGGGTTAAAGCGATAATAGCGCTTAGGTTAAAACTATTCGCTATTCTATAGATTTTAGAAGTAAGGATACTTCTTATAACCCTCTTATATTTTATCGAAGACTAATAGATTATATTTCCTCTTATTTAGTATTATATACTTTTATCTTCGTTCGTTATTATCTCCTTTATAATTGCGATTATAAAACTGATCTAACTACTTAAGTTATAATTATTAGCGAAAGAGCTATTTATAAAGATAGTTAATTTAGCTTTTAATAGGTCTAAAGTAATATAGTAAAGCCCTTATAAAGAGTACTTTATTTACTACTCTAGGTAGTAATTAAGAAGCTTATAATCTTTTACTTTAGGGTTCTATATTTAGGTAGTAATAGAAAAGTCGAAAGTAGCCTTAGGCTAGTAAATTGATACTAGATAAGCGCCCTAGGCTTACTATTCTAAATACCTTTAAGTATAATTAAGTGCTTTTAGGTCTACTACTATAATCTTCGTCGCTTAGCCCTTCTAGTATATATCGATTAACCTATCGCTTTATATTATAACCTTAGTACTATTGAAATCAAGGGCTATTTCTAAGGATAGTATAATTTTTAGCTTATATATTAGCTCTACCTTTTGAACTTATTTTTCTTTTATTATTGAAAACGCTTCTATTCTAATCATTAGGGTATTATCTATCTATATTCCTATAATACTAAAGGTATCTTTACTACTAGTAGTAATTAGAAGGCAAGGGTTATAAGTAGAGGTATTTATTTCTAGCTTCTTATAGTAGTAGCAATGATATATATTCTACTAGTAAATACTTGCTTTAGTGATACTATATAGTAGCTTTACTAGCCTTATAATAGTACTAGGGGGATATTAAACTTCTAGCTCCCTTAGAAGGCTTATGAGAATAACTTATACTAGCTATAATTTCGATTATAGGTAAGCTTAGGTGATATCCCTTAATTCAACCTTTATTCCTATAGCTATTAAAGTAGGAGCAAGAGCTATAATAATATACTAGCTTACCTATTAAATCGTAGGTGATTATATAAGGATATTCTCTTTTCTAGCGTCGTTATAGCCCTGAATAATTAGCTATAATTTCTTATATAGCTTCTTAGTCTTACCCTTGATTTCCTATACTATATATACCTTAAATAGTCTATAGGGCCTATAGGTCTTCTCGCTATACTATTCGAAGCGAAAAATACTATAGGCGATAAGGTCGTTGATCTCCTTCGCATTAGATTCTTCAAAGGGGTTGCTTAAGCTATTAATCATACTATCATGCTTCAACTTTAGTACTAGCTTATAGTTTTCTTTCTCCCTTTAGGTGATGAAGGCAGTAGGTATAGCTGCTATAGGTATAGTTACCTATTAGAGATAGTCGTATAGGTAAAGTGAAGAGTATAGACTTCAGTAGTAGTAGTGCAGGAGTAGTATAATTGATGCTATAGCTAGGTGCTATAAGAAAGTATATTGATCTCTAAACCCTTTCTTCCTTCCTTCGAAAGGCCTAAGGGTTCCCTTTTATATAAGCTATTCTATAAGCTTATATATTATTCTCCTATATTACTAGTTTATCTCCTATATTAGTACTCTTAAGCTACTATACTAATACTTAGTAGCTTAGCTTACCTAAGGTTCTTTAGCCCCTAATAGTATATCCCCCCTTCTTAGGCTCTCGTCCTAGGAGCCTCCTATAGCTTATAGTTAGAGTACTATAATTAAAGTACCTTAGCTTTATATAGGAGCTTACTATAAATCCCTTCTCTACTTACTTATAGGAGTCTACTAATGCTATAGGGTTTAGAGTTACTACTAGGTCTTAAGTAGCTAGGTACTAAGTAGCTAGGTACTAAAGTTACTACTCGAAGGGCTAGTAGGTACTATATCTATTTAGTACTATTATTCTATAGTTACTTATTATACTACTTATTATCTAATTACCCTAACTAGGTACCTAAGTTGCTACTCGAAAGACTAGTATAAAGGGCTCTTATTCAGCGCTATTATACTACTAGCTTCTATTATACTTAGCTAATTATAGTTCTAGATAATAGTTAGTATATTCAGGGATTCTATTAGAACTAAGTACTATTTATTATACTTTTATAAAGTACTATCGTAGTATAAATAGAGGTTAGTACTATTATTATCTATTATCTCTTACTTCAATCAACTATACTGAATAAATAGCCTATTATTACCTATTATCCCTATTATACTATTTACTAGCCTATTATACTATAGTAGTATGACTGAGTACTTTTAGCCTAGCTACTATATTTAATCCTTTAATGCCTACTTAGTTTAGAGTTTCCTTTTTTCTTCTCTTTCTAAGCTAATCAACTTTTTCATAAGTATACTTAAGATACTTAAGTACTACTTGAGTACTACTAATACTTATAGATAGATATATATATATATAAGGTAAGTATTTAAGTAGTACTTAGTTAATACTTAATCGATACTTAGTTAAAGTACTAATATACTAATAGAGCTTATAGATATCTTCTCCTATTAGTTCTATTACTAGTAGTTTAGGTTCCTATTACTCCTAGGTAAGTATAGCTTAGTTACTCTAATTGAGTACTACTAACTATATTTAGTCGCCTTCTTCAGAGGTTAAAGCTAGTCTCTCTTATTATATCTATAAGGATAACCCTATTAGTAGTACTAGTACTATTTATAAGTAGCTCCCTATAAGTACTAAGTATACTATCGATGATTAGTACTCCCTTTATATTACTAAGCTCCTTAAGGATCCTAAGTATATATATAAGAAGTCCCTAGGTAAGTTACTACTTAATCACTACTTAGTTATACCTTATTAACTACTTAATAAGTATTTATACTACTCGCTGCGTTTTTTATACCTACTAGGGCTATAAGTACCCCCCTCTCCCCTTTACTACTAAGGTATACTTATATACTACTATCGCTACTCGTAAGTATAGCGATAATACTACTTTCGTAGAAGCTATCTATAAGGTAGTAAGTACTAAAGGTACTAGTACTAAGAAGAAGAAGAAGAAGAGTAGCTTAAGTAGTATAACTACTACTAATATACTAGGTATAGAGGGCGATAAGTTTACTGACCTATTTTACTACTTAGTTAGTACTTAGGAGATACTTACTTAGTTTACTAAGTAGGATTTCAATGAGGTAGTTAAGTAGGAGCTAGCCCTAGAGTAGAGTAAGGGCAAGGGTAAGGGAAAAGCTAAGGAGTAAGTAGTAGTAGTAGTAGTAGTAAGCAATAATTATACTATAAAGGTAGGGTCTTTAGTAAAAACTCCTCTTATTTATCCTTAGGAGGTAAGAGACTTTAAGCTAACCCCCTAGTATAAATATACTTCTTCTATATATTTATATATCGATTAAGCTACTCTGATTATTCTTATATATTACTTATACCTTAATCCTCCTTATCCTATAGTTTATTCTAAGAGTAATAATTTATACTAAGTAATAAGTAGCTTATTATTGATATTATTATATAGCTCTTAAGAGTCTTCTTTAGAAGGGTATCTTTTCTAATAAATAAGGAATTCCTAGTAGTATTATAGCCTATAATAGTTAAGGATAGCTTCGACTTTATATATATTACCTTCGACTACTTCGAGCCTAGTATATAGTATAGGAGCTACTCTATTATAGTACTTCTATAGCTTAAATATAGAAATAGGAAAGATATTATATATATAATATATCTATAGTAAATTAAGATAGTATATAAGCTTATACTAGCTAATAACTTCTATAATAGTAAAGGGTCCTAGGTATTTATCTATAAGTATATAGCTTAAGTACTACTACTACTAGTACTTAGTAGAAATAAGAACTTTATCCCTAATAGAAAATTCAAAAAGTAGTCTCTTCTAATTATACTACTTCATATATTAAGCTAATATACGCTATAAGAGCTATTAATACGTAGTATAATATTATCGTAGTTTAGAGGCTCAATCGAATACTATAGGAACCTTAGCTATAGTATAGCTAGGAAGTTTAGCTAATATATAAGGGTAGAAGCTATAGAGGGCGAATACTAAGGTTATATAAATAGTAGAATACTTAGAGTTATTATATACGAATTATATAAGGCGAAGGCGCTTTACTTAATTAGATTATTCTAGATTACTATAGTACTAAAGGTAGTATTTAAGATTTTAGTTCTATTACTTAGTTTATCTATCTATCTATAAGTAGTATATAGTACTTAAGTAGTACTTGATTAATAGAAGAAAGTATAGGTATAACTAGAAGTTACTTATAAATAAGCTACCTTAGTTAGAAATAATTCTATTTAGTAACTTGAAATTCTCAAAGATATATATATTCAATAGCTCTATAAGTGAGCTAGCTATAAGCTATATAGTTGTAAGGATATATAAGGTATATTTAGTAAATCGATCTATAACGACTAAAATAGTATTATAAGTTTTACTTATATGAAGATTAACTAAGGGTAGAAGACTAGTAATAAAGTCTATCGAAATTTCTTCCTATAGCTATATAGGGACTAGAAGTAGTATAAGTAAGCTATATAAGTAGTACTTTCGAGCTTTCGTATACTAGTAAACTAGATAAATATTAATAAAGTCTTTGATATATCTAAGTAATGAATCCTAGTAATAGCTATAACTAAGTAGCTTTAATATCTTAGCTATACTAAGGTATTCTATAATCAGGTGATTATAAAAGGTCTCTAGTAGCTCTCTATATATACTTTTATCTACTAGGATATATACTTATCCCTGAAAATATAAGGTGCTATTAGTACTCTACTAAGGCACTTCTACTACTTTTGCTCCTCATAAGCGCTTTATTCTCTAGTCCCCCTTTTATATAAAGTCGTTACCTTATTATAGTTAGTAGATTAGATTAATTATTAGCTATAAGTATAGCTTAGAAGCTATAGCTATACCCTAAATAAGAGTCGCCTAATAGAAGGTAAATAGTCTATAGCTTATACTAGTAATGAGTCTTATAGTAACTTTACTAGGCGCTCTTATATTTCTTATAGTACTTCCTTATAGTATATTAATATAGTACTTGAGAAAGCTAGTATATATATTTATAATATAAATATTATACTTATTCTAGGGTAGCTACTTAGTGCTTATTTCGCTATATTATACTAGAGGGGTTACTTTTATAAAGTCGCTAATCTTATATAGCTTAAGCTCCTCTCTTCAAGAGCTTATATAGTTAGGCTAATACGAAAGGCTATCTATAAGGTTAAGTACTCCTAGTTAATAGTAAATACTAATATTAAATATATAGAAGTCGTCTAATTAGTATAGCTTATAAGTAGATAATTTATACTTAGTTTCCTAGTAGTAAAGGTTGAGATAATCTATTAGAATAATAATAGGTTCTTAAAAGTACTAGAAGTAGTACTTCTATCCTCAGAGTATATCGATAATTATAAGTAGCTTAATATTACTAGTACTATAGTATAATTTAGTCTATATAAGCTTATATAACTGATAAGTAATAGAGTACTAGTAGCTTTTATAGAGCTAGGTAATAATCACCTTTATAGCGAAGAGTAAGGTATCTATTTCTAGTTATATAGGGAGAGAGAGGTTATAATAGTAGAGTAGTAGTACTATAGTAAAGAAGTATTATAGTAGCTTAAATATAGCGATAGTACTTAGTATAAGCTTAAAAGGTCTTTATTAGTAGCCTTATAGGAAGTTAGTTAGAGGTATAGTAACTTTAGAGTATTTATAAATAAACCTCTAGTAGAAGCTTATAAACCTAAGGAATAACTAAATATCTCGAATACTACTTAGGAGCAGCTATTATACGATTGCTTCGATATACTCCTTTTCTATACTAATGCTCTAGAGCGATATAATAAATCTAAGAAACTCTACCTTAGTTATATAGAATTTATACTTTTTAAAGTTAATATATAAATACTATTATCTCAATCGTTCTAGTATATTATATATATAATACTTATACTTAGCTTTATTTTTACTATAAATTAAAATATTATTAAAGTATATAATATAGGAAATATCTATAAGCTCTACTAATACCCTATTAATATACGATTGAAAGGTTATAAGGGTATTTATAAGGCTAAAGAGTATTACTATATACTTGAAGTATCTATACTAAGTATAGAAAGCTATCTTCTATTTATCTCCTATATAGATCTTAAGCTAATAATAAGTATCCTTGAAGTCGAGCTTAGTATAGATAGATAAATTAGAGAAGCGATCGAATATTTCGCTAATTAATAGGAGTAGGGTTTAGTCCTTATATATAATCCTATTAAGTACCTAATAGTCGATATAAAGGTATAGCTTACCTCCCTTTTTAGGGATAAATAGAATTAGTACCTCTATAGAGCTCATAGATAGCTTAATCTAGCTATATTCTAGTATTTCTTCTAGGTAGTTTCTAAGTACCTTAAGCTCTATAGGTAAGAGGGGATAAATTAGCCTTTAAGGTACTATAGTACCTTCCTCTAACTCGATTTTATAATTAATCTCTGAATACTCTAGTATTATCTTTATACTTTCTCCTGAATAGATATCTTCGAACTTAGTATAAATAGGTAGTAATTATAGCTTAGAAGTAGTATTCTTAGGGTTTACTTATATAACTCGAGGAATATACTATATTATAAATGCTATTTAAGCGCTCCTAAGCTACTTAATCGAGCTGCTTAGGCCGAGGTATTATCGATAAAGAGGGTATTACTATTTCTTAGTCTACTAGTTGATCGCTAGGTTTACTATTTCTAGCTAAGGAAGACCTAGAATAACTATACTAGGTATATATTTAGCGACGACGAAGCAATAGTACTATATTTCTATAGTACTATTATCGTCTAAGATCTTAATATTGAATTTATAGTATTTATAGGTCTTTATTAAGTACTCTCCTAGGGTAATAAGGTTAGAGTAGGGGTAAAGTTTAAGTAGTACTTCTACTCTATGATATTAGTATAACTAAGTATATTCTTATCTACTCTAGAGTTTATTATCTTAGTCTTATACCTCTAAGTAGAGCTAAGCTATAGCTATATTAAAAACTTAATATAGTATTACTATAACTTATTATACCTTTAGCTCTTATACTACCCTAGTAACTTACTATTTAACTCTAAAAGGTACTAGACTATAGTATAGCTTTTCTAGCTATACTTCCTATACTTACTCTAAGGGTAGTTAAGTGAAATATATCTAGGCTCTCTATAGGAATAGTAAGTAATATTACTTATATTAGAGTACTACTACTATACTACTTATAAAGACTAAGGGTAGAAGTATATAATATACTTAGTTCCTCTATAGTCAAAATAGTACTTTAGCTCTTTACTAGTATCTAAAGTATTTATTAAAATAAGGGCTATTATAGGTATATTAGACCTATTCTCGCTATATCTAAGCTACTATTAATCAAAGTAGTTACTATATATATGCTCTAGCTTCCTATAGTCGTAGTAGGTATATTTAGGGTAAGAAGTAGTATATAATATCTAAGTAGATTCGATATATTATACTAGGCTAGTTAACTTATACTAGGTATAAGGGAGTATTATCTATATACTAATAGTAGTACTAATAGTAGGCTAAAGCTTACTTAAAATGCTATAAATTCGCTAGATTTCAGCTTATAAGTAAAGCGATTCTATCTTAGTATTCTTATAATATTATAAGAAGTCTTATATACTTGAAAGTATTACTATAATCGTAAGAATATATATAGTAGGATTAGCCTATAAGTAATCTTCTATAAAGTCTTAGAATTCTACTTAGGATAAGCTATTAGGTTTAATACCTAGGACTTTTTACTACTAGATATAGTTGATCTAGGCCTACTTAGAATTACTATTAATATAGTATACTATATAGGAAATATAGTTAGTATCTATATGAATTTAGTTTACTTATATACGAAAGTAATAATCTAGGTTAAAGAAGAATACCTATAGGTCTATAAATAAAGTACTACTATAAGTTAGATATAGTAGAGTAATAGAGCGAAAGAGAAGTACTAATATAGCTATAATAGAAGAGGTTATTATAAGAATTACTAAGAGTAGGGTAAGTATCTTAGAGTAGTTTATCTATTCTAGCTACTCGTTTAATGAGTTACTATTACTTCTAAGTAGCTCTAGTCGAGCTCTCTTAGCTACTACTTTATAGCGAAGGTTTTCCTCTTCTAGTAGCTGATCTAGTTCTTCGCTTTCTCGAGTAATCTACTCGATTTAGTATTAGTAGGTTATAGGTATATCTTTAGCGCTCGAGTACTACTCTAGAGGGATGCTTCCCTATATCGTCTGAGTCTTAGGAATACCCTAGCTTGAAGTAGGGATTTAGGTCTTAGGTATCTATATAGCTCTAGTAGTACTCGATTTACTTATAGGAGTATAGCTACTAGTATATATAGTAACTATAATGATAGGGCTATACTTAATAGTTTACTTCTCTATTAAGTAGAAGGATTAAACTATTAGAGATAGTTATATAGGTAAAGTAAAGAGTATAGACTTCAGTAGTAGTAATATAAGAGTAGTATAATTAATACTATAGCTAAGTACTATAAGAAAGTATATTGATCCCTAAACCCTTTTTTCCTTCTTTCGAAGAGCCTAAGGGTTCCCTTTTATATAAGCTATTCTATAGGCCTATGTATTATCCTCCTATATTACTAGTTTATCTCTTATATCAGCGCTCCTAAGCTGCTATACTGATGCTTAGTAGCCTAGCCTACCTGAGGTTCTTTAGCCCCTGATATTACCTTTAGCTTATTCTTCGAGCTCTTAGGTTAGCCTTGCTTTCAGGGCATTTGAGGCGTTGTATTAAGTATCGCAGGCCTAAGGAACACTACTAGTAGTAGCTCTCTAGATACTACTGCCCCTAGTACTATAACTACTATAGCGATAGCTCTATCGTCTTTACTATAGTAGTATAGGCGAACAAGTATTGATTAGAACTTCATAGAGCTATTAGGAAAGTCGAGGGTAAAGTTATAGCCCTTAATAGCAAGTAGTTTATATAGTCTCTACTAGCTTTCTTTTTTGCGCTAAACTCATACTTCGATCTAAAGTAGTAGTACTATCTGATCATTGATATTAGGGCTATTTCAGGTAGCTATAGCTTTATTTACCTAGTATTCTACTATAATCTTTTGCAAGGCCTATATTGCCTTCGTGATAGCTTCTACTTATCGTATTATCAATAGGGAAAGTAGCGAATCAAGGTTAATCCTTAGGAAGGTACTAAATATAAGTAGTATAGGTACTAGGCTATTAAGTCCTACTATATCATTGATAGCTTTAATAGCTATCTAAAAAATAGCCTTACTACTAAATATACCTGATAACTCAGTATAGATAATCTCAAAGGTATAGTAAAGAGGGCTATAGTATTATTCAACTTTATCTATCAACTAGTATGCCTCTATAGGCACTTGTTTATAGGTGATTCCTATGACTTTTACTTTATTCCTAAACTCCCCTAAAGCGAAGTTTATACTAGTATCATAGACTAGCTAATTAGGTAGGCTAAGGTATATATCTATCTATATTATTTATAAGGCTTCTTATATATCCTTTACTGATAGAGAGGGAAGGAATCATATTACTTAGAACGATATCGAGGAATCTACTATATAAAGTACTAGTCTACCTACTAAATATATTATATCGATAATGATCTTATAGTTGAAATCGTAATTATCCTTTAATATAAACTTAAATCATCGAGGGGTAGGGCCTTTTATCTAGTAGTAATAATAAAACTTTATAATAGCTTCGAGGGCTATTTAATCAATATTATAGCCTGCGTTCATTAGTAGGTATGAAAGCTATTCGATAGCTAGGTATCTAAATCGACGATATAGGTAGTATAACTCCTTTTCAGTGAAGAAGGTACTTATAGCTTTAGCCTTCGTGACGAAGAACTATAGGTATCCCTACTTCCTGATTATAAGGAATATTACCTCCTTCCCTTAGCTATTATTCTTCACTAGATCGTCTATAGTATTTCGAAAGAAGACGCCTAGGTAGTCTATATCCTAGATATATAGAAGGAAAAGTATAGGGGCTTCTACTATATAGAAAGTAATAAGGCTAATAAGTAACTCAACTTTGATAGTACTAAGTAATAATAATCGTATGCTTTTACTAAACTTGATTATAGCTTCGCTAGCCCTCGAAGTATCTATCTTTATATCAGGATCCTCGTAGTATAAAGCGAGGTATTAATTATAGCTTATAGTAGAGAATTCTATAGTACCTATATCGAGTATAATACCCTGAAACTTCAGCTTCGAATAGCGACCTTCGAGGGTAAACTATAAAGCTAGAATAGTAGTATCCTCGTTATCCTTAGTCTCGCTATCCTCGTCGCTAGTAATCGAGTATATAAATACTATATCTATCAAATAATTTACTACCTTATATTTATCCTTATATATACTTGCTCTACTTTTCTTATTATCTTAGTCCTTATCTTTATCGTCGAGGCTATAAGCGACCTTATAGCCTTTATAATTAGCTAAAAAGGCTATGAAACTCTCTTTTATAGGCTATTCATCGTTATAGTTATAGTATATTAGGTACTAGTCCTATGACTTCTAGTATTTCTCTAGTATATACTTTATTAACTAGTAGCCTTCCTTTCTATATATAAAGTATTTCTTCTTCTATTAGCTATTGCGAAAACCTTGTCCCTAAAGGCCTTAGGATCTTCTACTAAAGCTAGTATTCTAGTAGCTTCAGCCTTAGAAACTACTAAAACTACTACTATTCTACTACTAGTTATTATTATATCGATGATTAAAGTAGTAAGTATTATCAATATATATAGAAGAGGTATTCTAAAGGAACTAGCCTCCTATCTAGCTACTCTATTCTAGGGTGAGTTCAAGGGAAGAATATAGGTCTTAGAAGAGTTTCTCATAAGGGGAAGCAGGTATATATAGAGTATATATAAACTCTAGTATACCTTAGTAGGCTTGAATTATCATTATCCGAAGGATCTTATCTCTAGTATACTTAGGTCCTAGGGCCTACTAGTATAACTATAATTTATCTAGTATTATCTAGAGAACTTCCTAGGAGTATTTATTTACGTTATCCTTGTTATTTCATAGGCTATTGAATGAGGTACTTATCTAATCGTTATAGTACTATTGATAATTTATATTAGTCTCGAAATAAGTCTTAAGCTTCGTATAAGCTATAGTAAAATCATCGAAGCTACCTATATAGTATATATAATAGATCTTAGTATAGCTAGTAAGGATATAAGGTAGTATAGTATAAAACTAGTCTAATTTAATACTATTATATTAGTAGATAGTTATAAAGATTCTCAACTTATTATCTAAGAGATTATATAATTTACTAATCTATTTATTATCCTTATCCTATACCCTTATAAAAGCTATAATCTTTTCTACTTCTAATAGTTGATTAAGTATTAGATGAAGGGGAAAAGTCTTATATAGGTTATACTAAGGGTCGAATAGGTATATTACTTTTAGTAGTATTATTTCTTACTATTGATTATATAGTATACCTACTAATTCATATTATAAAGGAGGTTAGCTATAGTTTAGCTATAGCTAAAGTACTTAACTATATTACGAGTAAGAGTACTAGGCCTAGTAGTTACCCTATTGAAGGGGAAGCTATATCTAAAAGTTTAGTATTACTATCAGTAGTAGAGCCTAAAGCTCATTTAGTAGTATTATAGGTAGTAGTATAGACTATATTACTAGCCTTCTTAGGATCTCGAAGGTTACTACTAGTATAGTAGTAGGTTATATATATAGCTATAGTAGTATTACTAATCTATAGAAGTTAGAAGGGGATATCTCTATACTTTTAGCTAGGATTAGTAGCTATTCGAATTCTATAGTAGGAAGCAGCCTATCTAGATAGCTTCAGCTAGGTTATAATATAGTTACTAGGTTTAGTATTACTAGCCTCGAAGGTTTTTCTTTCTCGATTTCAATCTTAATATTAGGAAGGAGCTTAGTCTTCTTTAACTCCTTTAGGGGCTATAGAAGGTATTCCTCCTTCGTTAGGAGCTTTATGAGTTACTTTATAAAGTACTCTTAGTTTAGCCTAGTATAGATCCTTTGCTCTTATAGGAAAGTCTTTAGTTCTTTCCTCTACTCTAGGTGAATCTTACTGAATATATCTTTAATCTAATTTATAAACTCTATATAGAATTTATCTAGTAAAGCTCTTCCTTCTAGCTTCTACTAGTAAAAGGTCTTAATAACCCTTACTATATATATAGTTAACTATTATTAGTTTAGGTTATACTTATCGATAGGTATATACTAGCTTTCTAAATCGACTATAGCTTATTTATTATTACTTACTCTTATATTCTTATATACTTATATAATTTACCTTTTAGCTAGGGTCGAGGATACTTTACTATAAGTATCACTATTAGGGTTATCCTCTATTATTATAATACTAAAGGTAGTTATTATTATATAAGGTAGACTTTCGTTTTATTATACTTATCGACTAACTACTAGTTCGTCTAGACTATTTACCTATAAGTAGTAATCGCTTAGAATTACTATATAATAGACTTACTTCTACTAGTCTTTATATCTATATTCTTCTTCTTTAAAGTATTCAGAGGTCGAAAATATATATAAGGTTTATAGAAAGGTTTATAAGTTCATAGGAAGGTTTATAGAACTATAAAGTTTGCTATAGGAAGGTTTAGGGAAAGAAACTTATATAGATTTGAAGTTTCTAGGTGAAGTTTATCAGTAGGGTTTTGATTACTATAGGGAAGGTAGTAAGGGAAAGTTTTATCGCTACTATTCAAAGTAGGAAAGGTAAGGTTTATAAGAGAACTACTTTAGGAAGTAGCAAAGGTTTATTATTTATTTTATATAATAGAGTATACCCTTAGGTTATAAGGTCTTTTCTAGCTAAAGCGAACTATTACTAGGCTTTTTAGGTCCTTCTCAATAGAGTAAACTATTGCTTTGCTTCGAAGGGTTTCCTTTCAATAGTTATAAGTTAATCTCTACTATCGATAGTAGCTACGAGCTATCGTGCCTTCTATAAATAGCTTCAATCGTAGTATAGATTTTATTGCCTCGAGGGTAAAATCATAGCTATATACTAGTCTGAACTCGCCTTTTCGATCAATAAGAGTAATTTACTTCTTCTAATTCTAGCTATTAGAGATTACTTATATAATCACTGATTAGTATTAGTTAGGCCTATTCGTGATTATAGTTATAACGAGAAATAATCATAGGGTAGGTCCTTTCAGTTGATTATATCTAGTAAAGGAAGGAAGGAAAGAAGCTATCTATAGGTTAGAAGCGAAGGCATAGAAAGGTAGGTGGGATTCTGCTAGTCCCCCTAAGGCGGTATAGATTATACCGCCTTCTGTATTAGGCCCACGCCTTCAACCTACTAGTCATTCCACAACAGGATCAATTATTGGCGTCTTCTCGGGAGCGGCTATCGATAATGGTGCTACCGTCCCCACCGTCATGGCTGAGGTTATTGCAATTGTGAATGTACGTATATTTGCTTCGAACAACTCTCGAATCCCGATGCGCTTCTTCACAGCCCAGAACGGTTACACAGGCTTTTTAGTGTTGCCCAGATGACTCTCAAATCCTTGTTTATCCAGGATACTGATACAATGAATCATAGGCCACCGCTGGGCCGGGTGCGCCTGAGCAGATGGTTGTACAGCGCTGTGTCGAAGAGGGCAGCTCAAGCTATATCTTCGGTATTGCAATTGATAACAACAACGACTTCACGTGGGTCCAGCAGACAGTCGACGCCTGGAGCAATGGAACTTGCGTGAACGTCACATCGGGTTTTGCCAGTAGCACTATCGACGACACTGAGTTTTACGAGTACACCCATCCAGCGGTAGTTCTCCCCAATGTCACCTCTACAGAGAAGAGTACCGCCACTGCATCATCTTCTTCAACCTCTTCAACTTCTCTGGGGATGAAAAATTATGTGATACCTGGAGCAAACCTTGGAAGATGACTGCTATATGGGCTCCTGTAGCACTCTCAGTTATCCTCCTTCACTCTTAAGGAATTTTCGAAGAAAGCCAATACAAGAGCTTTATTTCATGCCTAGGTCTTGTTGGCCTTCACCGAGTCTGTTACTCTTTCACCCAGTGTTCTATATTATATGGCCTACCTTGCAGAGGAAGAACTGGCTATAGGCACCCATACTGTTGCTCCTGGTTATAGAGCTGATAGTGGTTTCTAAGTGGGTAAAGGAAACTGGTGCTGTACATTGTAATTAAGAATTCCTTAAGTATATTCGCCAAGCTGATGGCAAAGACACCACACGGCCTACCTTCATGACTCAGATTGGGGACTTGAACGAGGATCCGACCACCAATACTGTCAACCAGCTCATTGCGAAGATCAACGCAACTCGTACAAATGCAAAAAAGAGAATCACCGGGGAACATTGACCCCCAGAGATTGTACCCTGGACACGGGAATTATCACGGAATTCTGGCAGGTATAAGTGCACTGTCAATGAGCTCCTGCCATCTCTTGGGGGTGACGAAGCAGCTGGCACTTGAGGACAACGAGACAAAATATATCGGGAAGATCGTCACACTGGGCGAGAAAGGGATCAACGCCGTGGTTGGCAAGGATACTCAAATTTCGAAAATATCCGCATCAAGTATCTTCAGAACGGAGGTACAATGCGAAAACCACGGTGTGGGATAAAAGCAATTACAACGCCTATGTATTATAAGACCACCGAGGCACCATACCGCCCCTTGGTACCTAGGCAGTTTCCAACGAAGCCTCATATTGACAGTCTTACAGTAGTAAGGTGGTCGAATTAGTAGAAGGCTCTCTTCGAAACTTCAGGGTAACCTTACCTCTTAAGAAAATACCCTGAGATGATCTCCTTTCAATGGGTACCTTCCGTCTACACAAACGTCTTATTGATTTCTCAGTTAGACTTATAATTAGAGATCTTCAAGGAATTTGCAAAATTATAATGGAGCCGTAAGACTACCCTAGGGTATTACGGAGATTAGACAATCTTATTGGAAGCAGCGTTTTCTTTTCTCGAGATTACCTAACACTATAGGCAAAACCTGTCTAGGGGTCGTAAGGTACGGAAGATGGCTGCAATAAAATCGCTTCTCGCTCTCGTCCGCTAGGTTTTTCTAAGGTTTAGAAGTATTCCGATCTTTCTAAATCTATATATGGTTTGAATCTTCTGATTCGTCTGAACTGACGTGGTCACCTTTGTAGCTGCCTTCGTGAGAACTTGAAAGCCTCGGAGGTGAGGAGAAGAGAAGGCGTCTCGAATGGAGGGCACGGGATGTTTGCACTGATATGTGGCCAAATAGGAGGGTGAGCTGCGTGCCTGACATCTGGACTCATCGTTTAATGCATCCCCACTATACCTTCAAAGCTGATGCGGGGTATCAATTCCACTTGCCAACCTTGGGAAGTACAGTAATGGTTTTATTCACTTCACCGAGAGACACCACCTACCTAGGTAGGCCATCTGCCTTTGGCTTTCTCGGGCTTTCTGAGACTTGGGACGTCATCGAAGATGCCCTCAGGACCAGAATATCCAGATATTTGGA
This sequence comes from Cytospora paraplurivora, assembly GCA_021272945.2. Classification (NCBI taxonomy): domain Eukaryota; kingdom Fungi; phylum Ascomycota; class Sordariomycetes; order Diaporthales; family Cytosporaceae; genus Cytospora; species Cytospora paraplurivora. Next base: position 231,830 of record JAJSPL020000027.1, read on the forward strand.
GGGATGATATTCTGTCTTTGGATGGGAAGGGCAACACCTTATTCCATCATGTTTTCGCATTGGCCCTCCCGGAGGGAATTCCAGCAATCCAAGAGTTGAACCGTATCAAGGATCATGGCGTCGATATTGACCGGCCCAACAAGGCCGGCCGCACGCCGTTGCATATCTTTTGCAGCACTAACGACTACGAGAGCCGCGAAAACACCAGATGGATCCTGGACCACACCAGGGACGCCGATGGGGCGGACGAAGATGGCATCAGGCCACTGCATCTGGCCTGTATGTGGTCAGAGCATCTCGTCAGAGAGCTGGTCAAAGCCGGCGCTGACCCGTCCGCTGCTACACTCGAAGGCTTAACGCCCCTCCATCTAGCCGCGAGGGCGAGGGAACCCAATATAATTGGAATACTGCTCTCTGAGCTCCGCAGTCGATACGACGACCGCATTACGCTCCACCTGGAAGCCAAGGACGGGCTTGGCCGCACTCCCCTTCATCACGCCTGCCGCTCCGGACGTTACGAATCGGTCTCCTTGCTTTTAGCCGCAGGGGCGGATCCGCAGGTACAGGATGAAGCAGGACTGACCCCATTGGGTGCTTGCACCGAGTTCGAGGACGAACAGGCCTTGTGGAATGGGTTTAAGAGAGCATCAAGTTGGACGCGACAGAACCTTCACCTGCATAACAAACCCCAGAGATTCCAGCCCATTATTGCTGGTACCAAGCTCCATGATGAGCTCCGCCCCTTCGTAGCCGACGGAAGAGAGATGAGGAAGATGTTGCAGGTGATCCGCACGGAGTCACGGGAGCGCAGGGGAGGCTACTCGTGGGTTGACAAGCCACGGCCACTGTACATCGAGTCAGATCAAGATACAGCGCGACTCGAGGAGATACTTCGGATACTTCTGGAATCGGCGCGGAGGAACGGGACCAGTCACCTCGAGGCCATGTCGGTGGAAGTCTCGCGATGTATCAGACTCTGCGAAGCAGGAACTCGTGCCTACACCCGCCTGTGTTTGGAAAGCTTGGGAAGGGAGCTTGATGCTGCTCTAGTTGCGGTAAGAGGACCTTCTCCCGATGTTTCTGTTGAAAAGGAACTTGGAATCGACCAGGACCTGGAGCTGCTAGGCACCATTCCAAGAACCGATAATTTTCTTGTTGAGGGCTACATCGACCTGGATGTGGTACAACATCTTCTTCGACTACGCGAGTACGATGTCGTCAGGCGGCTGCTCTGTGGAGAAGACACATGCTCGTCTACAAAAAAGGCAATCGAAGCAGCCCGGATACTGCGATTCCTAGCATTTCACGGATATCATGACCTTCTATTGCGTATTGTTGAATCAACAAACTCGCCCGACTATACCCTTGCCGAGAAAGCCGAACCCACTGATTCCCTCCTGTTTACAGCCTGTCAACGGCCTCTACCTAACATGGAAGTTGTGCGCTTGATCATCGATAAATTGCACGATGACATCGATGCTCAAAGTCGTACAGATGAGGATTATATAGACCAAGATCGCTGGAGTGGTCCCTTCGACGACGCTCAAGAATGGTCGAGAGAGCTTGGCGATCCTTTCTACGGGAAAAATACGCCTCTTCATGAGCTTGCGCAGGGCAGGCACTGGTGGCATGTGGCGCAAGGAATTCCGCATTTGCTGTCTTCAGGGGCCAGGGTCGATATCTGTAACGAGGGCGGGATGACACCGCTGGATGTTGCCAAGGAGAAGGCTCTGTATGATCGCACCGTATTTGCGAAGGATGCTGTTAGAGCACTTGGTGGTGTTCCAGACGAAAACAGACCAGTAGAGGTGATGTACAAGAGGACACGTGCACCTCAGATACCTAGGACATTTGAAGCAGTGTAGGAGATGGATCATGATAATCATCTACGCATAGTAGTTCCAACAGGGGCGTACCGACAAGAAGACACAACAAATGATTTATCTAGCACAATTGCAACCTCTCTTCATATCTACTTGTCTACTTGAATGCTTCTTGATTTTTATATAGACTTCCGTCAATATAATATCATAATTATCGAAAGAGAGGTGTTCGATACAGGAACCAACCCAGTATTTGACGGAAATAGTCTTTGCCAGCAGTGACTTCCTCGTTCTATGCACGTAATAGGCCGAGCAAGTCGAGTAAATACGATGCATGTGCCCGTCGAAACCAGGACAAGTCCGGAGGTAGGCGGCAACTACGAGTCTGACCTTCGAATGCAATCAATCCAGTAAACCGTCACGATATACCTCCAGACTTACTTGTAGATGAGTGGAAGATACATTCATGGATGTTTACCACTACCTACCTACCTACCTACCTGAGAATGTCGAGGCTTACACAGCAGAAGCCGATTCCACTGGGTGATATCACAATGCAACAGTCACCATCATGGACCAGACAGATACCGGCATGTCGTGCAACCACCACGGCATTAGAAAAACGTGGGCATACAGGCTACTCAGGTACCTAGGTACCTAGATAAGGTTGAAGGACCAGATTCGGGGCGTGCGACGGCCGAAAAGGGCAAAGCCTCCACCATCAACAGCTAAAAAGGGGAGACACAGCCGCAAGGCAATGCAAGGGGAGAAGTAATCAGCAGCAGGGACATGAAATCAGGAACAGGAACCGTGACAGTAACAGCGACAGCCAGCATCAGCATGAGCATGAGCATGAGCATGAGCATGAGCGCAAGCATTGCATCAGCATCAGCAGTAGCGAGTATTACGGTATCAGCAATTATGGTATGGTACCGTTTCGTCTTAGCCTTTGGTCTTGGGTCTTGGTGTATTTTTAGGCCCCCAAGACCCATGTGCCCATGTGGCCATGTGGCCGTACCCCACCCCTGCCCCGCGCCAGTCCGGGATGCTGCTTATCCGTGCAAACCGCAGTGACACACTGACACACAGACACACAGACATGGCATTGCATCCTTGCGGGATGTGACAGACAATGGCATTCGACTTTGTGAATGATGCTAATGCTCTGGCGAATACACGAACACACACCCCACATGCAGCGGGTAGCCTACCTCTTAGAATAGTAGGCACATCTTGACAGATTGCGTGGGGTTCCCCCCGGCAGTCGGTTCTCAAGTGCTTATTCGACGTGTGGAGCGGAATCGAAGAAGCGGGTCGGGTGGGGGCTATTTTTAGCACTCGAGAGCCCAGCCGGGAGCCCCGCTAGTTAATTCTACCAAGTACAGCCCGCACGGTACTCACGGTAGTAGCTTAAGGTAGCTTGGTATCTGACGGGCGAATGAAGGGTAGGACCGTGCTTGTATGAGCCAGATGACTGACACTGTCTTCAAATTCCCTTCGAAGATCTACCTCAGATATTCAAACAGAAAACAATGGTATATGGACCATACCAGTCTTCAGTCACAGAAGAACGAATGTGAGTGGTGGATGGGGGCTGTTGGAGGAGGGGTAATAGTCCAAACACTTATAACGTATACAAGCGTACACATAGAAATCAAACAGTAATCAAGGTACTCGGACACATCTACTGATATGTACCTAGGTACCTAGATGTCCCATCCATCTACGAAAGAGCCCAGACCTACACATGTACAAGGCGGGCAAAAATAACGAAACGCAAAATACCCGATTGGCCTACTAGCCGCGGACCGGGGACCCGGAAAGACACCAAGTCTTACATGATATATCTGATCTCCCATTGAACTACCTACATCGGACTGTAAGGCTAGGGCTACCGTAGCATTCTCGCGGCTATGCGACGGATTTGGACCATCTTCAACCCATCTGACACCGCGACCAGAGTGCATTTTGCGAATTGTCCTCTTTACCAATGACCCATCCCATCGACCTTCTCACACCGGTCACAGGACGACTGCCATCAAGTTCACACCCACTCCTACCCCACTCACTACTCTGGCTGGATCTCACATATCACATCTCTGTCTCACACACACACACACACTTTTTTCCTGTCAACTCATGCGGCCATGGAATGAAGCCGCACACAACAGCAGCAAGCTAGATAAGTAATCATGACAGCATGAATCGACCCGCAGCTCTCTTCCCACCCGGCGCCTCGGGCGCTTATCCCGCAACCCACGCACCAATCCCGTCCGACAACACACGCACATCATGCATACACATACATACAAATCATTGGTCTCGGAACAAACAGAGACGATCACCCGAACTTGGATGTATTCTTTTTTTTTTTTTTTTCCTTCCAAAAAGGGAATATTTCCAGAAGAAAAAAACCTTGGCCCCATTCTTTTTTTTCTTCCTCCCCCTCCCCCTCCCCCCGTTTCCCTGCCGTCAGCATTGCAGCAAACGGCGACGACACGCCGACAATTTGTCGTTCACTTCGCGCCATCTCTCTCTCTCTCTCACACACACACACACACAGAAATGCAAGGTATCAATCTACTGTGGGGTGTCGCACAATTATATCCCACCCTCGGATACTTTCGGTGAGCCTCAAACCGCTACTATCGTACACACATACACACACACACCCACACATCAAATAGATTCAATCAGATGCAGGTACATGCGGCTCACCCTCCCCTCCACCCCCCCCCCAACTTCATTTTTCACCCCTTGCAAGTGCCCTTCCCACCCTCACCTTCTACTCCATCCCAACTTTGGAATCGCAGCTGCTCCAATCTTCCGCATCCAAGCAGATCGATGTATGTATGTATGTATGTACGTACGTACATAGCCCGACGGATGGCCTCCCCCCCTCCCCCACCACCACCACCTCAACCGCCCCTCTAGCTGAATAGAGAAGAGACACACCATCACCTACTACTTCGGCCCGCAGCAGGCCTGACGATCCCTCCGCAATTCCCAGGGCCCCCAATGCCCCATCGGGCCATCTGCGATATCCACTAATGACTTAGCCGCGCATGCTTATATTCCAAATAAGTCCGGAATTGGTCATACACATGTCCGGTTCTGGTAAATACATTCACATTCAGCATACATTCGACGTGGTGTGGCCTCCATGTGGCATCGGAAGAGGCCCTGGCCGGATTAGAAGGGAGGCTCGAGCTGCAGCATCTGCCGGAGGGTCATTCCTGAGGTGCGATATCTACACGTATTGGCCTGGCCCACACACACACACATGTTTGTAACTCCTTCTACGTAACCACCATGAAGACTCTGCAGGTATAGTCGTATCTATTTGTTTAGCTTTTCTATTTGCGAATACAGACTCTTGTCTCTCCAATGCTTGTATGCGGGGTGTCCAGCCTACGCATGGTTGATGACTGTTCACCGTATGCACCTTATGTTCCCAATCTGGTACCAGCCAGCCAGCCTCCTGACCCCTAGTGCCATCTTCACTTATCAGCAGAACGCCACCCCTCTGTCCCCGCTTTCGGGGTGGTGTAAACCCAGCTCTATGTGACCGTGGTCAAGGGAATAAGTAGTGATTGAGCCGTGTCGCAAGCGCCACGATTGGTGAAAGTCGTGGGATCCTTCCGCCCGCGAAAGGAACCTCCCGAGGAGGATCAACAACCCAAGCCATCCTGATGGCCTGATGGCGTTCCTACCTCCCACCAATCAACAACTCTGAGAGCAGGTGCCGAATAGAAATAGCAGAAGTGGACCAGCCACATGTTGCGAAGTGTAAATATCCCCACCACCCTCCAATCCGGAGCCCATATTGAGTGTCCGGCCTCGGCTCCTCCCTGTCCCTCCTTCTCGATTCTCGGGACTGCGCCAGTATGACCGCTGCTCTCAAAGCAGGGAAGGACTGAGGTTAGTAGTTACAGTATCGATGCAGACAGCGTGAAGAAAAAAGTAACGATGACATGGAACTGTAGATATAGGATTGAAAGAGATGAAAATGATGACGGAAATATACAAGGCACAGCCTTGAACCAAGCAAAGGTATACCAGAACAATGAAACCCACAAACGCTGTCACAAATCCGCCCAATGCTCTCACATTGAGAATCCCATACCGCCAACGCCTTGTGTTGTCACTCCCGGTCCGAAGCACATTTGAGTACAGTGAAAGAAATATCAAAATCAACATGCTCTTCGCCTCCCCAGAAAACACCAATTCGCGCCCAAGAAAGAAACAAAGTGCAGACCTTCAATGCTAGGACTGGTTCCAAGTTGAGGAAGGAAAAGAGAAGAAACAGAGACTCGAAAAGCAAAAGGTCGCGGCGAGGCAATGCGTAGAGATCCCAGAAAAGACAACAATAGTGTATATGCGAACGCCCAACGTAGGACACGCATCCCAAGCCTTCGCTATGCTCGCTCAAGCAAGAAAGACACACAAACCCCAATCAAACGCTGAGACATGAAAGAAATGTTTGAGTCGCTGAGATCACCAGCAGGGTGGGAACTCTCAGCATCCCAAAGAACGACTAAACATAGTCGCCGGTATCACAAAAGAAGATAGGCCCACTGTGAGCATAGCTTCGTCGTATCGTACATGGACGTCTTGGTTGATCGGCGTCCCTAAGTCGGGCGTCTCGAATTTGGCGGCCGAGTCTTCGTCAATAAAATCGCTGTAGTCTTGTACCTGGAGCATTGCTGCGAAGGGGCATTGTCACCAAAGCTATGGTGGTGTGTAGGTCGGCACCAGACGATCGTGTCCAACGAATAGGTAGGAAAGCTGTGAAGGCTGTTGTGCGGAAGACGACGATTTCCGTCTGAACGAGTAAAGATAGTCGACCCAATGTCCCATGTCGAATCTTTCCAAAGGCGCCCAATGCCATGAACAGCATCTCATTGTCGAAGACAGTACTTTTCATCTGTATGAAGGATGCGAGCCCTTGGATGAGCGACCACTAACGTATCCCGAGTCCGAATAGTCATGGTCGTGGTGGTGCGAGGAGTGGTAGCCGGATTGCTGGCGAGCGGGTGGCGTGTGATCAATGCAGGCATGCCCAACCCATATTGTCCTCTGCGTGATGCCATGGCCCCGTGTTCCGAACCTAGCACATCGGTCGACGGCGTGCTGATAATAGAGGCAGTGGCATGCCGAGTAGCGCTCAACCAAAAGATAACACATCGTGACTGATAGATGGCAACGATCAAAGCAAGCTCTTCCACTTTGGTGATGTATATGCAAAAATGGTGTGTGATGAACTGAACGACAGGTGAGGTCCAGTAGGCGCAATGTTTTGGTGATCTGGGCCGGGTAAAGAATCGTGTGGCTTCGTTGATCAAGGCTTCAGGCGATTGGAAAGGCAAGAACAACTGTTCTGAAAGACTGAAGGCCAGGCAAGACGACGAGTATATTATACGGATGGTACGTGAAAGGGAACAGGCGACGGAAAGGAAAGCTAGGTTGAAGCAACGAAAGCAGTTGATATGCCCTTGTGAAGAACGAAGGAGAAGTTGATGGTGGCAGGGAAGATGATAGACAGCTGCCAAGGGGGGAAGTCATCGCAACCTTATAGGTTTCTGCAGCCTGTTGACCAGAGGTACTTAGGTAGGTGAAGACACGGCAAAGGAGAAGGGAAAGAGAATAGGCCACGGTGCCCGCGACGTCGAGGTGGACTACCTGGCTGAGGCAGCAACCATACGCGGGTGTCGAGCGAGCGACAGGAAGAGAAGAGTGACGCCAGTGGATTCTGACTTTGATGACTGATACGACGAAAAGAGGCGCGCAGTATTGTGCCTGGGAAAGGAAATGGGAAGAGTAAGAGAAGGACAGGTACGAAGACTGGACTGGTAGTATACGGCACAGTACGGTACTTCTACCAGTGGGACAAGATGCAGGTGCAGTCCAAATGTAGATGAGGCGCAGGGCAAGGTCCCTGCAAGGTGAGGTGAGAGGGCTGGTGACATAGGATCAAGACGACAGATGAGGGTTGTGTACGTGAGAAGGTTGCAGGGAGAAGGGGGCAGGCCAGCGTGAGCACCATGTACGGTCATGTACGATGTACGATATTGAGGCCGAGGAATGCATGTACAGTGTTCCTGCAGTTCGCAACAGCCATACTTGACAGACAGTGTTCCTGCAGTTCGCAACAGCCATACTTGACAGAAACAGGACGGCCTACCGTGTAAGGTAGATGCACACGCGGTTTGTGTACCTCGACGGTTGCCATCGAAGAACCAGTGAACGACCCCCAAACCTCTGCCTATATGCCTCAGCAGCAGGCCCCTCGACCGAATCTACTCGGTCGATCCAGGGAATGGGTAGGCGCAGTCGCATATTTGGGGTGTTCGAAAGGATTTGGAACCAAGGAGAGGCATTTTTGAGTTGGACAAAGCAATGTTGTCGATGCTAAACGGATTGTAGCGAAATGTCAGACGAGTATAGCATGGGTATCGCATGCGCGAAGACGAAAGAAAAACCGCGGGATCGAATACTGGCGGGTTCTGAGTGGCCCACCATTAGCACCTTGCAGATACCTACCTAGGTACCTAGGCACCTAGGCCAGAGCTTGGTAGAGAGAATTGGGAACGATGAGAAATACACACCTGGGTACCTGGGTCCCTGGGTAGTTAGTCAGTCTTACTGCCTGCGTCCCATTTTCTTTGGCATGTTGTGTTGTGGCTTGTATGCATCTAACCCGATTGGGAAGTATTCAGGTCAGATCGAGCCCGTCAGACCGTTCCTTCAGTTGCGTTCTTCGACCCTGCCCAATTTCATCCTGGCCGTAGCATTACCCACCCATTGTTGCCCCGCGCCGTTTCTGTCCTGATCAATGGATATCAGTACGGGTCCAACTGTAATGTACATGGTTGTAGACCTCGAATGTTCCAAGGTATCGTCCGGCTCCCTGCTCCGAATATTTCGCCTACAGGGATCCCCGTTTTCGATATGGCGCATCCGCAGTGGCTTGCAACATATCAGTCAGTCATGATGGGTAATGATGGGCCGCCGATGCGCACCCGAGTGGGCATTTTCAGCCTCTGTTTGTGTTCCCGTTCCGATGATGCAGAATCGCATCACAGCTAAACGAGAACAACAGCGGCTGTGAGGTAACCATTATAGTCTTCTTGGCGAGCACAGCGTCCCAGATCACCACCCGCAGCGACGGTCAGATGTCCCGTCGCACAGACCACCCCACTTACAGCGATACTTATGAGCCAGATTCGTGAAGACACCACACATTACCATTTGACGTCCTGACAACCTATGGCGGGAGGATCCAATGCTAGTCTTGACCTTGGCCTCATGCCTTGCAGTACCGTACCTTGTCGTTCGTTCGTTCGTTCGTTCCTGTTGGTATTCCTTCCCGCTCGGTTCCCACGTCCGTAAATCCAACAACACGGACCAACGGAGCACCTCAACCTTCGGTACACGGGATATGGCCTCGGCATTTTTCACTCAACGGAGATGTGCAGCTTCCGGCCGGATCGACGATTAATCTCTACGTGGTATGATAGCCGATTTCTCACAGATGACGGTCCCTCTTATTGAAGGGGGCCATATGCAAGCTGTTTTGCAGTGTGAGGGAAGGCGCCCTACTAGATTTAGAATCAAGGTCGTGTGATGGTCCTGCTCGGGCACAATGACTTCATTTGAACCTTTTAGGAGCCATTCAACGTTGGCGCCGTACAGGAGCCTGGGGCATTGTCAAGGTCTTAACAAAGATAGAGCACTGCATTTTTGGTGAGCTTCTGCCCCTTTCGGCCCGTTCTTGACTCCCGCTGCGGCTTCGACGTCGTGCCCACCAGGTCGGTATGTACGCCTCGAACATTGTGCAGTTGGGCAAGCGGGGATTGGTGGCTGAGAAGGACTTATGTCAGACAAGCTTGAGAGCCAAGAAAAGACTGCGCTGTGCGTCCATCTCTACGGTGAGGGGTTCGGTGTGAGTGGCTGCTGAAATCGAAAGCCATTTGGGACAGACTCATGTTCCAATAGATGACTAACCAAGTACCTAGGTAGTTAAGAGATAGGATTTAGGCCAGGGAGACTGCTACCAATCATTAGTACTGCCTGTCATTGACAAGCCGTTGATCATCGCAATCATGCTGTCTCGCCGTACATACGCATCCACCACATCAAGACTTCATGACCCCATGGCTGGACCAGAGTAGGACGGTTGCCTCCCTGAGCGCTCGATCATACTAGTTGGTTTTCTCGGCGGTTCGTATGTTGTCGAGTCAAGAAGCGTCTTCTGCCCTGACTTATCAGATAAGCAGCATCAGATACCGCAACACGCCTGCGCAGTAATGTAGGGGTATGCTGCAGTATATCTGCTTTGGAGGGCTCCCATGGTGTCAAGATGGGGCAGAAGTCGGTGGAACTGCGATCCTGTCAAGCAAATGCTCGAATCCTGGGCTTGGCCGGTGGTGAGACCCCTGGTTCCCGGGAAGGTGTTTGGAGGGATACTACCTTAGCAGCTACGTTGGGAATGACTGCATAGGGCTGAGCCAGGGATCTGGTAAACCCAAAAAGGAGTGAGACTCTGTAGCAGTAGCCGGTTGTCTGACAGAAAACTGCAAGGGCAGCCAGGAATGGCTTTGAGAAGATCAGAAATCCCTGGAGCCTGTGAGCCGTTACGGCTGGCTCGGGGAGTGGGTGGTGCAGCCGTGGATTGGTTGTCATACGCGAGAAGAGGTTAATGGTCCAATAAAGGCTCTCGGTATCATCAATAAAAGCGGTTTTATTGCGGTTGCCCGGCTGCAATCCATCCTTCGATGGACAGGACCGGAATGATTCATTGGACCGCCCGGCATCAATGGTGCCCTGAGCACATACATTACATACATAACGGGATCGGGGTGGCGAGAAGAAAAGCAGTCATCGGGGACAACCCGCGGTGATCAGGATAACCCGTCAGGGCATGGCTGTTGCCTGATAATAAAGGACTCATGTAGTCATTAGTGAGTCCGAAGCCTCGTGTGGGAGAGAGGATACTGTCATACTATCATCAGGAGCGGACAAAAAGGCCCGATAATGCTGCTTACATGCATCGGCATCGCACAAGATGTTCAGGAACAACGATATCACCTGGCAAGCATCACCACTCGGGTCGGTTCAACAGCGCAGCCGTGCCGACGTTACACGGTCCGATAGCGCACCGTACAGTACCGAGGTATCTGTCATGTATGCTAACCGCTATGCCTGGCATCCACCTAAACGGTGTAGTATATCAAAACTACCTAGGTACCTAGGTACCTACCTCAATGCAGAAGCACTTGCATCCAAAGCTCACCTGAAGCATAACGGCGGCCGCCAACCTGAAACGAGCTGAAAACAGATTGCATGCGGACCTGAGGCCTCTCTTCAGGGTTTCGCAGATCATGCTGGTACACCTACAATTGCTCGCTGGCCCTTGAGCTGTCTCTCAAGCAGTAAGCAAGTGGACCTCGGCCTGCACGTAGCATTGTCTACTGTGTGTCCATCCAGAGTCACCCAAATGACGGCTCCAGCTTTGATCAGCCCTAAATCGCCACTTGCTTTTTGACGACGGCTTCTGACAGATCTAGGTACTCTACATATGCGGGGTTGTTCTGGCTTGGGTTGTCGACATGGTCGAGATATGTTTGGCTGGATGGGTGGTATAAACGTACGAAGCACTTGCTGAGTGGGAATATGAGTGCTGTTGAGGCATCGTCGTGTAACATCGCACACATAATACGGCTTGGAGTGGGTGAAAATGCCGACATATCTATACATGTGTATCCGTCATGACGAAATGTGGAAAGAGCTCTTGTCACCCCACCCCCTTCCCCCCATATAGGTAGATACCGCGAAGGATCTCACCGAAGCACACGGCCCAGATCTACGGAGCGGCCTCCGGACCCTCACCCGGCGCCTGTCAAGCTCCGACACAGCGACCCCAACCCACCCCGGAGAAATACACTGCAGTGATTACCTAATGTACATACACTACCTACGTTACTGTAGGTCGGTGTTATCAAAGTCGTTTCACCACATGTTGAGAAGCTCTCGATGGGAGCTATTGAGAATAGCTTTGCGAGCTTCTCCATTGCTCGCTCATTGCCCAATCACTTGCTTACTTACTCACCCTAGTGACCCTGATGCTATACTCTCAGTCAGTCCTGAAGCTTTCTCGCATGCAGTGGCTGTGTGCGACCTCGGGACCCAACTCCTGAACTGCCACACCTGCAAGCGAATCCAGCCAGCGGCATCATCACGCTCATCTCACCGTCTCTCTGTTGTAAAGTGAAAACTTTTCTTCTCTTTCCCTCCACTTTACCGCACAATATCCCCCCACAAACTCGGACCCTGAGGCTCCAGCCACGGCTTCCAGCCCGCGGATGATGTCCGGCATCTCCGGCCGATATCAGCACTCAGATATCAAAACCTATTAGTGCATAACTATCAGGATGGCATTATTAGGCATGACGACATCGATATTCTACTTGTCTCAATGCAAGACCAGCATTGAAGATCACGCCGGATGACTTGCATGCCATACCTTGACTTTTGGACTGTCACTTCAGGCAGACGCGCGTGTGACCATGCGGCAGTATTAGCTAATGCAGGCGAGCGGGGGGGAGATTTGACGCCGACCCGGGGCAGGTGGGTAATACCGACATTGGGAAACGCAGAGCTAAGTGACCTCTGGGAGCTCCTGGCTGGAGGACCAGACGAGATCACGCATATGCCATTGCCCTTCACAACGGTTTCGATGGCGATGGTCCCAACTGGCAGCTACCTTATGCAACTATATTCTAGTGTAGACTACCTAGGTACCTAGGTAGGTATATCTTGATGTTCACACGGTTACACCTTCTAGAACCGCATTCAACTTGCACTTTCCCCAAACGGGTACTATCGACTCACATATGTACATGGTATCGAGTGAGTGGATGGGATCTAAGCCGAACTCCATGCCGTTACACACCGTTTCACCCCCACCTTCTTCCGTTTTGCGCTCATTCGCAGTCGTGCGAGCCATGCCTTAGGTAGCAGCAACTCTCACCTTTTCTATATGCAGCAACGATTTGATGCATCGCTTCAGGACATGACATCTCCATGGCGAACCCTTACGCAAAGCATAGTCTATTTCCCTCAAATGCACACGTCACTCTCCGATCCAGGGCTGAACGGCGACTGAAACAATGTCCCCCAATGCATCCGTTTCAAATGCCATTGTTGGAATAATCGACGCGTTTACTGCTCCTCCCTCTGATTTGCGCCGGCCCCCAACTCTCTCCCAAGCAGCTTTCTTCCTGATCGAGCAGCACTCGAGGTCACCTTCATGGTTATAGATCGATCTGCTTACATGTACGATAGCCTTTTGAATTTTGCCACAAGTCACAACGCCCGTTCCAGCCACTAAATGCGCTTCCTTCTGTCAAGTCCGCCCTTGGAAGCCTCACCCCTCGGTCCATTGTCCGTGACAGGAGGAGGCTTCGAGTCTGAGCACTTGACCACAGCGATGGACCCCAAGATTTGTCATTTGTGGTCGGTAAAGGCTAGATCGTGGAAAGTCCAGCACTGATTCCCTAGCAAAGTTCGCCACTCTTTCAGTTCCCTTCCTTCACCTTCTGGGCTACATCACGTCACGTCAACTGACCGGCGAACACATATTCGGCAAGTGCCTAGGATTCGGCCCCCAATGCCGCCTTAAGAGCCATCATTTGATAATCTTGCGCATCATATTCTATCCGGGGCGGAACCTCATCAATTCCGGACCCTGAAGGGACAATGGGATATTGTTGCCGGCTCGACGTCGACATCTGCTCCACGACTCATCAATCTCGCGGCACCGCCCCAACTGGCCTACCACCAGATCAGACTCACCACCACTGACTAGGTTCTCGACTTCAGCTCCGCCCGGCGACGGATTACCCATTACCACCTACTGCTATAGCGGCCGCCTCGACCCAGCATCTCGCCCCTGAACCTTGTCCGTTGTCCAGGCCCTGCTATCTTCCTTCGTCTCCCAAGTGTGGAGCATACCCAGCGGAAACGAGAACGGGCCTCGAAGAGACCCCCACGTTGGCAGATATTCTTTGCGTGCCAAGAATCAAGCCATAATGTTTCCCAGGTATGACTTATACTCGTGATGCTCCAGGGTCGTTGACGAACAGGATTGGACAACTTAGTAATGTTGTCCTTGCTCTGCGCTGCGCCAACTTCAGGTATCTAGAAGCCTAAAGGTTCCTCTCTACCCCACGCCGCGATCCCCAGATTTGATATCCCTGCACGCTGTTGAGATCGACTAGAAAAGGCTTAGGTCGGTGGCTCTGTCGAGGGAATGGAGGCTCGTCCGCGATCCCTACGACTCGTGCTGCGGAGCTCTCCAGATGTGTGTGGGTATTTCCCATCACACGAGATGTGGGCTTACTTCAGACATCGGGTCAGCAACGTAAATGTCTCTCGCGCACGGGAGGGCCGCAGCTTCGTCCTCCCGAGTGCCTGGACCAAAGAAGGTTATGACTGGCAGCCAGACGCCCGCCCGTTACCAAGGTCACACAGGGAGGAGAAGGACAAGAGCGTGGCGCTCCTGGCACCGGCAGTACGCCTCAGTGTCTCGTGCCGATGGTCCTGTGGCCGTACAGACTACGAAGTTGGCCAGATAGCCAACCGCAGAGTCATCCCAAAAAAAGGAGCATCCTCTGCTCAGTGGCTTTACGAACGTCATTTTTCTTTTGTTATGGTCGTCCAAGACTATATCACTCGAGGTCAAGTGCGCCTTGGTGGCCCCCCCCCCCCATGTCCGTCGGTTCCGACACTCTGTCACGTATCACCATGGCGTATATGACTAGCATTTTCCTATCCTGGATGGCATTGGCATGGTGACACGGCGCCTAAGCGGCTACCTAGCCCTGTTGCATGCATACAAGGCAGACTGGCAGCCGGCAAAGTTGGCATGGAGTGCCTGATGGCCTTGTACATATGTGTAGCGTCGCATTGAGTTGGCTTGGATCCACCCTGTCTTGGATCCGTCCATGTCTTGGATGTGCCGCAGCATCTCCTCGGCCCCCAATCCCAAATTCTTGGGTCCTTGGGCGTGGGGCGTCAACAGGCCAGTTCTATGGTACAACAGGCTACGAACTCTGTTCTGCTATACCGGTACCTGCATTGCAGGACTGCTCCTTGGCTTTTCTGAATGCCTTGCCAATCAGGGTAGCCTAGATGGACTATATACGATTCCCTTCGGGCGACTCGGTCGGGAGACCACACAGCTGGCATGCGTATTGTTTCCCTTTTCAGTCGAAATGACTCAAAAGATATGATCCCCGGCTAGATTGCTCATTGCCTGCTGTGCAGACCACCTAATTACTGCCCAGGTGTACATGTCTTGTCTCTTGCCTAGTGCTTTCTATTTCTAGAAGGACACAATCCACGGGACATGGTCATGGATATGACACTGCCTTCCACTTGGCCGCCCACACGGACACTTCGACACACCTGCAAGCTGCCCCGTCCAAGGGCCGTCGCCACTGGTCTGCTCCTTGGAGAGCAGCCACCAATGTTTACAAGGCTGAAAAGAAACATGTATGCATCACAGACCTGTTATCAGACCTCAGTTGTTTGGCTCCACATGACCAAACAGTTTCTATTCAGGGCAGGGATGAGGACAATGGAAGCCTCAGCGGTAGGCACCGTCAATCAATGATATACTATGCACCAGAGAAAGAAGGAGGAGGTGCGACGATGATAGACCTGCATCACAGCCCGTAATAGACCTCGACTGCGTCCAGATTTCCTTCACGGCCCTCGGCAACGGGGAATTTACTAAGATTATCCAGGCTACCACATATGGACCATCTCCAGGGAGTTCACACGGGTATCACGGCTACCTGCGCTTGTGCGTCCTCGTTCCAAGATGCCAGTCTGCATGAGGTAACATGGACAAGTCAAGGATATCATCTCTTTGCCACTGTGCAAGGAGTTGAAACCAATGAGCTTCGATGGTAGGTCATACTTGACGAGTATGGATAGGTAGTTCCCATTGTCTCATAAACTCAAATCTGAATCCCAGTGCCGTCTATCCAAACCATATATGATACAGTGCTGTACTTTCAGGGCAAGGAACAGACAGTAACTTGCTATATCATCATCATGCCGTTTCCACTCTTGTCAATATCCGCACCAGAATTCACATTGCCCCTATATGCATGTATGGGCTCATGTATAGTGTGGGATTCTTCCTTCGTGAGAAACACAGGAGGGTATGGGCGTGGGGGAGCCCATGCTGCACGCCTGACCAGACCAAAGAACAGGAAGCTCCAACCCATTGGGGGGGAAAGGGCCACCGAGAAAAGAAGAGGAGGACAAAGATTGGTAAAAACTCCAGGGGAAAATAGTTCTCATGTGACAAAATAGATATTGCACATCGCATAAGTGGTATCATTATCTCCGAGTAGGTTTTTCTACAGTGCTGTGTGCTTGCTTCAGGTATGAATCTGATGCGTGCCTCGCCACTGTCTGTCTGCTCTACTCCGCTTTATCACCAGGAGACCAACAAGATAAAACGAGAGTAACAAAGGATGTGTGTGTGTGTGTGTGTGTGTGTGTGTAGTGCACATGATATGCCATATGAACAACCAAGGGGAGAGCTCTAACGCCTCTCCCGTTCTTCTTTCTCCAAACATGACGTGAACATCAAACCATCGATTCCATTCCATATACCTACCGAACCCAGGTAAGTTATGTGTGAGACAGTGCCGGGTCCCTCGAAATCAAAACGCCCAACCTGGCCTCTACCATGTTGATAGGAAGCCTACAGGGGATCCACAATGATGGCAGTTAGCCCGTCCCATCCGCCACATATTTCAACATCCCCTCATCTGTGGAGCCCATACTCTTACACCATCACGCTGTAAGTAGCTCAACACCAACCCGCAGCTTTGTCGAAGCCTAATGATTCATTCCACTGGGAGCCACCCGCTCTAGCAACAGCTGCATGAGCGTAGTAAGATGGCCCCGAGCATGGCCCTGCGAGTTTAGAGGTCTCCAGGCTGACGTTGACCCAGGAGCCTCGTAAGTCACTCCCATCCTGCACCAGCTGCTTTGTGATCCAAGCCTCGCCCTGAAGCCTCGCCCCTTGAGCTCTCCTAAGCTCCGGCCCTCCGACTCATTGCAGCTGTCGCCCCCAAACTGGCAAGGTCCTGCTTGGAGCTAGCAGTCCTACCAGCCGCTCGTGGGAGGTTGCTGCCCAGTGGCCCACTGCTTATGCCGCCGGTTCCTGTGCTGGTCCGTTTAGGAGGGCCACCAGGAGCCCCCGACACCCGTCTACCCATAGGTGGAATCACAGTGCCTGTCTTGGCAGGGGTTCCAAGCATGTTCGTCGCGTCTTTCGGCCTAATCGTGGAAGTAACCCTCAAGGGCGCTGCCGCAGCAGGTGGCTCAGGCAGTGGTCTGGGTGTCGAAATCGTGTTGTGGCGCTTGATGGGTGACTGTTCACGGGTGGCAACTCGTGGGAGAGGAACGGAGGTCTTCTGTCCCGTGATAAATTCGTGACGAATGGCCTCTTCGGGCTTCATCCTTCGGTCTGGATCCCACCTCAAGCATCGTGCGATAAAGTCCAGGAAAGGCTCATCTTCGCACTTGAGAACCTGCTGTAGGGTCTTGGATGAGGGGCGTCTCCTGCGGCCCTTGGAGCTGACCGTCAAGCGCGGCTTGCCCATCGAGTCGAAAAAGAGCTTCTTTCGGGTGCTTTTCTCGATCAGATGCTTCTCGGGGGGCCCAAATACTTCCATTATACACGCCAGTTGCTCCTGTTCATTCTCACCAGGGAATATCGGAACGCCCGTGTAGAGTTCGGCCAGGATACAGCCGAGACTCCACATGTCAATAGGCATTCCATAGGACATACCCAGGATGACTTCTGGCGATCGGTAGAAACGTGATTGGATATATGTGTACACCTTCTCGTTCTCGAAACAGCTCGAACCAAAGTCGATAACCTTGATCTCCGTGTGCAGTGGGTGTCGCACAAGGATGTTTTCGGGTTTGAGATCGCAATGGATAACCTTGTGCTGCTTTAGGAGATTGAGAGAGCTAAGCATCTGCTTCGTGAAACGTCGGATCATCTTGATGGAAAAGCCGCGGAATGCATTGGCCTTGATGAACTCGTAGAGGTTCATGTCCAGGAGTTCGGTAGAAATGCAGAGGTGTCCACGGAAGTAGAAACTGTGGGTGAAATTGACCATGCTGTGTTTGTTGTTTGGATCCTGTCAGAAAGGTATTAGCAAGCCGCTCCCTGGTTCTAGTCAAGATGCACCTACCCATTCGCGAAGCTTTTGCAAGATGTTGACTTCAACAAGAGCCTGCTGGTGGAACCGCTTCTTGTTTCTAATGATCTTGACGGCAACAAGAGAACCGGTCTTGTGGTCGATGCACCTCACGACCTGTCCGAAGCTGCCCTTTCCAAGCACATCAATGATCTCATACCGGAAGGCAAGATGATCCCCGGTGACGATTGTATAATCGCCTCGTTCATCGTCGTAGCCAAAGTTTGGCACCTCCGTGTTGAGATCTCCAACAACCTTTTGCGCATTTTGGGTACCGCAGAAGTAGACATCGTTGTAGTCAATAATCTCACCCCTCTCGTAGATGTTGAGCATGGCTATCCTGATGGCATCCTGAGCACTGACACGCTCCTTTGGTGTTGCGCGCTTTAGAAGCGCGTCGAGAGTCTTGGCTGCAAGCTCGGTCTCCTTCCTTCGGCTGCCGAGCTTCTTCATCTCTTCTTCTGCGATCAGGTCATCCTTGTCCAGATCGGCCGTCCAGCTGTTCGTATGCCGCACTGATGTCGTTGAAGGCTTGGATCTGAGGAATTTGTGCATGACTGACGAAGTATGCGATACGGCCGCACGGTTCCCAGCACCATCACCGTTGTTCTTCGCAGCTTGGCCTGATACGCCCTGGGAGACATCGCTTCGTTTCCTTTCATGCGACATAGCAGCATTGAGACCGGAACCAGAGCTTTTCCGCCGTTTGGAATCCAAGTATGATGAACTGGACTTTGGTGCCATACCTGGACTCCCAGTCTTGGACGCTACATCGCCCGTCGTTGCCGAAACTGGGATACGAGGCGGTGGCATCGCGTCGTGTCTTGTACCTTGGTTATCAGATGCCTTGTCTTGCGCGTGGCTAGCAGCTTTAGAGTTGCTGCGCTTCCAAGACAAGCTCAACTTCCTCCTAAGGTTGGTCATCGAAGAGGGGGTGGGAGGCTCTGGCTCCTCGGGATCATCCTGTTGTACCGGTGACGCCGGAGCTGCTTTCGCTGGCGGCTTCGGCGTGGACTTCGATGGTTGCGCCTGGGCACGAGGCCCCGATGGCTTTTGTGGTACAACTGGATTGCTCGTCCCCTCTTCCGTGTCGCGGATTTCAGGACCAGTCTGAGACCTCTTGAAATTCGCGTGTTCGAACCCAGTCTCCTTGGGAACGGATGAGGAGAGGTAAGGGGAGACCGAGGACTTGTTCATACTTTCATCGACGGAATCCGGGGTGCTACTGTCAACAACTAATGGACTTTCGACCTGGCTACGGTTAATTGAACTTTTGCTCCGAAAAGATGCAAGTTCTTTATCCACCCTGTTCTTCGAGAAGAAAGTGCTTTTGGAGGCCGTCAATGGAGTCGTTGGTGTCTTCGCCATCTGTCGCGCCGGGGGGGAGCCGAGATTCCTGCCCGTCGGGTCTTGGTCATGTTGTAACCTGGCAATCTTGTTGACAGTTGGCGCACTCAGCGGTCCTACCGTAAGGGGCGGTAGATTCATGGATCTGAAAGTCCTCCTCGGCTGTGCGGGCTGGGACTTCTTCTCTTGCTCAAGGTTTCGATTCTGCATGCCCGTCCGTGTACTCTCCTTGCGCTGGACCCTGGCAGGCTCTTGCACTGGAGCACCAGACAAGCTCCCTGTTGAAGAGCTGCGAATACTACTCTCGTCATGTGCTAGAGCCGACTTCCTCTTGTCAAAGTATTGTTGCTGTTCGGGCGAGTCCTTGGGCGATTCGTACACCTTGGGAATCGCAGGCACAGGCGGAACGTCCTGGTCCTCATCCTGACTAGAGACTGGGAGACTGCTCAGGGATTTCGGCGCCGGCAAACGAGAGGTTCCATTCTGGGGAACGCGAGGTTGTAACGAACCAGTCGACGTCCTCACGGTATTGTAGCTTGTCGTCGAGCCAACAGAGAATCCGGAACTGTAGGACTTCCTGTTCGGGTCCGGCGTCGTTCTCTGGGATGAGGGCGTCGATGTCTTGCGCGGAAGCATCGAGGGAGACCGTGAAGACGGCCGAGGATCGTTCGGAGGTGGAGGAGGCAGCGGTTCCACGAGTATCGAGTTGTTGGCGGACACTATCGGGTTATTGCCGGAGATGGGCATGACGGATAACCTCTTCATTCTTTGCGCGTCAGTAGGGCTCACGGTCCTAGCACCGAGTCCTGTAGCATGGAGAGGATGCTGACTAGGCATCATCGACATCCGCTTCGATCCTCCCGTACCAGGTGTGCCAGGCGCTTGCCTGCTACCTCTCGGGGAGGGAGGAAACAGTGCAGATGCTCTGTTCTGGTCGACCGAGAGCGTGCTGTTGTCCGCGGGTGTGTTCGTCTGGCTGTACCGAGGCGGCGGCGGCTGCGAGAGGGTCTTGACCTTGGCCGCTCTTGAAGTGGTCATGTTCTGGTAGCTGTCCAGATTGTGACCACCGGCATCGACGGAGGAGCGCGATGGATCCTGTCCATTCCGTTCCATATTCGACACCAAGCTAGGACGCCGGTACACCGAGGAATCATTGGGAAAGGCCGACGGGTCCAACACGCCGGCCCCGGGGGCTTTCCTGGGCGGCCCCTTGCCGATGTTGCTGTTCGAGACGGGCGGGTATTGACTCTGGCGACGCGGACGTATCGTAGCAGTGCCCCTGGGGGCCTCGCTCGCGGCGGACATGGTCGACGCCGTGGAGGAAGTGCTGGATTGTCTGTGTGGAGCGCTCCGCAGGAGTGATCCGGCCCTTGATCGGTTGGGCAGTGTCTGTTGTTTCCCGGGCTGGGGGGCGGCACGCGTCATGCCTCCGTTTTGAGATAGGATGGGCGTGTCCCCGAAGTGGACGTCGCCCGGTCCCTGCGAATCCAGGATACTGCCCTCGCCGGTGGGAGAGGGAAACTGGGCCAACTTGAAGTCGCCCGATGCGGATTCTATGCTGCTCTGGAGATCATCGAAGCTGACCGAGGGCAAGAAGTCGTACTGAGACGAGGGGTCCTGTTCTACCGGGCCAGGACTAATAGCATCGCCATTGCGGGCAAAGGAAAACAGAGGAAGGTTGTTTTGGGAAGATGCGCTCAACATCGGAGCACCGCCGCTGGGGGAGGGTTTCGTGTGGAGGCGGGTGGTGGGACTGGGAATTTCTCTGCCGGGTTGTCTGCTCCTGAAACAAGAGAGCCCGAGCTTGTCAGTGACAGGCGCCATAACACTGAATGGTGCATATGGGGTGTGGGCAGAGCAGGATGTGGCTAGCTGTCAAGGGTCGATGGGACACAGACTGCAGGACAGCGTCGTGTATACTACCAACTGTACATACCGCGTAGGGGACTGGTTAGCTGGCCGCGGACCAGCAGGAAGCTTGTGCTCCCGTGTCATGGAGAAGGAATGGTGCGTTGTTCGAGTGTTGTTGAGGCGGTCGGGGGGGCAGGAGTTGCGGGCCACGATGGAGCAACTTTGAGAGCGTCACGGCGGTCAATTGAAGCGCTACGCTCGTTAACGAGTCGAGTTGGCCCCGGCAGGGCTGGTGGCTCCGTTCATGCGCCTTGAACGTGCGAGGCGGGCAGGTAGAGTAGGCAGTATGAGATACTGTAGAGCGGACTGTGGGCTTGGATGGAGAAAACGTCAATGTTTTCCTTCGGCCTGTTCAGTATCTTTTCCCTTCCTCTTCCTTTTTGGTCGCAAGAAAAACCCAGTCCGACAGAGGAGCTGAGTATGAAGACAAGGCTACCTCATTCCGTCGACTGTAAGCAGTATTGTCGTGATGGATGGCGGGAGGGTATTGTTGATCGAGTTGACACTCTGGGCTCTGGGAGGGAAGGGTGAGAAAGAGTGTTCGTCGGCAGTCAATCAAGGTTGATTATTGACCAGGAGAAGTCGTGAAATGAAAGGTGACCATCGTCGACTGCAGGATGGGAAGGCCGAAGGTAGTTGTTGCTGCCGTGACGGGGAAGGAACAAGCGAGGTGGGGATGACGAGATTCCAGGGTAACAGTGCAGTACCAGAATTGGCTGTAGCAGTGTTTAGGCGCTATCATGATCTACTTGGGCTTGGTAGTCTGGTACTACTCTACCTACCGTACTACCTACGACCTACTACCTATCACCTATTACCTACCGACCACTAGGTATGCCCACCCACCGAACGGCATCTGACAGTCGTCCATAGGTACCTACCTAGGTAGTGTAAGTTGTACATCCATCCCGCAGTCCTGCAGGCTGCCCAGGCGTTCTCATGCTTCCATGTCCCTACCACTACCACTACCACTACCTAGAAATCTACCTACCTTGCTTGCCCGGTGACCGGTGACACCAGTGACCACCTGCAGATGCAACCTCCTTTACGACCTCTTCCAATCCCAATCTTCCTTCCCGGTCTCGACCTGCAAACCGGCCAATCGTTACAGCCTCTACTTCTCGTTTATCCATTACCCAGTCATTGTAGAGTACCTAGGTAACCCGTGGAGGGTTGGTTTGGTCATTGCACGGGGCAACTGGCTCGGTCCTGCCAATCAGCAGGACATAAGCCTCACCCAGATTGCCAGACACTGCAGGCACCTGCACCGAATAACAAGCAGTGTGGCTTTTGTTCCTGCATGCCCTGTGCATAAAGCCATACCGCCATCAATCACTGACTCCGGGAGCCCTGCAGTGTAGTGTAGTCGACTTGGTGCTACTAGGTTAGGGAGGTATCGGGCCCTCGGGATTGTATGCACCTGGCCGGGGCCATCGCTACAGTGTAAATCGCTGCTTTCGGCGCCTCGAGTGACGAATGACGAGTTGCGAGTGAGTGACGGACGATTGACGACTCAGATAAAGTCTGAGACCCTTCCACGCCTTCGTCACAAAGGGCAAGACAACAGACAAGATCAAACCGCTTTAATCTGGCCGGGAACAGCTTAAGTTAAAGCAAATAGCTGAACCCTGGGTTTGATTGAGAGCAGCATCGGGTCTCTGACAGGAAGGGCCATCAATGGGTGCATGTGTTTATTGTTCTGCCCCCGGCCCCACCTCTCTTTCATCTCGTGGGATTCAGCCCTCCGTGTCAAGATATCCATATTAAAGCTTCGTTGACCACGTGCCGAAGATGTGATAGGAGATCAATAACTCATGGTTTCCATTATAGAATTTC
The DNA here is from genome assembly GCA_021272945.2 of Cytospora paraplurivora. Classification (NCBI taxonomy): domain Eukaryota; kingdom Fungi; phylum Ascomycota; class Sordariomycetes; order Diaporthales; family Cytosporaceae; genus Cytospora; species Cytospora paraplurivora. The sequence goes on from JAJSPL020000027.1 coordinate 255,045, forward strand.
ATGTTTGTTCAATCCCTATATACGGTCAGACCACACGGTATTCATTTTCCGGGCCTTTGATTATCTATGGTCTCTGTGACAACATCTGAGACGGAGCCCACTTCGCGACGGTGGCATCGCGTGTTTGCTTGCATATAAAGGACGGCTGGTATATGTCAATAGCAAGCGAGGTGGGTACGCATTGCGGATTGTTCAACCACCAGTTTGGGTCGAGCCGAAATATTTCAGCCCAATCAATCTTTAGGGATCCCTCTGTTTTCCGCCCTCCCTTTTCCGTTCCTGTTCTTTGCTTCCTTACATTCTGCCAGTGACCAGCGCCACCCTACCACTACCTACCTAGGTACCTAGGTAGGTATCTTCATCAGTATATGTGACATCAGGGTTACCTAGCCATCTTTGACAGTGTGGGAAAACATGTAGGATCTTGCACTACTAATAAGGTTGACTATCCCACGCGAATACGGAGTGTGTCGGGGGATAACCCATTGCACCCAGCCAACGTCAGATCTCGATTAACAACTGTCGCTATCCGCCATATGCACCATCTTAGCCGTGCTGCCGTGGGCATATATATCCACACTATGTCCACAGGCTAGCAAGCCACGTTGTGACTACAATGGGCCCCTACCTTAAGTATGTAGGGGCCCCTGGCAGGCCTGATAGTTTGAGGAGCCCTAGAGGTGGTTCTTGCTTCTCAGGCATGACCGAAATACTTTAGATGCAATCTCAACAGGTAGGCAGTTGTGTGCATATTGCTCGGTTTGGCAAAGCCACCCGGGGATATATATCTCATATGTTGTCCCAGGTTTCAGACCAAGATTGCACCGTCGACTAAGGGGATCTGCACATGTGGTGAGCTTCACCACTGACTCCCCCACCTTATCAAGGCGCAGTGCAGTTTAACAGCCCAAGCCCTGGCGTCAACGGTCGACTGTCAACTATCGACCAGAGATTTGCAATCTTGTGGACCAATATTCAAGGATTCATCACTGTACCTTGTACTGTATCACCGGGATCTGTATATCACGTCACTTTTAGATTTGAGGCTGGGGAGACGTTGATTGCTACATCATAATGACCCTAACGGCCTGACGGCCTGACAGCCTGAGGCCCATCATCAGCCTCCAGGGGCAGCTGGGACCACCTGGGCACTTGTTGACTGACCAACTGAGCTACCTACCTAGGTAGGTAGGTAGGTATACACGCATCTACACACTGAAGTATATATGGATGATGAGAATCTCCCCAGGTGAGGTTGCGCAATTGTCCTGTTACCGACGGGTCCGGAACCATCAGTGCGTGCATTCAAGTCCGTGGAAATGTACCTGGGTAGATATGTCATGTAAGGCTGCTGTAGGAGAAGGACTGCTATGTATTTGTCTGTCTTCTTGATATGGTGACCTGATTTCCGGATCGACCGTTGCCGTTATACGTGATCAAGCAATAGTGTGAATGGTGGGTTGAATCATGAAGCCCTGGAACCGCGGTGTTGACTTGACATCCTAAACCGGCAACAAAGGTTTATACTAGTAGGGCGTGCACAGCGGCAAGCCGAAGCTAGAGGCGCCTCCAACGGCGCGGGCCGCCCACCACCAAAAAACAAAACAATGCTGAACTGCTGAAGAACACTAAACTGCTGACATGTGAGCGCCAGCCGTGAACGCGGAATGACGACAGGCTACAGCACCACGTGAGTACGAGCTATCCCGAGGTCCGATTATAGTACCTAAACACCATACCTAGGTATACCTAGCAACCCACTTCAACGATACAATATCTGGACAACTCCAGCATATCCTGCCTTCGTGACGACCGTTGCTCAAGAGAGAGAGAGAGAAAGCCTAGGAAGCATTCCAGGATAATGTTATTGGCTCTGCGGTAGCAGACAGACAGACAGACAGCCAGACAGACCCGTCAGCTGAGAAGATGGATTACCTCGCCGACGACAACTTCAACGCCTATCAGCAGGACGATGACGCTCCCGAATATACCCACACAGATGCCGATGCGCAGAACATCTCCTCGCCCGAGCAGTTGTCAAAGAGGGATAAGGTGAAGGCAAAGTTGAAGAGCGGACGATGGCGCGGCCTGTCCGCCTTCTCGTCGTCTACTGCCGTGCAGGACAAGCTCCTCGAGAAGTCAGTATCCGACCTCGTCATGCTAGCCAGATATAGAACCACTCGCATCTAACGAAGAGCCCAATGCCAATAGACTCGTATCCTCCGTCATGCCCACCCCAGAACAGATCGCCAGCGGCGGTGCCGCCCCCGTCCGTGACGCCGCCAACCCCCCGGGCACCTCCATCCCACCGCCCTACGAGTCGACCCGCCCGCCCTTCTCCATACCCCTCATGTCCAACAACTTCCGGCGCTTCAACGCCCGCATAGGCGTCGTCTTCAAGTTCCAGTCCCGCTTCCTCAAGCTCCTCTCCTGGCGCCAACCCAGCCACACCCTCTCCTTCCTGGCCGTCTACAGCCTCATCTGCCTGGACCCCTACCTCCTCACCGTCCTCCCCCTCGCCGCGCTGCTGTTCGGCGTCCTGATACCCGCCTTCATGACCCGGCACCCGCCCGAGGCGCGGGAGCTGGGGTACAGCCCCCACGGGCCCCCCAGGGCGCCCCCGGGCATCATAAGGCCGGTCAAGGAGCTGAGCAAGGAGTTCTTCAAGAACATGGGCGACCTGCAGAACAGCATGGAGGACTTCTCGCGGGGCCACGACCAGGTCGTCGAGGTGCTCGTGCCCAAGACCAACTTCAGCGACGAGGCCCTCAGCTCCGCCCTGTTCGTGGCGCTGTTCGCCCTGACCCTGTTCATGTCCGTCGCCTCGCACCTGCTGCCCTGGAAGGCCATCGCCCTGTGCGGCGGCTGGGGCCTGGTGGTGTCCAACCACCCCGTGGCCGTGAGGGTGTTGCAGGAGCAGCAGGCGGCTTATTTCGCCCCCGGCGGCGAGGGGGAGAGGAGAGGGGAGAAGGCGCAGTCCCTCCTCGACTCGTTCGTCTCGGAGGACATCATCCTCGACTCCGACCCGGAGACCCGCGAGGTCGAGATCTTCGAGCTGCAGCACCTCGAATCCTCCAGTGGGGAGTGGGAGCCATGGGTCTTCAGCCCCTCCCCTTACGACCCTCTGTCGCAGGCCCGGATCACCGGGGAGCGACCACAAGGCACACGGTTCTTCGAGGATGTGCGTGCGCCGGAGGGGTGGGAGTGGAGCGAAAAGAAATGGGCTCTGGATCTGTGGAGTAGGGAGTGGGTAGAGGAGAGGATCATAACGGGCGTGGAGGTTGAGACGGAGGGGGAGAGGTGGGTTTATGATCTGTACGACGAGACGGAGAGAGCTAGTGGCGTGAGAGAGGAGGACAATGACTCCTTTGTCGCTGGTAGCGTATACTCACAGAGGAAAATCGTAAGCTGGGAAGAAGGAGAGGAGGGTGGGGGTCGCAGAGGGAAGTGGAGGAGGCGGAGGTGGGTGAGGTTAGTTCAGAGAAAGTTTGCAGACACCGCGGTATGATTACCGGCACCAACAGTGCAGCGATATATCTACACAGCAGTAATACGTACTACCTTGAAGCCAAAGGCGCTCTTCCGGCACCAGGATTCTGGTTGTGTGTCGCATGTGCTATGCTCTTCCTGCCCGGGTGACAGTCTTGGTGCAGCGGTGCTATATCTCCAGCCCTGCGATATATCCTGACACGAGCCCAAATACGGGGGCATACCAGTAGGAGCAAAACCACGATGCTTCCCCTCAGACTGCTGACGCTTCTCTACGCCTTCGTCCTCAGACTATTGTAATGCTCTCCCAGCCCATACCCATGCCGATAATACGCAAGCCATATCCGCTTCTTCTCATCCTCCCCTCCCGTCGCCGTCGCTTCCGTGGGCCGTATCACCTCCGTCTGCCCATCCTGCACGACATGTATCTCGACCCCATACACATTCGCGACAGCCAGCAACTCAAGCTGCCCACCCCACTCGGCAGTATCCCGCATCTTCCTCACATAGCTCTCCAGGTCCTCCTCCAGGAACCCCGCGAAGTCGTCCCCATGCTCGCCGATATACCCGGCCGCCCTCCTCCGGACGGTCCTGTACCCGGGCTCCGCCTCCCCCTCCCCCTCCCCCTCCCCGCCGAGCGGCACCCCCCTCTGCTGCAGCTGGTCCGCGACCGCCGAGAACAGGCAGTGCCCGTCGGGCCGTATCTCCCTCTCCACCAGGCCGTTCCGGCCGAACGCGCCCTGCATCCTCTCCCTCTCCGCCCCGCGGCGGTCCGTCATGCCGGACGCCTCTCGCTCGGCCGCCACGGCCGCTGCTTCCTGCTCCGCCGCCCGCCGCGCGAGGCGCTCCTTCTGGCGGTTGCGCTTCTTGCCTGCTCCTCCTCCTCCTCCTGCCCCCCCTCCGTTACCACCACTCGATATGTCCTCGTCTTTCTCAGAGGTCGGTCTCTGGGGTGGTCTGGCAGCTAGGTCCTCGACCCCCAGCGCCTTCATCTTCTCCGCGAACGCAGCGACGTCGACCCCGTCCTCAGGCGCATCATCCTCGTTGTCCGGTATCCTCGTCTCGTTGTTGTCGTCGTCGTCATCGTCGCCGCCAGCCTCACCGCTGATCCTGCGCAGCTCCTCGGCGTGTCGGTCCCTCATCTGCCTCTCCATCTCGGCGCACTCGTCGTTGACGCCCTTGCGCGTCTTCTTGGTCGCGTTCTTCTTCTTGTTGGTGATGCGCCCCTGCAGGTCCTTGGCCTCCTTGCGGTGCCGGGACTGCGCCTGCTCGAGGGTTTCCGACGGCGTGCTGCTGGCGCCGTCCATTGCTTGCTTGCTGGCTGGCTGCCGTGACGTGCCTTTGTGGTTGTTGGTTTGGGAGTTTCTTCAGCGTAGATGATACCTGTATATGTATGTCGTCGTATGGATCTTGGTTGTTGGTCTCGAAGGGGAGTGGGCTGTGGGGAGGAAGATTTGTTTTGGTTGATAGTTCACACGAGTACTCGGTTCAAGTTTCAATGTCAATAGCTCTCTCAACTCCTCTGCAAATTCGTGGTGGGGGTTTGTTTGGCGGGCACAACGGCAGGCGGCGGGAGGCGCCGAAGCCACTTTAGCGACCTAGAGCCGAACTCGGTCCTGGGTTTCGGGGTCGCAGGTGTAGCGCATTGGCGACAACGCCAGCGCCAACACCATCAACCACTGGGTATACTATTGAAGCTGCCACCGAGACCAGCCATATTATGCGTGAAGCTGGAGAGTCGCCGCATTCCCGGGTTATCAGCTTGAACTACTACGGAGAGGGCGAAGGTTAGGCCGTGAGCTTTGCGGTAGAACATTGACATTGGGTCAAGACGGGCCGGATAAGGCCCAACAGTATCCTACAAGTGCTACCTCTTCCAAGAAGAGCAAGTTGATAATATATACAAGACATCAGAAACGAAGCATATACAGCCAGCCCAATATCGTGGTCTTGTTGGACTTCCTGTCCGACCCTCGGCGACCCTAGAAGAAGTAGAGGATGACCAAGGAAATGCATGTGAGTGAACTTTCAAGTCCGCTGCTGTCTTCGGCCGCCATTTGTGGCCTTCCCAAATATGTTTTCGCTCGCTCTGCAGCGATCCTGTCTGTACCGTCCCAAGATTCCTCCCGTACGCGGACGTTCGTTGTGTCGGTGATTACCTGACCATCGCCCTATAATCCCAATCACCTTGACCCATTCCTCCGTTCCGCCCACCCTTCTCCCACCTCGCGAGAGCGGGTGGAGCATTGTAAACTAAGTATAAGAGGCTGTGACCCTGAGAATATCCATACCGAAATAAATAGACAAAGAAAACTGTACTTCCAGCGAAGGAGGAAGAAATGCGTACTTGCTTGCACGCATGGCCTGTAGTCGCCGAACTCCGCTAAACACCGTAATCCCAAAAAGTCTTGTATTGACCCGATGAGTGCGGAACAAAAAGAAAGAAGATATGTTCTCGCAACGTGAGAGTCATGAAAGTGCAATGAAGAGGATGCCGGATGCGACAGATGATGTCCTCAACCTGAAGTCGCAGGACTGGACCTTGAAGGAGGTTTGGAAGACCCTCCTAGAATCCCCTGAAGGGGTCATCCCTTGAGTACTCCTCTTCCCCTGCTGTCCGACTTCCTGCGTAACGATCTCTCCAACCATTACCCCGCGAGGTAAGACTATCCCTGTGTCGACTGCGGCTCCTCCTCCGCCGTATCTCCTTGTTCCTGCGGCGGGCTCTATATCTGACATCCTCTAGCGGATCCGGGCCGCCGGTGTCACTTTCGTAATGGGTGAATGCCAGCGGGCTAATGAATGCTTCCATCCTCACCGTCCCGATCGCATCGAAGAAGTTCGCTGAGCCCGTCCTGTTGGACGCTTCGCTCGTCCGTCCGGTTACGGTACTCATCCCGCCCCATCCCTCGCTGAGCAGACCCACCGATGCGGGTCCGTTGTCATGGTTGACGCTGTTGCTGTTGTTGGAAGGACTCAGGTAGACATCCGAGGACCCCGTTTCCTGGTCGTGGTAGCTTGGGCCGGAGAAACCGCGGAACGATAGGGGAGGTGGAACATGGCCGCCTGTGTTACTCCGCTTGCGACCGTGTACGCCCCCCATAGCTTGCTGTCGCTCGCCTTGGAAGCGAGGGATGGACGGCGGCTCCGCGGCATCCTGCGACCAGTCGCGTTGGTGACTTGTGTTGGAGTACTTGGATGGATTAGAATATCCCGAGGTAACGCTTTCGGTCCCTGCTGGCGGAGGTGGAGAATGATAACCTGGGACGAGGCATTCAGGGACGTCCGGAACGCTGGGCATGGGTGCCGCGTTGTAGTCCCCATTCGCAAGCTGGGACAATATTCCGCCAGCGTCGCCGGCGCCAGGTCGCGGAATTGGGAGGTTGTTATGGGTGTTGGCATTGTTAGGGTTGTGACCCTTGGCCAAGCGGATGGAGTCACGAATGCGTGGTCTTCGAGTCTTGGCCTTGCTTGGAGGCAGCTCAAAGTCAGGTGCCTTGCTCAATCCAGGTGTCGGTATCTCAGGGACCTGCTGTTGAGAATGGGCTAGGAAGGAGAGTGAGGTGAGCCATAGGTAGTGCCTCTCAGCGTTAACTGCGGTGAATTTCAAGGCTCGTTGCGGCGTCAGGATGAGTATAGAGCGGTTGAAGACCGAGCTTTCTCCCTTTGGTGGAGCATTGTCGTCCTTAACGTCGAGGACGGATTGGATCGTTACTGCTGGTGGTGTTAGCACGCACCGGAATAGGGTGGAAGGAAGGGTTGCTCACATTTCCGGCCCGACTTGCCCAGCAGTGCACTTCCGCTAGAAGGCTGCTTGCTACTCCAGAGAATCGCCCGCTCATACGGAGCCAACCACACCCAGCGTTTGTGCCGGTCATTGCTCGAGTCATCCTTACCGACATTATCGCTTCCCATGCCAAATGATTTCCTTCGGCGGACATACTTGAACATCCACTCACCAACCATGGTCTGGGCAATCGCATCCACCACACCAGTAGCACCTGCCGGCGAGCTGTCGTTAGACTGAGAGCCTGTCGCCTCTGTTGTCGCGGTGTGCGCCGAAGGCTGGTGGCGGTGACCTCTGCCCCGGCCATGCTCGTTCTTTGGCGTGGTGAGCTCATTGCGTGGCAGTGGAGGAACGGTGGGAGTATCCGGGTCTTCAAGCGAGAACGGTGGCGACCTGCTGTTCTTCCTCCTGTTCTTACCCTTTCCGTACGGCACGGGTGCTGCAGACCTGCTCTTGCGAATGCTGTTCGCACGGTAATGGGTGTTTCGACTCTTTCTCCATGGCTCAGTCCCCGTAGGGCTTCGATTATCATCACTGGGTAGGCTGGAGCCGAGGGGTTTCCGAGAACTGGCTCTGGCAGGAATTGGAAAAGGCGGATCCTTCGCATCCTCTGAATGAGTCGCGATGCCACTTTGTATCATGGCAGCCTTTCGCATTCCGCCCATGCCAGATCCTCGGAAATGACCCTTGGATACCTCACTGGTCGGTGCGACTTCGTTGCTGCCCTTCGACAGCCCGCCAGAGCTGAGTATTTCGGATGTGATCCCAACTGTATGTATGATACCCTTCCCAGCGGCTCTCCTCGAAACCAACTCCTCAGGAGACGTCGGTACAGGACTCGGAGTGCCTCTACCATTCTCAGAAGATTTCACTTGTCGCGGTGCTGTCAGAGCCGTCCTGTACTCAGAATCACTCATATCAGCATCGGCAAAATCATCCATCTCGTCACCCGAGCTACCAGCGTCAAAGCTAGCGAATAGGCTGCTAAAGCGTTGAGGTCTCCGTGTTTCAGATTTGGGCGAACCCTGGCCGTCGTCGTCGTTTGTTATAGAGTCCATGGAGGGGCGAGGCGATGACGCAGTGTTGTTTATGCTTCTCTGGCTCGTCAGTCTCCTGGGGTTGCGTGGTGGAAGATTGCCTGGGACCGGAGTGAAATAACGGTCGGGGTCTGTTGGGATTTCCTTGCCAGCTGCTGGAGATACTGGCCTCGAAGTGATTGCAGACGGGTGCAGATGTGCCGGGAGTCTGTCCAGTCGCTGGTCAACCCGAATCTCCTCAGTCTGTACGCCAACTGATTCTGTTGGAACACCGGCAATGGAGACCTGGCAACCGAAGTCTTTGGCTAGTTGTGGCAAAACGGATTTCTTTGGAGATGAGGGTATATTCGCTGGAGGATGTATGGCAATACTCGGGATGGTGTGGACAGTAGGAGGCGTGGCTGGCCGAGACAGCACTGTGGGCTCGGGCTGATCCGTCTGAGTAGCCACAGAAACCATGACTGCTGCCATGGGTTCTGGTGTTTGAGGTCGCTCCTGGTATGGAGTCTTTGGCGTCTTTGGGGGGCTCAAGGGAGCATCCAAGGTCTGGGCCGCAGCAGACACCATGAGCTTTGTAGAAGCAGGCGTTTGGATTGACAACGGCCTGGCAGGGAGACTAACGCGCTTCCTCCTCTGGTTTGCCTCAGTGGCCTCCGCCTCATGATGGTTCTCCCACTTCGCTTTCAGTGCCGAAACCCCAATTGGCTCATGGGTGGCAGCCTTGGTTGACGCCAGCTTTGGTGATGGTGGTGGTGAGTACTGTACCCCTGTATCCGTATAACTGAAACTTGGTTTCGATGGTGCAGGTGATTGCGGCTCTTCCATCTCCTGAATGATACCGTTAACAAGACTCCCTTCCAACAGCATCTGCGTCTGGAATCTTCCTCGTGCAACACTACCCGGCCTGACAAGGCTGTCACCGCTCTGATGACGGCGGTGGCTCTTCGACACAATGCTGGAACGGCTATCATTTCGCATATGCCTATGCTTCGACATGATGCTGTCTCGGCCGTTGGTGTCTGTTTGACAATCTGAATCATCGTCGAAGCCCAGTTCATCTGCGAGAGAATGACCGTTCTCTTTGGTTATGAGGGAGAAACGCAAGCTGTCCCTTATGCTCATGGATCGAACACTACCGGAATCACTGTCCCTCTCCTGGTCCTCGCCCTCGCTCTCCTCTCGGGCTTGAGCTTTCGCTTCCGCAGCCTGGAATGCTGCTACCTCTTCCAGGATGGTCTTCAGCCGGGTCTCAGCAACATGGACCTTACGCTCCATTTTTTGGCGCTCAGCTTCCCATTCATCTTTCTCCTTTCCCCATTGGTCATGCGTGCTTATCAAGTCTTCTTCCTGGCCTTTGCTCTTCTTCTGGGCAGCTTCTAGCCTCTTCTTCGTTTCTGCAGCAGCATCAATTGCCTCATCCCGTTCACGCGCCAATTCACTAAGGGCCGATGATGTGCCGCCCTCCAGGAGGGTCAATTGACGCTTGAGTGACCTATTCTCTTTCGCCGTGTTTTCAAGTGTCGTTTGTATCGAGTCTCCTTCCTGTTTCGTCGATTGCAGCGCTGTTTCCAAGTGCTCGATGACTTTGAATTTCTCTTCCTGGTCTCTCCGAAGGGCGAGAATCTCAGAGACCAAATTGGCGTGCAGAGTCGGCGTAAATCGTCTGGGGTCGAGGATGCTGATCTTCTCATCTGTGGCAGTGTCTCTTACTATCCGGTCACTCTTGTCTGTCTTGTCGCTGCCTGGTATTGGGGGCGGTGACGCCGAAATCTTTCCAGGTGGTGTCACTGAGCGCCTCGAACGCCTGGAGCCGCGTGAAGCTGTCCTAGTGCTCCGGGGTCGTCGTGAGTCCGAGTTGGCCATCATGACTGGCATGGCTTGCCCTTTCAGCTCGTCCTCGGTTTCCCACACAGCCATGTAGGAGGACGAGCTTCGGTTCCTTGATTATGTATGTCTCAATATGAGGCAATGAAGCGAGGTTAGGAGATCCAATAGGACATATATGTTTCTCTTGGGGCTGGGACATGTGACTGCACCCTGAGCCCTTCACACACACACAGGCGTGTGATCGAAGTATTCAAAATCAAAGGAGTCAACACTTCTGATAACTATGTGGCACGGGAGCTATTAGCTGTTTCATTCCATCCTAGAACCTCTCTACCCGGTCAGTATATATACGAGAACTCCGTAAGCGGATAGGAGTATCGGATGTTGGTAATTCAGATCCGGAGGCTTTATACATAAGACGGGAGCGGGGGCAACAACATACCTAATGCCAGTTGTCAATCAGACATGGAAGTTTTGCACAAGATGCTCGAGTCACCCATGAATTTCAGTGAGCAGGAAGATCAAGCTTCAATCTTCAATTGTTCGAAGGCCGGGACGGTATGGGGGTCTGTCGATATTATTAGCCCGGGCCACGTAGAGCCCCTTGGGTCCCCTGCTTATAAGAGCGGAATTATCAATCTTGCAGACTGGTCGGTCGGAAAGTATTACCCACCTTGGCAAGTCCCAGGGTATTGCAGGTTTGGGGATTTGGCTTGCGACAGAAGGGTATCAATGCAGCTTAGAAACGGAAACGTCCTCGGTAGATGGTATCGCGACAGTTTTGCCAGAGAGTGACTGGATTTCAGCCAAGTCTTGGGACGCAGGAGATGGAAGATTGCTTTGTACGAGTCTGCTCGTGGTCTGGCACAGAGGCACAGGCCTCCCCTGAGTCCAATCACCAGGATATATGGTTTTGTGAATTATGTCGAGCTTATTCAATATTGGAACGATCCTTTATAGCTGACGGTGAAGGAGCGCATCAAGTGACAACCAAGCGTCTGCAGGGGGAAGATCAGTATAAGGAATTAAGACTGAGCGCGATATAATGTTTTGAGCCTTGGGGAGAAAAGCAGGAGGATGTTTCCGCGGAACAAAGCTCTGTGATGGGTATGGGGATGCACAGGGTGAAACCGCAGGCTTGTAGCTACTGACCTAGAAAAACGGATAGCCAACGAAATCGGATTGGAGGTATTAGTTGTATGTGATGTACGGTAACATGTGATACCGAGACATGTAGACTGAGCACAGAGCACAGAACGCAGCCAGAGACATATACAGGTCGGCTTTAGCTGAGGTAGTGTGACGATCCGGACAGGCTAGAGGAACGACAGGAGGAACGGTGGGAGTGGTACCGTTACTTTTTGCTTGCCGTCACCCGATTCGCAAGGCCATATGAAGGGCGACGATGAAGATGCCGGTTGTGGTTAGAACGACGTCGAGACAAAGTGAAAAAAGCAAAGAAAGTCGTCAAGAGGCACGGACTCTTCAACCCAGGGTCTGCTGCAAGCGACATCTGGACCACGCGGTTTAAGATGAGGGGAGTGGATACTCCTATAGAGTGGGACATTGATCTGCCAGTTGACTGCAGCAAAGCACCGCTGAAGATACCCATGCAGCCATGGTATGGGTCGTAGGTATGGAGCATGGAGCATCAAGCCTGAGCATGGGCATGTCGTTCCTCTGCTCGATTTTAGCCCTGGCCCCTGGTTGGCAGAAGCTGAGATGACAAGGAATGGAAGCCGATCGCCGCCATGGAGCCGAGGACTCCACAGGGTCCGTAGTCCCTACATGGTAGAGTTACTAGTATAGTGTTGAATATGGCAGTGCATGTGACACTCATGGATGACACTGACACCCGGAATATTGCTTCGGCCTTTGAACCCACAGTATATACCGTAGCACCCTTGATAGACAATCAATGTCCAATGACAAGGCAACGGATATAAAAGGGGTATGCATTGGCCTGGACTGACAGCTTGTTAGATTGATCGGAGCATGTTCCGAACTTGGTGGCGATGGTTCATGCATCGAGGACCCGCGGCGACCCGGGGAATGGAGCTTGCGCATACCTACTATAGGAGGTTCGTACGGAGTATATACGGAGCATGGCGGTTAGATCAAAGGGGGACAGACGGAGAGAAGCCAATAAGAGAGACTTTTTGAGACCCACACTCACTTGGTACCTGGATACTTAGGCGACTACCTCAGCAAATCTTAATATTGGAATAACGATAGGCTTATACTAGGTAGGCTTGCCGTTCCAGAGCACGTCGTACCTTCCAAGGTTGTCCCAGGCCCATGGAGTGTGTTCCGGGTACCGGACGTAGTGTACACTACCTACCTAGGTACCTACTTATGTAGGTAGGTAGGTAGGTACGAAGCACGAAAAAAGCACCAGCGAAAACCAGCCGTTCCTGAATGTTCGATGACCTCCTTCGAACAGTCAATCGGGTCGCTGGCAGAGCTGCCCCTGAACAACCGACCGGGATCGGGCCCCGGCGAAACGGCGAAACGGTGTTCGTACTACCTCTAGGTACCTATGTAGATGCTAGAATCGTAGGTCAAGGTAGCAAGTGCAACGCAGCACAAAGATTGCTGTAGCCCGTTAGCCAATCCCCTCGCATAAGCGTTGTTCGTCACAAGCCATCCGGAAGCCGAAGTCGAGGACACGACAGGTGCGGCAGACAAAATCGATTAGATCCATGGATGTTGTTGACGAGATGCCAAGTGCTGCAGGTGAAGGTGAAGGTGCAGGTGCACTTGCAGGTGCAGGTGCAAGGTGAGGTGCAGGCATACCCGTCCGTACCTTACTGCTTAGTCTAGTGCAAGCGATCGCAGGTGGACACACCGGAAGCGAAGCTGACTGCTGCACGTGTACATAGTAGAGCAGCAATTGCATTAGCTCGCAGCACGGGCGACCCCCCACCACATCTCACTAACACACCTTCACTACCCGAAACGGCTTGGACTGGTTGTCGGGAACTAACCAGGGACCTCTTTTGGGAAAGTGCTTCTCAGGAGCTCCACAACAACCGTATGGAGGAACATGGGAAGGAACGTAACCGCGCACTCAGCCAAAGTCAGCACTGCCAACGATTGCCACGATTCAATCACACTGCAATCTCCCTGCACAAAACCTAATATTCATTAACAGTTCGACAACTGTGGAGCCGGCACTATCCCCGTCTGCCCGTCTGCCCGTCCGCCCGTCCCTTGTCCGGCTGCATTTCTGCTTCTCGCTAGGCGCTGGACACTTCAATACCTATACAAATGCCTCGCAGCAGTTGGCCATTCTTCAAGGCCCAACCGTGTCCATCGCATACCTTTCCAACCCGAGAATGATCGTCCTGAGGCCCATCAACCGTGGATCGTGAATCGTGGAACTTTGCCCCGCCGCGGCCTGGATTGGCCCAGGGCGCAAAAGAAGTATGGCGTTAACGCGGAATACGACTCTGCCCAGGGGTTCTCCTGCAGCCTGGTACCACCAGCTGCAGGCCCAGGCGTGATAGTGGCAGAGTGGTGCGGAACATGTCGACAGAAGTTGCACGTCTAATTTCCTTGCCCCCTCGACGATCACCAACAACTCCGGCTTATCGGACAATCCCCATTCACCCTGGTGACCCGAGGGCCCTCCCACATCCGTCGCTGCCATTGGAGGACCCTGGCATCAACTTCAAGCAACACCTTGCACCCTGATGATCCGAATGGGCCTTCAACTCCGGGCACATTGCGTAGTCACATCCTGCAATAATAAACAATCAACAACCAAGCGAGCCCGTTTTACAGAGTGCGTCGAATCCGAGTGCGACCCAGGTATGACATAGTCATGCCTCTACGACTGTGATGGCGGTCCATGGGACGGAACGAGTATCAGGACTCGTCATGAATGTTCCGTCTGACTTCAGTACGACGTCGTCCTTGCCAAGTTTCCAGTAAAACACGACAGCGAAACATTTGTCCAAGAATCATGCTGCCCGTTGCCACAGCCACACGCAAGCTTGGTTGTGGCCACTCGCCGATACCACGACATCTGTGCCTATGCTCAGCCGCTTCCCAGGCTGGATAGGAATGCACGGCCCTTTTGTCTCCAAGACATAAAGCACATCCACGGTCAAATTCATCGGCGCCGAATTTGACAGGGGTCAGCGGGACACAATCCAACACTATGATCCACCCACTGAACGAGCTTCAGTAGTCGTGGGCGTATGAAGCTAGACGTGCACATGCGCCTCTCATGCCGTTGAACGACGGCCGTTGAAACATAGTGGCGGCTCACTCTAGTGTGCCTCCATAGCGTGAAGCTTCGGACGGGCACGGCAAGCTACCATCTCATATTCATGCTCCTGATCACTTTGGTGCAGAAACTGTTGACTTTTCGGCCTTAACCGCACCTCTGTGACGCGAGAAGTTAGTCGGTCATTTGGGGACAAGGATCCACGCCCCACGCACCCAACCACTTGGGTTGGCGGGGCGGAAGAGCGCGCTTGCAGGCTGCTAAGTATGACACGCGAGATTCTCCAAGCGGAGCAAGAATGGTTTTCGAAGCATCGGACGAAGTCCAGAAGTCCAGGCTGATGGGGTCGGGCTGGCAGGTTGCCAATCTGACCGGGAAGATACATCGTGTTGGCGCGGCAGCTGATTTTGGGAGACCGAGGCTATATCGCCATTCACGGTATGTCCTACAGGAGGTGGCGATGGTCAAGACCCAACCTGACCCATCCAATTTGCTGTACGTACACGGTACACAGCATCTACCCCGCCGGCCTAAGATCTTCTAGATCGACTTGCCGGGAAAAGGCTCGCGTTCCCCGCGATGTCTGTGTGTCCTTCAGTTCAGAACCCTGGCCATTTGTTGGTTGAAGTTCCGATTTTCGAGTCACTTGACTTTCGAGTGAAAGCGGCTGTGCGACGGAGATCGATCTGGTACTCAATGTATACTGCACGAGCTTGTGGGTCAGTATACGCACAACATCCTTGGACCTGAAGTCCGAATCCTCCGCGGCTGATCCTACCTGCGGACTTCTGCACAATACAATTTGTACGCAACGCGATGTCCTGTAATGCGACGATTACTCGCCACAGCTTTATATTGCACTGGAGTTTTCTTCCCCTACTGAGGCTTGCTGTCGACCAGGCAGTCCCACCGAGGCCGGCTTACCACTTTCAGTCCCGGCCGACAGCCAACATCAAGTGATGGGATTGGAGCAGTAGATGGCGTTCTTCCATATCGCTGTTAACCTTGCGGTCCGTATGTTATTTCGCAATAACGCAAGACCGAACTGGCTGCGGTAACAAGTATAGTGTCAATCACAGGAGATTCTTGGCGGTGGAGTACACAATTCGGACCCGGAAGCCTCATCTCACTACGAGGGCACTCCACTAGCACTCCCTTGTTGTCGAAGCACACCCAGAATTCAAGCGAAGTCGGTATGCAATGTGGTCCCCACGATGATCTGCGCGCTGCCGGAAATAAACATTACGCTCCACAAGGAAGATGGGCCCAGTAAGTTAAAATGGTTACAGCTATCAGCTTTGTTGGTGTGATAAGACGACAGGACATGTCAGAACTTGGTTTCGATCTTGACATGCGAGATATGTATATCCTGCCAGATGGCTAAATGGCTGGTCTTGTGAACTATGCCATATATGAGCCCGAGATAGGGCGAGCTCCATTCCTTCTGTCATCACATCTCGTTTGCGTCTCCGTCTCATTTCCCGCATCGCTTGGAAATCACCTTATATTGCTTGACAAGCGAGGCTCGCTTGGCCACACCCTCGTTCTCATCCCTCTGTGATTACATGTACAAGTGTCTCCTAGCTTCACCAATATGGCTCGTGTGATCCAGGATCCGGGGAGAACGGCAGCCATCATTTTGAACTGCCAACGTAGTCACACGCGGGCCCCGAACACTCTAGAGTCGAAGCCTTCCAGGTTGATGGATGGGTGGCGACGAACCAATCCTCTTTGGGCTGTCCGGGTCCGACTTAATTCCATGCCTTCCCTGCAAGCTCTTGGGACTTCACCTTCAACCCGGCACCGCCCCAATCGCTACGGGATACTTGTCCAGCGATTCATACCACTGAAGCAGGGAGCCAACCTGCTCATGACATGTTTCGTCAGCCCAAATTTCGGTTCGGCGGGGTGTTTCAATAGTTGGGTTTGGATTGCTCTTAAAAGGTCCGTCACAAGTATGCACGGCATGGCCCTACCGCTCGTAGTGAGGCTGCAAGCGAGGCAAAACATAATAATAGCTTTCTGGCCTGTCCAAGTTGCGGAACGTATTGAAAGGGTGGGGGATGGGGTGTATTGAGGGAACTTACCAAGAAAGCCCACGACCCGAAGAAGGTTGACCATGTCAGAGCGACCTCACATGGCTCATAACTACTAGCAAAACCCAGAGCACCACAGAGAGTGAAACCGATGGCACCAACAAGGTTCCAAAAGCCAATGTGCCAGCCCAGGGTTCTGAGCGCCGGGGTGTACCACGTTGGTTGCGTCTCTAGCATGAAGAGGATGGCCGAAACGATGAAACCTACACCTCCGACGACCTAAAGCAGTATATCAGTATAGGTGTTCTAGTTTCAGTGCTCGCAAAGCAACACTGCTTTCATGCGAGTGTGTAAATGCATCGCGGGAATATGTTGTCGTCCAGCTGATGGATGGCAACTCACCTGAGGTAGCCAATAAATGCCATTGGTAGCAGGCACTGTCAATACGCCTAGTATCTGAGGCAAGCCCGTGATTCCAGCTATCCAAAAGATAGTGGCCCCAATCATCTGGGAAAGACAGGCCAGGAAGCCGATATCACGGAAGTAATGCGTCCTGAACTCATACCATGATGGCCACCACGTCCACCTCCTCGCCCCCTTGCCCTTCGATGACGCCCCTCCTTCCTCGCCATCGCCTCCGCCCTTCCCATCCGCGCCGTCGTCATCGTCGTCGTCATCAACATTATAATCATGACCGTCAACAACGCTCTTCCCACCCAACCAAGCCCTCCGATTCAGGTGATGATGCCTGCACCCGCTCTCATCCCTCCTGAGCACCAACCCCCCCTCCCCACGGCCCAACGCCTCCTCCAGTGCCCAGCCAAAGCACCCGCCACGGTTCTCATTCACAGCCTCCAGCATCAGGAACACGCTCCCCAGCTCAAAGATCGTGGCACCGACCATGGCCGTCACCCCGCCGCCCCAAAGGGACTCGCCGGCCCACGAGCTCTGCGGGTCCGTCATGGGGAGGAGGACGAAGAACCCGTTGATCACCCAGACCACCGAGCCTATGCTGAAGGTCAGGGCTACGTCGTAGGATACGTCCCACACGGGGTAGCGGAGGAGCATGCGTGCGGTCCCGGCGAGGATGGCGCGGGGCGTGCCGCTCGCTGGGGTGATGGGCTGCTCGGAGGCTCGGGAGGCCTGGGCGGCTGAGGGGGTCAGGTGTAGGGCGTGTCTGCCCTTGCGGTTGTCGCGTGATCGCCATATGTGGTAGACGCCGGGTTGGTGGGGGGATTGTTGTTGTTGTTGTCCTCCTCTGCGCGCTTGCGGGCTGGTCTTCTCGTCCCCGGCGCCATCATCACCAACAATACCCTCCTGAGGGTGGTTGCCTGCTGCTGTATGCTTGGCGGCGGCGGCAGCGGGACCGGGATGGGGCTTGGTCGTCGGGACGCGGAGAAGTCTTGTGGTGGGGTTGAGGAAGGAGATGGGGCCGGAGATCCTGTCCGCCTTGTAGTGTCGTCCCCGGAAGTGGTCCGTGGTGTGATCGGTCATGATGGGTGGGTTGCGGGGGGAGCCCGGAACTTGGCGTGGCGTGCGGCGGGCGGGCCCGGGGAAGCACGGGGTAGGTAGTCTATGTGGAGGGGACTAGTGAATACTGTGCTGCACTGAGGCTGGGTGAGTCCAGAATCTTTGGAGGTAGGTCTGTCGATCGGTCAAGTCGCTTTTGGTAAAACAGTCTACCCAGTTTATTGGACAACGGAAGAGTACAGCGGGTGATGAGATGATGATGATGATGATGGGACTTGAAGATGATCGGGCTGCTCTGCTCAGTCGTGACCCGCGTAGCATATAAACAAACAGTAACGATTCGAATCGCGAGCGGTGATTCAATCAATCCTCAATGAATATTCCGTTCCAAGTTGCTCCGGAAAATAAGAGATCAGCGAAAGACGACTTTTCCTTTTTTTTTTCCCTTTCCTTTTCCAAGTTCCAGCCCGGCGGTTCACTGACGTGTGTGTGTGTGTCGTCGCTCACAGCGGGCCTTTCTCAAGAAACCAGGGCAGCGGTCCACAGCAGGTTTTTCTTGACGTCAATCTGCCTCTACCGACTAGACGCTCTCATTTGATCTTAGCACGTAGTGCCGCTGCTGCTGCGGTGCTTGTTTCAGGAGATCCCGGGGCCGCATAGCCGAGCGTCGTTGATGCCGTATAAGTAGCCTAGCCCCTTTCGGATCTTCAAGGCACATCAGACATGTGGTCTCGTGCATCACTTCTGACATTTGATTCAATACCGAGGCTTACTGGCTGAAAGAGTGAGCTATAAGAGTTGATGTGAGTTGTCAGAGCCGCACAGGGTCTGGTTGGCATGCTTCAGCAGTTGTTGCTATAAGGGATTTACTACTTCGTAACTTGATTACTCCAAGCGCCCCCCATTCGTGATCGCCACCCAAGCTCTCAAAGTGCTTCTCCAGGCCTCGTCATCGAGATCAATATAACAAGGCAAAAATAGAGACAATGCCCGTCGAAGCCCTCAGGGATATCAAAGCCCTAACATTCGACGTCTTCGGCACCGTCGTCAACTGGCGCTCCACAGTCGAGTCCGCCCTCAAGACCTCCATAGAATCCAAAAAGTCAAGCCACACAGACCTACCAGCCCATCTACTCCGCCGCATCGATGTCCTGACAGACCCGGACTACGCCCGCTTCGCGCAGGAGTGGCGCGACTCGTACAAGCGCTTCACGCGCGGCTTCAGGGCGGGCGAGACAGCCTGGAAGGACATCGACGCGCATCACCACGACAGCCTGGTCGAGCTTCTCGACGAGTGGCAGCTCGCCGAGCTGTACACGCCCGGCGAGGTCAGGGAGCTGAGCCTGGTGTGGCACCGGCTGGACCCCTGGCCCGACTCGGCCCCGGGCTTGCGCCTGCTCGGCGCGGGCGGGCTGGGGCTGGTGACGGCGACGCTGTCGAACGGCAACCAGTCCCTGCTGGCGGACCTCGATAGCTTCGGCGGGCTGGGCTACTCGAGGCTGATATCGGCCGAGGACTTTGGGGTGTACAAGCCCGATCCGAGGGTTTACCTCGGCGCGGCTGAGAGGTTGGGGGTGCGGCCGGGAGAGGTGGCCATGGTGGCGGCGCATCTGAACGACCTGGAGGCCGCGAGGCAGCTTGGACTGAGGACGATCTATGTGGAAAGGAAGGGGGAGGAAGATTGGGGTGTGGACGAGGAGCGCTACAGATCGGCGGTGGAGTGGGTGGACCTCTGGGTCGGTCTGGATGAGAATGGCTTTGTCCAGGTTGCCGAGAAGCTCAAAGAGATACGCTCGTGAGAGAAGATAAAGCATGGCTAATGACCGCCCATTTCCTCTTGATATGAACAATCATTATTCGAACTCACTGCGCGAACTTCCTCGTCTCTGGGCAAAGGAGTTGCTTATTCGGCGTTTGCAGTTATAGAAGGAGGCACACCAAACACACAGATCCTCCTTCCGACTTTTCACTGCAAGGCTCAGCTTCTATGCACAGAACGAAGCTCCCTTCTCATGACCGCTCACTCTTGGCTCATAGGAGTCTATTTTTCTCGGCATGACTGGACAGTCTCCCATCGTTGTTTATTGGCATGTCTCAATGTTTCTAGCTCCTCTTGCGGACACCCAATACCTGCCTGCCTGGCTGACATCGCAGCATGAGATTTCGGCTCATTGTTGCGATTGCGCAAGCGGCGAACATGGGAGTACGGAGGGAGATGAATCGCCTACCTTTTGTTGTCGATTTAGTTTCAAGCCCTGGAGGATGGACGGACGATTATATGGCAGTGTCTTCGCGCGCCTCCAAGGTACGAGAAGCACGAGCTTCTGTGTCAACGAAACCTTCTCAGATCTTACCGAGAGATGGGAGCCCATATGTCTCATGGCAGCCGTGTTTGTGAATAGAACTCGTCGGACTGTGGACTTTACTACGAGTGTCCATATCTCCAAACTTCCACACATCTTGGCTACGCGCCATACACAGGATTGCATCACAAGCTCGCTACGTCGTCAGAGCTCGGCCAAATTCCCTTTTGAACATCTTCAATGGCCTTAGATAGCTCTGCAATAATTAACACCTCCTGATGCTCCTGGCAGAACGACATGATGTCGCCTGGAGTGATCGCGGCGTCTTTCACCCTCGCTGTTCGGTGTCAGCTCTGACATGTGAAGGGGCACCGCCTGGACATTGGCAACCCGAGCTATGAGTGCCGCTGGTATAGCTAGGCAGTGTGACTTGTCCATGCTCTTCGCTTGCGTGATCACATGTTTGAGGGTGTGTATCGACCATAACCGGCAACTCTCGGAGGATATACCTCCTTCCTTTGACCTAGATCTGCGTAGGCGGCCGATGATGTCACGCTGGTGCCAGCACATACACGAGTCCCCGACCGCCTCTCGAGATGGGTGTTATCTTAAGGAGTATGATGTTGCCTCCGCAATGTGTCTGATGCATGATCAGCTGATGAGCAGCATCGAAAGTCCGACCTGAAAGCTCAAGACAGTACTGATTAGCCTCGTTTCTGCAATGACCTCTTGGCAATACTACAGCATCTACTCACACCTCTGTATGATCGACGCATCGCCATGCTAGTCGAACAGATTGCTTACAAGCAGACACCCGTCGAGTCTGCCGTCGGGTTGCTGCACCATTACGAGGGACCAACATTTATTCCTCATCGGACAAGGCACCCGTCCCACAGCCTGCGATGCCCAGTATGTCCTGCCAGTGTGTCCCGTGTGTCCCGTGTGTCCCGTTGCCCCGGAACTCCTACGCGGGTGAGACCCCGACGGGCGGCAGCATCGGCATTGGAGTTTTGAGAGCACAGGAGAAGGAAGGAAATCCTCTCCGAGAGAAGGCTATGATGTGTACAGCATGGGACTTCTGGGATGTGGGGTGACCAGCCGCGGAGCCGCGGACAGGCAACCGCTTCCCCAGGACTTTTGATGTTTCACAATAAAACCCCCACGCTGCTTTACTCTCAGCTCCCCTGTGCAAGCCATGCGGGTGATGTTTGCCGTTATTCGTCACCGGCGCGTCCACGGCATGTTTGCGATATAGTGAGGGAAAAGAAAGGTTCAAAAGGCTCAGGTGTGCGAGTCACCGGCATAATAGCAAGAAACCAGCGATCAAGACCCAGTCAGTCAGTACACCGGGGATTTCGGTAGTAAGCGGTGTGACAAGGACAAGAAGCAAGCACCCGTGAACGGCGCCGGCCAGATAGACGGAAGTGAAGACGGACGGGCGGCCAGCTCCGAGATCCTCGAGGTCGACCTGGCCAAGATCCAGGTGGTTATCGAAGGTCAACTAAGGGGGAGTCAAGTATATCGAGAGAGGCGGCCCGGATGGCTGCAGGTACAGCGACATACTGTCTTTGCTTATTTGTTCCTTTCTTTTTCTTGTCAGCTGTCAAGGCACTCGGGGGTCACCTGCTACTCGTTTCGCTCCGTCAAGTCTCCGTCAAAAGAGGAGAAGAGACGCCAATCTCAACAGCCTAACCTCATCTGAGGGCATATAGACAGGATAGTAACATGGACAGGTCTCAACATCTTCCAGGGCCCAGCAAGCCGATACCTTAGATGGGAGTGATTACCTACCGGCCCGCAGTTCCTCAAAGGTCCTGTGTCGTTTGGCTGTTTCGACACTTGTCGAGTAACTTGGCACCGATAAACATGCAACCCATAGCGAGTGGAGGGAAGTTGCGAAGCTCTTGAAGTTGCAAAATGGCAAAGCCTTGCCCCTGTTGCCCACACTTCAATCCCTTTGCTATGTTCGACCTGTTGGGGCGTTGGCCCACGTGATGGTGTTTCTGTGCGGATGTTGGGACACGCCTGCACGTTCCGTACCAACCCCGAGGCCATGCATCATGGTCAAACCCTTGATCGCCAGGCTCGAGGTGGTGGCCAGCAAGGGCCAGAGCGAGGCAGGATCGTGAGATTGAGGCAGTTCTGCCGAAATTCGACCACCTGAGACGGACGAGGCTGAGAAGGAACGGGGCCATCTCGAGCCAGGTGCAAGTCCCGGACAGATAACAGAGGGGCTCTTCTGCCATGCGGCAGGAATTAGTGTCCGCGTAGCATGAATCCTCCGCTTCGTATCAGGTAGCCAACGTCTGTGATCTGTCAGAATCGACCTCTTCGAGATCCCTCTCCACCACTTGGCAGGAGGGAAAAGAAGGCAATCAGATCGTACAGTACAGCACAAGTCAGATGTGATGGATAGCTTGATCAAGCGTATGCATGATGGTGGAGAATGATGTATACCGTACCAGTCAGCCCCGAACCAACGTTGAAGGATATTCGACCGACAGCTGTCAGGAAGGGGGCTGCGGCACAGCTACCATAGAGAGCATGGTATGGGAACCTGAGAACAATCTCGATGGCCTTATTCCTGCCGGGGTTTCAGAATCGAAAGGATCGAAAGTCGTTGGATTCTCCGTTCAAGGTGATTACTTCGTTCAGGACTACCCAGGTTGGCCACTAAGGCAACGAGCGTCGACATGAAGAGACGAGAGAGATAGTTGACAATGTATGCCGATGTCATGACATGTCAAACCATGTCACTTCATGATGGTGTCTGTCTTGCTCCGGCGTGGCCCACGGAAAGTAATGGCCCATCCACCCCCATATTGCCACGTGGGAGTTGGGTCCGTGCTTGTTCCGGAAGGGAGTGGCGTGGGTATATGGATATTGATATGGATATAGGTGTGGGTGTGTGTGGCTCTTTCTTCCTCTCCTCGGCCCGCTTCTGCCAGATTGACTTGTACATATATAGGCCTGGATGGGGTGACAGTGGGTGATGACTGTGATTAATTCTGATACAACTTATATAAAACACCAAAGTGGCTCTTTTCGCTTGCAAACCATAATCGCTCTTGCCCGGCCTTCAGTTCTATGCACCCGTCGTTGTCCGTGTCCGTATTAGCAGGCACGAAATGGTAATCGAAATGCGGTTGGTTACCTACCTAAGTACCTAGGTAGGTAGGTACGTTGGCTGGTCTGCTAGCATTTACGCGGTAGACTTTGTACTGTACAAGGAATAGGCTACTGTACTATATAACTGTATAGGTACTGTAGGTACTGTAGGTACTGGATGCCTAGGCGGAACATGTAAGCCGTTTGAGCCATTAGAATCCCTGACCCTGCCCCTGCATGATTGGACCCAGCTCCCGGTAGTCCCCGTCATGGTCCGTGCGAGGCGGGCGTCTTTGGTGTGGATATACCCACACGGTGCAGGCCAGTACCTTGACTGCTTGACTCGGGGCAGAGCATGGACAGAGACGACGCGAGGGCGGCCACAAACACAGTACCGAATACCGTGCATACCCGTTGATACGTGATCCCTTTTTGATTGTGACAAGCTTCGGGATGGGCGCGATTCAAGCTGTCAAGCTCGCCGACCCTTCCAAAATTCCTTCTTTTTTTTCCTTGATCTGGACCCTTTGGGCATCAAGATGCTTCAAAGTTTGCCTCTACAGCTCGCTTGCAGTCCGTCCCAATCTCGAGGGTGCTTCTCGAACCTCAAGCGAGTTAGCTACGTCCGGTCTGGCCTGGCCAGGCCCTTACCTTAGGTACTTTACCTTACCTAACTTTGACCTGACCTGACATGACATGACCCCGTTTGTCCCTCCAAGCAGGATGAGCAGATATCAGTACCCACGGCCCATATGAACTTCGGCAAAGCTAATTTCGAACAATACCCAACCGGGCGGGGGACAGCTTTTCCCGCTGGCTGGATGCTTCGTGGAATTGGACCTTGCTCATCAAACGGAACAGCTCGCCTAACTTGATTGATCCCTGAGCGTGGGTCTTTCGCCGGGCAGTGTCCAATACGATGTTGGGACAGCAAAAGAAGACTCTGAGCCTCCCTCGGAGGGCTCGCGGCGACACGCTCGCCGACAGAGACAAGACTGTGGTTGCTGATGCGACTGGCTAACACTGAAACCGGTTGTAATCGCCGTCGTTGTCGTCTCTGGCGTTGTTTGTAGACTGTCGGCGTCAGTGTTGACCCTGAAGATGATGTGCTGAGGATGGACGCGCCTCTATCAAGCTAACATTAGGATGAACTATCTGGGTAGAAGGATGACGCATGCATTCCACAGGGAATAGTTGCTACTTGCAGAACATCGGGAACAAATAAGGAAACTTGCAGTTGGCGTATTTATACGTATATACGGAATAGCGTACGTGAGTGCTTTCCCTCGGGTTGTCTTTGATGTTGACAATGCACGCACACGTTTTGAAACTAGGAATATCCTGGGTATCTACCGAGTACCTAGGGAGGTATTTAATAGATACTACAAATATACAATTCCAGGGTCTGGGGTCCATGCTGCTTACCCAGTAGGTATGTCGACGGTTAACTTTTGCTTCCAACGTTGATGAGCTGGATGGAGCCTGAGCTGGAGCCTGGGCTGCACCGGGCTGCAGCTGGAGCTTGCCCGCGATCTGAGGGGGAGAGGACGAGGTGGGCTGTTTCTCCAGGCTTCCAGGGCCCAGGGTCGCTGCCCACTGCAGTCTACCCTCTGTCCTTGGCCCACCTAAGCACAGGTGCCTCTGCAGTACACAGAAGTACTAACAAAGTCTTGGCGTTCTGCTATCGTTCCGCTATGGTAAGTCCCAGCCAAGATAGATGCCAAGCTGTTAGTATGCGACGGCCATACGCATGTACCTATATCTGAACTCCTTTATAGGTACCTATGTATCTGGGTACGTCCGTACCTGTTCCGCACCTCGGCGCAGGGTTCGTTACTTTACTTAGTACGTACTATTGTACACTACGGTAGTATAATCCAGCAGACAGGGCCTGGGGTGTCATAGTGTAGAGTGCCTGGGCCCTTTTCATTCTTTCCTTTTACATACCCTCCATAGTTTTACCCAGTATTCCCAGCTTGGACCTACCCTGCCCCCTCTACCAAGTACTCCACCATTTCCATCAACCCTCCAGGGCTCCCACCAGACAGCGGCAGAGAGAGCGAAGAGAGAGAAAGCACCGAGGGCACCACTCCCACTCTCATATTTTATGTGGACTACCTCTTTTCTCATTGAGCAACCCTCTCCCTTCCTTAGGACCTCCTCAAGTCAGCCAGTCCAAGACAAGAGACAGCCAGCCAGTCAGTCAGGGAACAGATCAAACCCTCTATCATTCAATCGCACTGCCTGCATTTCGCATTTCGCATCTCGCACCTCGCATCTCGCATCCCTTGCACACTCCAAAAAGGCGAGCCTTGCCCGCTCTTCCCACTTACCACTGCTGCTATAACAATAACAACAACAACAACAACAACAACAACAACGATACCCATAACAAGAGCATACCTCAACACTATCTGCCCACTATCCGACTCCGGCGACAATACGACAACACAACAATACTATAACAACAATACCAAACACAGAATCGATCCGCGGCCTTTGCATCAACCCCCCGAGCCACAGTCTAGAACGACCCTCCCCTGCTCTGCGGGCACAACAGCCTCCTATCTCTATTCAGCACTACATCCTAGCCGCCGTTGATCTCCACCTATTTCAATCTGCCGCCCACCCCTCCTTCTCACAGCTAGCTCTGTCTCGTCTCGTCCTCTGTCGAACTCGCTCCTCCTGCTTCCATCCTCCGCCTCCATACTCAAGCTTCAAGCAGCAAAGCGTCCTGCTTCGCAACACTCAACGGCCCCACTCGGCCCGCGCTCCTTCTTCGAATACTACAATGGCAGGAAGGTTTACCACACCACACAAGATTGTGGTGCTGGGTGATGGTGGTGTCGGCAAGACTGCTTTGACCATCCAATTGTGTTTACAACACTTCATAGAGACAGTAAGTCATTTGTCTTCAGCTAGTACAGCTTTGTTCCAATGCTACTCCCGCCTGGCCGACTTGTCGGCCAGGCCCATCACTCCCATGACCCTCCATAACAATCACCACCACCCCGCGGGAAGCTGCCAGAGCTCGGATCATGCCTGCCAGACCCTGCTGGGCGCCACATTCGATCAAAATACCAAGACCGTGAGCTGACTTTCTGCACTAGTATGACCCCACGATCGAGGATTCCTACCGCAAACAAGTCGTCATAGATGGGCAAGCGTGCATGCTTGAGGTTCTCGATACAGCAGGCCAAGAGGAGTACACCGCGCTGAGGGACCAGTGGATTCGAGATGGCGAGGGCTTCGTCCTAGTCTACAGCATTTCATCGCGTTCCTCCTTCACGCGCATCAAGAGATTTCACCAACAGATCTATCGTGTCAAGGAGTCTACAGGGCACTCGCCATCATACCCTGGCTCCCCGACCTCTCCTAGTGGCCGCACCGCCAATGTGCCCATTATGCTAGTTGGTAACAAGTGCGACCGAGTTACCGAGCGTGAGGTGTCGACGCAAGAGGGTAGCGCCTTGGCACGTGAGCTTGGCTGTGAATTCGTCGAGGCGTCAGCCAAGAACCGCACCAACGTCGAGAAGGCCTTTTACGACGTTGTCAAAATAATAAGACGGCAGAATGCCGCTGCTTACTCCCCAAGCGGGGGCTCCAAGCCAGCCAACGGCGCCGCACCTGGCCGTCGTGATACCTTGCCCGAGGACAAGCGGTACAAGAGGAGGGGAGACAAGAAGTGCGTCATATTATGAGCGGCTAGAACAGCCGCTACGGCTTCGTTTACATCGCTTTGGCACCACGGCAGAATGTATAAACCATACCGTCGAGCACGTGAAAACGACATACGAGGCCGCGGGATCGAAAAGAACTGAGGGTCAAGATTCTCCACCCACACGCAGCGGCATGGTTCTGCTTGGAAGTTTTACTTTTTGGTTCTGTCACGAGTTTCTACTGGCAATGAAGACCCTAGGTCTTCTCATGCCCATCATCTATTTTTTTATTTTTTTTCCGAAAGTTTCTTGAGCTTTTCAGTCACCACACTTCGACGACAGGCGAACGGCGCGTGATTTCACAAGAGGCATTACGGGGGCGTTTCAAGGTCCGGTTTCATCAACCCAGGAAAGAAGACGGTCATCTATCTCAAAAGGTCTGAAAAGGACACTGGCGTTAAGGGAGTCCAGGGGTCTCGAATCTGGAGTACGACAAGGTTGATGCTCACGCGGCAGGTTGGGAAAAAGAGGATGGGACTCGTCTGGCGAAGTCGATCTGGCTGCACGGTTGTCGGAAGGCTTACCGAGAAGGGGTTCAATTGCTCCTCAAGTGGCGAAAGCTTCCGGCAGTGAGGGGACCATATTGATAATGGGAGGAGGAAGGCAAGTCGAGGCTTCATCTACACGTGCATTTTCTTTTGCACCAGGACGGACCTACGAGGAACCATCTATCAGGAAAGGAACAACAGAGGGAACGGTCTGACTTCAGACGGCAGCGAGCCTGCCATCTTATTCATGCTGCTACCACTATGTGGGAGCGCGACATCTTTCTCGGGCTATGGACAGATAGACAGACGGTCTTACCCAAAAATCAGAATTCCTGTTCTTAAATCAAAATATCCACAAGTCCCCTCTGCACCATGCCGACAGTTTGCATGTGTCGAGCCCCGTATGAGTGACCAGATGCCTCCTACCTGGGTATGTTCTCACCGGTCTCGAGACCCCTTAGGCAACAATGATCCGACGTCCACACTGGCCCAACGCTACACTCTTAACCTTCAACGATCGATCAAGCAAAAGGACAAGGGTTTATGCACGAAGAAGCGAGAGCAGGGTCACCGATCCAAGGCTAAAGCCAAGAGGGCCTGGGTCGAAATCGAATGTCACACAACACAGACCGAGGTACCTAGACACTTGATATTTTGACAAGGAGAGATAGATATCTAATCACATACCCATGAGCGTACCCGCGATAGTGAAACACGATGAAGCGGGTTCAGTGACGTTGGGTGTTTATGACGATCGCCTTGCCCCCCATCGCCCCAAAATCCTCTCCTTATCCTGACACCCGGCGTTGCATTGCTACCCTAACACGCCTAAGCTATAAGCAGCACTTTGGTACTGAGTAACCCTGAATATGGTGTTTTGGTTCTGCACTAGTACATGCCGTGGATACCCATCGGGTACTGAAGCCGTTCTTTATCACAGGCTGCCGAGTCCCCGGCCCTACCTCCAGGGCTATTCTCACTGAACCCCCTTCGTCCTGTGCAGATCAGCCCATGAAAGTCCTCCCCCCCCCCCAGCCCCCCCTCCCTCCCCACCCTAGCAGCTTAGTACCTTATCCCTTGCGGCCTGAGGGGACGTTACATTCATTCAAAGAAACCCTGTCAGCAGCAACGCAGATTACTATGAGGAAATTGGGTGTCGCTCTCTCTCTCTATCTTAAGTGCCTATGCCTACCTAACCACATACCGGTCTCACCACACACATTCACCTCGGCAGTACAGTACAGTACACTTGACATGTGCGTACTCCTCATGTACTACAAGCAAATTAATCACAGCCTTACCATGAGCCTCGGCCTTCGGCGGATCCCCAGAGCCATGTGGCTCTTTCAATATAACCATCCACTGTCATGGAAGCCTCCATATCAGCCACCTGCAGGGCAATGGCGTCAACAGGTCGTGTCTTCCCTCAGGATGCACATAATCTATACGCACAATCTTCTTCAAAAGTACCTACCGTCTGAAGTCCAGCTTCCTTCCTTCCCGGCCCCCCACCAACCCCCCCCCCCCCTGCAGCCATGTGTATCTCCGCCCAAGTCTTCCCAATCTTCCCTTAGACAAGCCGGGGGGGCTCCTCCTCCTCCGGGCCGTTGCAAAGCTGCAGCGCGCGCGGGCGGGCGGAGCTACATCACCCTCTCGACATGGCCGCAGGGGACTTTTGGTCCCGGGTCTGTGGTCCGCGACGTCGAGGCGACGTTCGACCATTACCATTATGCCTCACTGGTCTCTCAAGTCTTGGTAATATGTCCTCAAGGATTGGCTGCTTCCATTCCCCTGCCTGGTTCCTCGGCGTGCCCTCTGCATCATGGCAGCTGCATGGGTTGGTTTGCTCCCATTCCCTTGCAATGTGCGAGCATGTCATGTTCCTCCGGTAGGTTATTAGCAGTCATACCAGCATTTAAACCCAGCGTCTGCAACCCACTCCTATCGTCAGCTTTCGACGTCGTCGTTTGCAGATCCTTGGTGCCTGATAATGACGACTCCCGAATGTGCTATGGCGAGGGCAAGGACGGTACCTGAGACCGGGGTTGGGGGCAAAGGAGGGCAAAAAGGGCCATGAGTGATGATATGCGCTTCATCATCACAGGATCTTTCATCACTGCGGATGTTGGTTGTTTCTTCAATCACGCCCCCCCCCCCTTGCCTGACATGTTCTTGTTTTCTAGCTTCCGGTGTTCTTTGATCAAACACACCCCCGCCTTTCCTCTCCCATAATTTCCCGTTCCCACAGCCCTGGGTTCGAAGAATCGCAGCTCTCCCCTCCACTACCTACCCTGACCTGCTCCTCCTCCCCACTGATATTCTTCACGTTCCGATGGTTGATCACGCCAATCCCAACGGTCCTGCAGCGCCCCCCCCCCCTCTGACCCGGCCGGAGAAATTGTTACCCACGGTAACAATTCCGCGATTCCTGGGGGGTCTCATCGCCTAGGCTATCTGGCCTCCGGTTCTCGTCACCCTTTTCCACGAGTATCGTCATGCCCTTCGCCGGCAGAGGTGATTTGTGGGGCTTCTGGACTGATCTGCCCGCCGCCTCCCTCCTGCGGTAGGAGTGATTCCTTCCGCTCACCGGCTGCAGTCGTGTGGCACACCGGAAAGGCCCCCCTCCCACCTTCAACACATATCGCCGTGCAGAAATTCTGCCGAGGAACGGGCCGTGGATTTTCGTTCACTGCATGGGAAGAAGCAGGTCGAGCAGGAGAGATGATTGAAGGGGCGGTAAGGGATCACATGCTCGAGAGGGGGGGGGGGATCCCGAGGTCGGTCTACACCCATGGGACGGCTAGAAGAGATGTGTCTCGAAAGGGCTGGCAGGACCGGCGCGGGAATGTGTCAGGGCCAGGGGTCAGTTCCTCTCAGAGAGATGACAACACAAATGGTTCCTTGTGTTATAATAGGTATACTATCAGGGAGGGTCTGATTTCGTCAGGACCCATCTAAAAGTCCCGGATGTGACCTGAATAACCTTGGGAACTTGGGCCTGGAGAAGGGGGTCTGGATCTGTTTCAGGGGCCCTCCTCAAGCCTGACCTGCCACCGACTGGCTTCCAAGCCACGTGGTATTGCACGGTGTGGTCATCACTAGAGGTAGTACACGGGCTTGGAAGGTATTATGTGAAGAATCGCGTTCCGTCTTCGGCCTAAGATCAAGTATACCAGGGCCCAGGCAGTTGGGTCCATCTCAGCCAGTAAGAGGGATAGCTTTTGCTTGAGTTGCCCTATCTTGAGATTCTCTTCTTGTTCAGCAAGAGAAGAGGACATTGGGCAGACATGATATCTCTGCTGCGTGGACATTCCGGCATATTGCCCTCGACGGTATTTTACACGTGGGTACAACGCCACCACATGCCAGCCATCACAGGTACAATGTATTTCTTCTTAAATTTGGCCATGATGGTAAATTTCCACGTGGCTCGCGTATGGATCGCGATACCACCTACCCTGGCCTACTGTGTACAGTACAAATGTAGCCAGGTATGTACCTTAGGCGACACTTGTCAGCATCCCTAGGGTATCGACTAGAAGGAAGTGGGATAAACTGGTGTTATCCAGAGTTGCACTCGGTAGACAATATGATCTAGTGTAGTGTCAAGGTATACCATCCTTCGCCCACCAACTAATCATTCCCGCGCAAGTCAAAAGATTTGATTACGTATTTGTCACCGATTCCACATACATACCTGCAACTGATTTCACGAGGGCAGTTTTGTTGAGAGGAGACCAAACCGGGCTCTGCTTGCGACTGGCCGTATCATCAACTTGACACGCAATATGCAATGCAAGAGAGAAGGAGATACAGATGACAGACGACAGACGATACAGACAAAACAGCCATCTGAGTGTGCAGCTGCAGATGCTTCCTCCAGATTTCCCGTCCATACAACGCCCCGATGGAGTAAGCCAACATGAGGGAGAAGGGAAGAAAAGAAGCAAAAACACACCAACGGTGATCATGTAGCCTCCCTACTGCACAGTCCCAAAACGAAGCCACTTACCACACACAATCCAGACGCCTGGGCCAGCCAAACCTGCAGTAGCCACGCATGTCACACATGTGCCATCAATAAGCGTCCGGAAAAAGAAAAGGGGACAAGACGAACATCAAGAAGAAGAAGAAACAAACAGCGATTGAGAGAAAGAGAAGAAACAAAAAACAAAAAATGCAACATGCACCCTGCAATGCATTTACTCTGCATATGCAGCTGTACTACCACACCGTTGGCCGTTTTCCCACTCCGCATACATACATACATACACATACAGCAAGCGGACCGTAATTCATGCAATCATGTACCTACCGTACATACATACATGCGTCTGGCGGAGACAAATGAGAGGAGGAGGAACTGTCATCTCCCCCCGCCGTGTTACCATCCAGAAAGCCAACATGGCTTAGAGAAAAAGTTGAAACGCCAGATCTCTCCAACTGTGACATGAAAAAAAACCTGGCCCATGGACTTTGTCAACGGCCGCATGAAGGGCCGCCGCTGCCACGACGCCCGCTGCCGCCGCCTCGGCTCGGGAGGGGAGACATCTGGCGTGTGCGTGTGCGTGTGCGTGTCTATGTATGTATGTGTGTATGTGTGTGTGTGTGTGGCAATTGCAACATTACAACAACCTGCTCTCAGACTAACGACGCAACCACGGCGCGGCATCTCCAGCAGGGGGGGTCCTGCTCTGGTCCGCCCCGTGGCAGTCCAGCTCGCCGCAACCGATACGGCGTATCGGTGTGTGTATAAGTGAGTATGCGTGTCTCTCCTCTCTGTGTATGTGTGTATGTATGTATGTATGTAGGTGTGTGATTTTTTTCTGTGATATTATGCAAGTTTCTTGCAGGATATAAAACGCCCCTGCCGAGTGCCAGGCGGTAGCATTCACCCTGCGGGCCGCGAGATGCCTCCCGGCCGGACCTACCATCACTTCACGAGCGTCACTACAGAGTCATTCAGGGTCGTTGGGATTCCCCTTCCCTCTCTGCATCTGCTTTTTTGGGTCGTCATCCCGCCTCCCGTGGTCACTCGGGCATCCATGCCGCCGCCTCGGCAGTCCCCTGTCCGGTGGACGCCATTCCCGCCCGTGTGTGTATGTGTATATATATGTGTATATATATATATATGTGTGTGTGTGTGTGTGTGTGTGTGCCCCGATCTCATACCCGATTAGCCCGGGACTTTTTTTCTTTCTTCTCATCTCTCTCAGTACTTCTCGCGTCGCCGCACTCTTCCCTCCCCCCTTCGGGCAAACTTGTCTGCCCCTTCCCAGCCCAGCCAGAAGCGAGCCGGCCTATCAGAGCGGGGTTCGATGCGGCTTACTCGATCTCACCCCCCCTCCCCCTCCCCGGTCGATTGTCATATCGTCCTCGCGATATATCCCCCATCAGGGAGAGGGCGAGGAGCCCCACGAAACATGAGATGGATGGGCGCGCGGCCAGGCGCTTCTCCCCCGTGCCGTGCGAGAGAGCAGAAGATGAGAATTGGTGTTCATCCCGATCCATTCAATCTCGACACCCTCTCGCACGGTACCGAACTTTCCTTTCCCTGTTTATCTGATCTTACTGGATGGGAACCCCGTACCATGTAGTCTCGCCGATCTGCTGTTAAAAATCTCCGTCAATAGGGGTTATCTTAGCCAGGTACGGCATCCATGAGATATGTCCATGTGCAGTCGGTACAGAACCCACATGTAGATGGCCCCTCTCTACCATGACGCTTCGCCGCCAGTGCCCAGACACCGAAGTGTAGCGAGCGGTGCAGCACGCAGGTAGTAGCAGGTCTTTCACACCGGTTTCGTCTATCTGAAGTGTATTGTCGAGATCGCCCGCATCGCCTTGGCTTCCGGACCGGGAACAGGGTGACTCGAGGAGAGCCACACGGAGATATGATGTCGTGGACGAGGCTCAAGTGAAGTGGGTGGCCAGTTATTGGGGCCACGATCGACACTATCCCTTGTACTGTCTTTGCATCCCTGAACGCTGCTATAGTCGCATCTGTATGGTGATCAACTGCGTCGTGCGTCCACACCCGCCCCTATGATTCTCTACCCTACTATCCTCTACCCTCCTACCCTCCATCCTACTAACAAACATTCGCACAGCACACTACCTTCCCAGAGATTGGGCACATCCGAAAGCAGAAGCGTGAGTGTATATAGCTCCTTATTCTGACTGATCTGAACTAAATACCTTGAAGACTGTTGCAACTCGATACTCCAACGCTCACAGTCCATGCACCGTTCTCCCCGGCTATGACTTCGGAGGGGAGGAGGCATATTTTCTGCGTGGTCCACGTCGCAAGCGGCCACTCCATGGCTCCCCGTTGTCACTAGAGACACTCGCACTCGTACCTCGACGAGAGTCTCCAGCTGCCATCTCATCTGCGAATTGTACTTCCTTCGTGTCAGGATCCTTGAGTTTGACACGGATCCTCTTCACTTCTGGCTTCTGTTTCTCCGACGGCACACCTGCATCCGCACTGTAGATGTCATCCCATTGGTAGTCGTCCCCGGCCGTTTTGATCACCTCATCTTGTGCATTTGTACTAGGCCCCCATGGTGGATGACCGAGTGATGGACCCCATATGGAAACCCAGTCCCTGCCGAACTTTCCATCCTCTCTCTGGCCTTCCTTGTGTGTCTGTTTCGGCTTGAACCTGGCCAGCATGGCGAGCCCGTCACCGTAGGGATTACCAGCGTTCATGTTGATCGTATAGTATTGCTCCTGCGTGTACTTGAGGTTTTCGCCGGTAGATGGGTGCTTAAAGTCCTTCTTCAGCTCATACTTGATGACCTCTTCGTTGCCTGGGTTCGCGAGGTGCAACTGATAGAACCAAAAGGCCGCGCTATGAGGTGGACCGCCGTCCTTGAGATGCCTGCCCGTTGGGAACTCGAGGCATACGAGCCTCCCGCTGGGGCGGGCGAGGTGTTGCTGCATTTTGGCTGCCCACTTCGCTCGTGCGGTGGGTGGTATGGCGCAGAAGAACTTTGGGATCTGGTCAGCACGAGAAACCTGGGTCGTCCACGTGTAGACGAGGTTTTCCAACGAACTCACCGTATAATCGAAGATGAGGTCAAACTTCATCCCCTTCATGTCCTTACGCCCCTCCATCCAAGCGTCGTCGAAGAAGTCGCCCCAGAAGAGCTCAATATCTCCGCGGGCGGCGATGCGATTTTCAACCCAGAAAGGGAAATCAGGTGGGCCGTTAGAGGTACCACGAAATGCATTCTTGAGATCGCCCAGATACGCCCTAGCCTCAGACAAAGCCTCAATCGAGATGTCCAGAGCGTAGACGTCGTAGCCGAAGACAAACGCGAGCAGCGCAGCATCGTAACCTCTGCCACACGCCGGAACCAGTGCCTTCTTCCTGCCCCCCGGCTTGGCCCCCGAGCAGGCCTCGCGGCCAAAGCCATGGCCGACGAAGTCCTTGAGCTGCGTGAGATCAGGGTGTCTGCCGTTGAAGAGCTCGGGGTATTCAAGAATAGCCTCATATAGAGCCATGCTGGGGCCGCCGCGGTCCCAGTTCGTCATACCCTCCTTCCACAGAGCATTCCACAGCGCGGCATGGTGTTCGATCTCCGTGCCCTCGAAGACTTCCTTCAGGTCCCATACGTCAGTAGGATCCGGTTGAAAATAGGTGATGAAGTCTCCAGTCGCCATCTTCGAAAATGCCATGTTCGCGAGTGCCAAGAGTCACCCACCGGTGGAGAGAGCAATGGGTGCTGAGGTAGATATGCATGTGTTGTATAAGATTTGAGTATCGCAGTGTGCGATGGAAGTTCAAGCAAGTGAGTATTTTGATGCTGTGATTCCAGGAAGAAAAGAAGCAGCAAGAGATGTAAAACAAACATTACTCTGCTCTTACCTTTAGAGTCGAGGTGGCCGGAGTGACCATGCTCAACAGCTGTGATCGTAGCTTCCCCCTCGCCCTTCTTACTTCTTTTTCTCTTTGTTGGATGCCCGGCCTCACTTGATGCGAGTATAGATTGATGGCGTCGATATGCTCCTTCCGGATTTCAATTCTGGCCTGGAGACCTTGGAAGGGGCGAGAAAGGGCCTGAGAAGCAGCAAATGTGTCGAGAGCCGGAACGTCATGATTCGGCACGGATGAAGCTAAGTGATATGATGTATGTTCCGTTAAGCAGTGGCCTCGATATGTCCTTACTGCAATACTTAGCAACTAGCCACTGAGTGTTTAATCATCAGAGTAGAGACCAAGCACAGACTACTATACCGAGTTCTCATAACCGACTCTTTGAGCTTTGGAAGGTGTGAAGGACCTATTCTTGGGTCTTACGGTAGACCCAATTGGCAAATCGCTAATGCGACTGTGTAACTCGCTGGGGCAACTGTGCACCTACTTAACTAATTATACCACTACAAATGCCCAGGTGTATAACTGAACAACCTGTCAGCCAGCTGGTAGGTAGGTAGGTAGGTAGGTAGGCAGATTAGTAGGTGAATAGGCCCCCGGTAAGTAGGGAGGTCGGTAAGTAAGTAGGTTAGTTAGTAGGTGAGTAGGTTAGTAGGCAGGTAGGCAGGAGCATAAGTGATAGCTATATCTAAGAGGGTTGGCTGAGGCGCCTGCTATACCAATTACACATTCAGTTGTACCTAGCGAGTTGCACAGTCGCATTGGCGATTGCCCAAACACCCAAGTACCTACCTAGGTAGGTAGTTATAGTCCGTATACTCCATAACGGAATATACAATTCAATTTGAGAGGGTTAGGGGCAAGTGCAGCTAACGTCACAACGCATTAGGGGGACCGTGTACATACCTAGGTACTTTTGGGGACGACCCGGGGGAGGGGGGTGTTTACCTGTATTCCTCGAGCCTCGGCTCCTCCACAGTATAAGCAGTCGATAACCAGATAGACAGACGACCATTGCAGCAAGTCCGCCTCTTACATCAACTACACTGTATGCATCCTTTCATCAGTGTGGCTTCTTCATACCAACACCTCCTAAACTGTTAATCGATTCTTCGCACAGAACTGCAAACAATATGGATGTCCAAAGTCTATTCGACGTTAAGGTATGTTTGAACGACCAAGTTTCGTATGTGATGAAGACTCCAGACGCTGACATGAACACCTTTCCGTGTAGGGCAAAGTCGTACTAGTCACGGGAGGTGCAAAGGGGATCGGACGCATGATATCTGAGGGTTTCGTCTCCAACGGAGCCCGTGTTTATATATCCTCGCGAGATGGCAAGGCATGTGACAAAGCCGCGGAGGAGCTCACTGCCCTAGGTAAGACATATTATCGCCGGTTGGAGCTCAGTCATCACCCAACACCAAGGCTCTACCCTTAGGGTACCTGATGTTTCTTACGGCTTGAGCTCAAGTAGAACTTTCATAATCCCAGGCGATTTACAGATCGGCTACCAATATCACTAACCCGTCCCTCTCACAGGCAAATCATCAGGAGGCAGCGCCATCTCCCTCCCAGCAGACCTCCAATCCCTGGAAGCCGTCAGGAACCTAGCCAGCGAGCTCACCAAGCGCGAGCCCAACGGCCTCAACATCCTGATCAACAACTCCGGCGCGGCCTGGGGCGAGTCCTTCGACACGCACCCAGACCACGCCTGGACCAAGCTCCTGACCCTCAACCTCCAGCGCGTCTTCACCCTGACGCAGCTCCTGGCGCCCCTCCTGGAGAAGGCCGGCAGGGCCCCCTCGGCCCCGGGCGCCGAGGACGGCAGCCCCTCGCGCGTGGTCAACATAGGCAGCATCGACGCCCTGCGCGTGCCCACGCTGGAGAACTACGCCTACAGCGCGTCCAAGGCGGGGCTGCACCACCTGACGAGGACGCTGGCGCTGGCGCTGGGGCCGCGGGGCATCACGGTGAACACGCTTGCGTGCGGGCCGTTCCCGAGCAAGATGATGAGGGCGGTGCTGGACAGCGCGGGGAGGGAGCTGGCGGAGGCGAACCCCCTGGGGAGGATCGGTACGCCTAGGGATGCTGCTGGGGCTTGTTTGTTTCTGTGTGGGCGGGCGGGGGCCTTTGTCAATGGGGCTACTTTGACGTTGGATGGGGGTGTGCATCTGTTGTCGAAGTTGTGAGGTTAGTTGGCTGGAGTGCTGTGGTGATCCTTCTGTTGATGTTTTCTGCTTCTTTTGCTTTTCCCCCTTGTCGCGGGGCGGGGAGTGGGCGATCCTGTGATGCCCATGTAAGGTGGTCTTCATGAGTGGGAATAGCTGATCGAAATACCTACTCTGGTAAATACTCAAGAAGTAGGTCAGGAACTGGGTAAATCCGTATTAGAACGATAGGCAGAATATGTAAAAATACTCCATCGCCCCCCTGCCCCTCCCTTCGATCAAGTAGAGTATATGTACTTTCAAAACTGGGGACATCTGGGCACCTCTCACATTAGAGACCAGAAGGGAGCAACAAGGCCAGGGAAGAAGTGGAAGGAAGTAAAAGCAAGTGGCTGTCTTTACCAGTGCTACTTCGAACTATCGTCGCTACGATTAGAAAACTAAAGTAGGATAAAAATAGATAGGCGTGGTTGATAGCCATCTCGGCCGCGTCATCGCCGAGATGGCTATCAACCACGCCCGTAAGTGTAAGAACTGGGACTGCCTTTATCAATGGAGGGCAGTGCCCATCTGGTTATAGCAGAGTTTCACTCAGAAGCCTACAAACCAGTATCACCAAATCAACCCTACTATGCAGGACTCAGCTAGTCAAAGGGCATGTCTGTATACCTTGCCTGCAATTTGTTACAAGCCTAACAGCAGCAGGTCTTCCGCTATTGAACACGGTATTTATGTTTTCAATTTATTATTACCCCAAGGTCACTTCTCAGAAGATAGCACTAAAACATTATGAGAGTTATTGACATCATGCTGGTATGTATGGGATATCATAAAACAATATGGCCTCAAAGCCGAGATCCAATAAAGGACACTAAGTCCCACCGGCCTATGTCCACACAGCCAACCAACCCGAGATCCCTATAGTATTTGAGCGATTCGTCACTTAGCTCAATCCAATATATTCCCCAGGGTAATATCCGCAACCGACCGTAGTCATTAACACATCCATGCGCAAAGCAAGGCATGGTAGACCGACAAGGCAAGGGCATGGCATGGAGACCAGGACCCCTTAGCTCTTGACTGGGAAATGCATCTCGCCCGCCCCGCCGATGACCATCTTGTCCAGGATGGCCTGTATGCCCCTATTCCTCAGCTCACCACCATCGATCTCGGCCGCGACCTTCCTCGCCCTCTCCAGCAGGACGACGAGCACCTGCCGCGTGTACTCGAAGCTCCCCGTGCCCTCCATGTACTTGATGGCGTACCTCTTGACCTCGTCGTCCGACGTCCTCTGCTTGAGGATGTTGATGAGCTGCAGGTTCGCCGGGTCGTACCGTATGCTGTGTATGACGGGGAACGAGAACTTCCCCTCTGTCAGGTCCTCTGCCAGGCCCTTGTTCTCGCTGTACTCGGTCGAGTGCAGGTTCTGGTAGTCGTCGCGGATCTGGAAGCTTAGCCCGATCAGGTTGACGAGCGGTACGCAGTCGACGGGCTTGGCGGCGCGGGACTCGGCCTGCATGAGCTTGATCCCCAGCCTGAACAGCCCGCCCGTCTTGTTGCCCACCATCTCCAGGTACTCGTCCTCTGTGGGGCAGGTCAGGGTGTCGCGCCAGAAGAGGTCCATGCCCTGGCCGCGGTGCAGGTTCAGCAGCTCCTCGGCGAAGACGGAGATGCACCTGGGGTTGTTGAGCTTCTGCAGCTCCCCCAGGGCGCGGAAGTAGACGTAGTTGGCGCTGTTGATGGTCTGCGGCACGCCGAAGATGCTGTGCGCCACGGGCAGCCCCCTCCTGAGAAGGCTGTTGTCCTCGACGTCGTCGATGAGGAGCGACGCCGTGTGCAGCATGCCAACCACCTTGGTGATGACCTCTATGCTCTCAGGCGGCACCTCCAGCCACGCGTTGAAGGCCCCGATGAGCTGTGACCGGAAGTCCTTCCCCCGCTGGCCATTGAGGTACTCGAAAGGCCCTGTTATCACCTTGTCCTTCTCTATTGCCCATGAATTCCTTCCGCCGATGAAGTTGAAGTCCTCGTATGCAAACCTCGAGGGGTCTGGCCGCTCGGGCCGCTGTGACATGCTGGCGAATAGTGAGGTCGAGGGGAGAGATGATCGTCGGAGGCGCTTCGCAACGTGGTTTGGGGGTGAGCGAGGGTGTGTCCCCTGGCTGATCCAGTCGCCCTCGGTAACGGGATTCAGTACAGATGCTCTTGAAGACGGACTCGTAGTCGTATGCTGATGTCCGGCGGAGGATGTTCGGGGTGGTATTGCGTTAGGCGACGAAAGGAATCTGTTAGTCGAGTTCGAAGCCGAGGGCGGAGGCATAGTCGTGAGCTCGTGCTTCGAATTCGTTTGAGGAGGAGGAACGTCGGCGAGACCGTGTCTGTTGCCCCCCCTTTCGCATGCCGGGACGTCCGAACGGTAATGGTTAGCTGTAGGATTTGCCTGCCAGTCTTCCGAATACGGTGATTCGTGGTTGGTGACGGGTGACCGAAGCAGTTGTCCGGATCAAGGCCGAAGCAGCAGTAATGTCAAAAGCTGTGCAACTGGTCGGGTGCTACCTGCTGCGAGGAGATGGAAGGTACAGATTCTTGATATATGTACAGATCTTTGCTGACCGGTCAGCACCGTATGTTTCTCTTCTTCTTCCTCTTGCTTGTCCAAGCTTACGTGGCCTCTTTGGGGGCGACTTATTGTCTTGGGGCTGAAGATCAGAAAGAGGTTGCAATATTGTTTCGGACGCTGTACTGTAGAGCTGCAGCTGCAGCTCATGAGCTTAGCTTGTGTATCACATGCTTTTCTGGGATGATCACCGGTCGGGAATACCTGATCAGCGGGGTCGTACGATCTGAAGTAGAGCGGCTACCGCCGCTACAAGACAGGCGCTAAGACAACCGTATCGGGGACTATAAACTACCTAGTGTGGTCTAGCAGGAGCTACCCGTCTGTTTACGTATACATAAGAAAACCTCAGTAAACACACTGGAGTTTCTTTCTCCTAAATACCTAATACCTACCTGGGTAGGTGTTGATTTTATACACTTGAACCTGTTCACCTACTTGACATACTTCACTAGGTACCTAGGTAGGTACTTAAGTAACTTAACTTTATCAAATATCAAGACCATTCATTATAATGACCATTCATTATAAAGACCGCTTTCCACGAAATCAAGATGTCGGAGCGCAGAGTCCAAAGCAAGTATTACCCGGCGGACTTCGATCATCGAAAAATCTAACAATGTCGCGGTCCCTGAAAGGCAGGCCCCAAATTCGGGCCTGTACGGATCATGGGCTTTCAAGATGGAGTGTACGAAGTGTGGTGAGTAGATCGGCAAAACCAGTAAGTTCAACGCGTAAAAGGAGACGCTCAATAAAACGTACTTCGGGATTCAGACCATCCACCTGTACATCAAATGCCAGGCATGCTCGGCCGAGGTCATAATAGAAACGGATCCAAACGCATTGCGGAGCCGTAGCACTATGGGGTCGGGAATGAGGCTGAGACAGACGAGCAGCATCTAGTCCGGCTAGAGAAGGAGGAGGAGGAAATGGAGGCCCAAGATCCCGTGAAGAGACTTGAGGCTCAGGCAGTAAACTTGCGCCGCCATATGTCTGTCGCTGACGCTTTGGACATGATTCACACCCGCAACGAGCGTCAGGATTCCCGTCGGCCAGAGGTCAACGAGTGGAGTGCCCGGGAGGAGGATGAGGAGGATGCGGCCGCCTTGGCAAGGGCGCGGAGATGGAGAAGTTGAAGATTGCCGAGGAGGACGTGGTTGTTGATGACGATTTATCACTGCCGCTGTTCACGGCTAGAGAATCTAGGAGGATTATGAAAAACCGCCGAGCAAAGGGCATCATCTTCAAGACGGATGAGCCCAGGGGTTTGGTTGACTATGACTCGGAAGCGGACGTTTAAGTATTACCTAGGTATTGACAATAAAAGAGTATTCGCCGGTTCGCTATATATGCAAGTCGAGCTGCAGGGACCTCCCTGCCGTTGGTGAGTACTGAGATACATACCTACATCCATGCTGTACACGTGCGATCCACGGGTACTATCTTGGTACCTACAGTACTGCCCAAGTGGGCTGCTCACAGTTGCCGGGCCACTCAGCTATCGATAAATAAAAATACCTAGGTACCTATAATGTAAACAAATGATTATCGTGATGATCATCAAGCTGACCAGGCTGCCAGATGAGCACGCCCAGCATTCCCAGTGTTGATATTCCAACGTTTTCCCCATGGGCCGGGATCGTATCCACAGCAGCCCCAGAGCGGAAGCGCCCACCACGTCATAACGCACAGTGGGGGGTCATTGTTGATATCCACCCTCAAGCATCATCATCACCATTGCATTCCAGGTCCCCTGCGCTCTGCGGCTGAACTGCCACTCAAGTCTTCAACCATCCCAGCTCTGTCACTCTTTCAAACTTTGAGCAACTCGCCGGTCCCCAGAGATGACTGATTGAAACTAGAAACAATACAGTTCCATTGCGTGGTACTGCATCAAATCCCCCCAAGTCCTAAACAGCACTGCTGCATTGCATTGGGGCATCTCTCACCAGGTTACCGTACGTCCCTTGACACTCAACCCTTCGAAACCATACTTCAACACTACAAAATCCTTTCGTCGACAACCACGCCGACGCCGACATCGAAGCCAGCCAGCCCACTGCTCACCACCCGCCAACTCCAAGATGGAGACCCTCCTCTCTGTCGCCTTTGACAACCTCGCCTCCTTCGACGGGCCCAAGGTGAAGAAAGGCCTGCGACAGGTCGAAGGTCTCCTCGCCCAGATCTGCCTGTCCGCCCACGCAGCAGCAGAAGTAGCAGCAGCAGCAGCAGCCAACAAGAACAACAATGCCACCGTCTCCTCCTCCCCGA
Organism: Cytospora paraplurivora; assembly: GCA_021272945.2. Lineage (NCBI taxonomy): Eukaryota > Fungi > Ascomycota > Sordariomycetes > Diaporthales > Cytosporaceae > Cytospora > Cytospora paraplurivora. The sequence goes on from JAJSPL020000027.1 coordinate 297,484, forward strand.
CTACCAGCAGTCCCAAACAACCACAACAACAACAACAACAATCCTCCCCTAGAGATACTGCCCAGCAACGACAACAGCCAACACCCCCGCCACAACAGCAACAACAACAACAGTCGCAGCAGCTGCCACAACAACCCAAGCAAAAACCAAAGTTCCTCCTCTCCGACCTCACCGACGACGCCGCCTTCCGCGAGTTCTTCAAGCTACAGGATGGGTTCCAGTGGAACATCGCCACGCGGCTGATCCAGACGCTCGACAGGCTGCTGGCCAAGAGCGACGACGGGAGCATGGACGTCCTCATGCTGAGCGCGCTGGACAGCCTGCAGGGCGTGCTGCTCCTGCACCCGCCGAGCAGGCTGCTGTTCTCGCGGGAGCAGAGCATGAATGTACGTTGGCATGACATGAAACACATGAAGAAGACATACACATACACACACACACACACCTCTATATAAACACCCACCAACGCCCTTCCAGCCCTTCCTTACAACCAACCCCCCCCCCCCCAAACAACATGTATACGCGCACCAAGCTAAAAGCCAGCCCTGTCCCCAAAACAAACAGCTCCTCCTAGACCTCCTAGAGCCCGTGAACTGCCCGGCCATCCAGTCCGCCACCCTCCTGGTCCTCGTGGTCGCCCTGGTCGAGACCCCCCGCAACACGCGCAGCTTCGAGAACCTGGACGGCCTCCTCACCGTCTCCTCCATCTTCAAGTCGCGCAGCACCGCCCGCGACGTCAAGTTCAAGACCATGGAGTTCCTGTACTTCTACCTCATGCCCGAGACGCCCTCCGGCGGAGGTAGTAATGGTGGCGGCGGCGGCGCGGAGGTGGCGGTTGGGGGGAAGCCGGGCGAGGGTGGCACCCTGAGCCAGCAGACCAAGCAGGAGATGCTGCGGCGGCATCTGCCCAACGTCGACGAGCTGGTCAAGGATCTGCAGCAGTATGCGCCCCTTGGGGGTGCGGGGGCTTGATAGGGTTCCCAGTGAGCCCTTGCTTTCAGGTTGGTGTAAGTTTTAAGGGACTGTAATTGGACAGGGGTTCGGTTTTGGCTTATTTCATTTGAGCACCGGCGTTGGTGAGTGACGGAACGGCACATGGTAACACGGATGGAAAGAGGGAAAAACGAGGGTGTGTTTCTGGTTGCACATTATTAGACAATGCGGCTCGCATTATCGGTGTATTCGTTAGATAATAATAAGGATACCATGGCATGGAAATGCGTACGATAGGTGATTTGGAAAACAAACGATCCCGTCCTTACATTAATCCGCCTTCCGATGTTGTTCTTGTTGTTGTCGTTGTTGTTCATCCTGTTGCTGCTGCTGCTGCCGTTGCTGCTCCTCATGGCTCATCGGACTCGGCGTGCCCAACTCGCTAGCCGTCACCTCGCTCCCGGGCGTCGCAAGCGGCTGCGGCGCACGCTGCCTGTTCGCATCCCGATCGCGGGCCCCTCTCACCGGTACCGCCTCACTCCCATAAAGCTCGAACCGTTCCGCGATGCTCTCCCTGACCGGGGTCGCCTGTTGGTGAGCCTGCTGCTGCTGCTGCTGCTGCTGCTGCGACGGCCGCCGGTTTGGGCCCACCATGATCCCATCCAGCTCACTCCCCTCGCTGCTCCCCGCGTGGCTGGGGAGCCTGGGCCGCCCGAACCCGTCCCTCTCCCGCTTCACCGAGCCACCGGCCCCGATCTCCACGGGACCCACCACATCATCGGGGCCGTGCGGGCTCTGCCCTTCACCCCTGACCGGCCGGGCGAGGTACTCGGGCGTCGTGGCCTGCTCGCCGTCGCGGTCGGTATACGGCCCGCGCGCGGCCGCGGCCCCGAAGTAATCGCTCGCCAGCCCCGGCAGGGGCCCGGGCGCCGCCCTGCTGCTGTACGACACCTGTGTCGAGGAGGGCGCGTAGCCGTACTCGCCCGCCTCGGACATGTGCTGCTGGGGGCCCAGCGGGCCGCCGTCGGGGTACGCGTGGGCACCACCGTTGGCGTTGGGCCCGCGCGGCGCCCCCACGCCGCTGTCCAGCTCCTGGCCGGTGGTGGTGCTCCGGCCTGTGCGGCGGCGGCGGCGGATGCAGAGCCACGTCAGCACGCCGGTGATGAGTGCCGCGCCGACTATCACGCCGACGGCTATGCCGGCCTTCGCGCCGGTCGACAGTCCACTGCTGGGTATGTGCTCGACGGTGACGCCCGAGGCGGTCGGTATCGCGGTGTTGGTGGCTGTGGATGCGGATGAGGCCTTGGCGCACATGGGCGTCGACGAGACGACCGTGCACGAGTACCCCGAATCGCAGCAGCCCCCACCGGCTGTGCATGTCGTCTGACCTTGTACGGAACACCCCGCCGGGATCTCGCTGGCGATGGTGCTTATCGCTGTGGAAGTGCTGCTCGTGCTAGGGACGAGGCACTTGCCCCCGCTGGCGCAGTCGGCCCCATATTGACAACAGTTCCCACCGAAGGACTTCGGACATAGGTAATTCGTGCTCGTGCACGAGCGACCGACACACGCGAAGACGGTCTCGACAGTCGCCGCGCTCGAGATTGTAGTGGTGGTAGTGAGGTTGGCGTAGTATTGACTGGTATCGCATGATCCCCCGCACGTCGAGCCTAGAGAGCAACATTCCGCCTCGTAGGTTGTCTCATTGACGATGCAGTATTTGTCGTTGGGGCAGCAGGAGGTAGAGTTAATATCAGAGCCTGTGGGTGAGCGGGGTGGATCGTGGTCAGCAGGGGCTGGACAAGGCTGAGGGGCATGCCTGGTGCTGCTGCTGCTGCAGGGAGCCGCAGAAGGTAACCTGGGGGCCGGCTGAGGTATACCCACATGGATGTTTCCCGGTACCGCAGTCGCCGTCCCTCTTCGCGAGCGATGGTGGATGAGCGAATGCCTCGTAGAAGACCCGCCGCGAGAGGTCCGGCATAACCCCCATGTCCTCCCACTGCTGGCCAAGCGCATGACCGACGAGCAGCCCGAAGGCCGCAGCGGCATGGATGAGGCGCATTGCCAGTGGGCTTAAGTCCGTATATAGGCCAGGTAATCCAGGTCGACCACTGATGCAGAAGTGACTGAGAACCTAGCTCAGAGAAACAGAGCTGAGGATTTAAGAGCTCCAAGCATGTTGGTCAAAGAGAACACCAATAAACTTGTTGCCACCGATCTTCCCAAAGTACAAAAAGAGAAAGAGTGAGATTGAGGAAGTAAGAGAAACATCACCAAGAGGGTCCCGGATATCACTATCGGAATGTAACCTTAAGTGGTGATGGGATCGATGTGGGATCCAGGACGACACTGGATTGGCCTGGATCAGCCGGCTTCCGGTAGGGCAGAGGCATTGAGGAGCCTGATTGCACTGGTTCAGCTCTTGCATATGCCCGACATGTAGAGGGATCGTAAGCAAGATGGGGCACGATCCTGGGCGAGACAGCCAGAAGGTCAGAGAGACTAGAAAACAGAGCTGAAGCGATAGGGCTCGGCGACACGGTCTTGACGGTATCGTATCGTATCGTATCGTATCGTATCGTATCAGGGTACGTGCCATCGTGCCATGCCAGCGTGCGTATGTAGCAGGGGGATTCGTTGTCGCCTTCGACGCTTCGCCGTACTTTTGCATGCATTAGCGTTGGATGTTGGCTGCAGGGCAGCAGCACCGCCGCGTTGCACGTAACCTTTCACCTTCCGGCTTCCATCTTGTCTTGGAGCATTGCGTGCACCAGTTCAGATTCACAAGTGATGTGAGTGGAAGTCATGGATGAGACATATTTGTTAATTCCCCAAAGTACCGTACCTAGGTAGGTAATTAGTGCATGCTTGTTGTGATCAAGAGGCAACAGCGGGAAGGGTGGTGAGAAAAGTGTAAGTCTGTAAGTCGGCGGGAATAGGAATGATTGCATACCATACCAGGGTTAGGGGTTATCTGGCTCTAGGAACACTACCCCCAACTCCAAACTGCTGTACGGTCTTTCTCAGCGCAGACATTGAAATCCAAAAGTGTTCACCTTGAATATGACCCCGGTCTCATCTAGCACCTCGGTTTCCTTTCCGCAAGGGCCCCAATGGAGGAACCCTTGTTGGTCTCGAAACGGAAAGTGAACGGAAGGAGGCCTGTTGGTTCTTGATCCGGTTCACAACACCTCAGCAGCTGACCGCACCACGTGCCCCCCAAACCCCCTGAACCGTCTTTTCCTGAGCCAAATGCTATTTGTACGCGGCCGGAATTCCAGCGGCCAGGTTTAAATACAGGAGCCGGTCTCGGTCCGGGGCTAAGCACCATGGACCTCCAATGTAACCCTGGCTCCTTGGCCGAACCTCCACGTCCTCCGGGACCTGGTATCTACGGGCTCCTTTCATCACACCAAACTGTACGATCAGGGAAACCCGCAAGATGAGTGCAATATGGTGCATAAGTCGTCGAAAATATGGTCTGGTTGGATCCCGATAATCCATTGGAATCCCGTATCTCTGACAATGATATGTCACGGCTGCTGTTGATCTGCCACTATATCTCCCAGTATCCAGATGTCTTCCATCGTCGAATATCGAGACTTCATGTCTTCTACAACACTTTACATGCGTTGACGAGATGTTTTTGCCCTAGGTGGATAGGAAGAATGTCACCTGCTTTTACGGGATAGGCGTTGCATCGCACTTCTGCTTATCATTTTGAGGCCGGACCTCTTGACTGGATGGCACGGACGACTCTATCTCCGGTCTTCGTCTTGTCGACCGCGGCGCAATTCCGGCCATGTCAATATATCAAGGCCGGCTCGCCCCAGGCCAGGAGACTCTTTGTTCTTGCTCGCCAGACTCATTAGTGACACAACACAGTCAACCAGCACCTCCCAAGGACCTCGGATCTCTCCAGCTTTTCACCCATACCAATCTTGCCATCATCCCCCATACACCCCTAACACTACCACAATGGGCTCCGTCGGCATCGAGGATGACCACGCCGGTGTCTCGCACCTCAGAGTCCTGGACGACTGCCGCCCAGACGACAACACCCTGCAAGCCTTCATGGTCTCCAAGCCCCGGGGCTTCCTCCCCCGCGCCGACCCGATCTGGCAGCTGCCCCCGGAGTTCGAGCCCCTCGAGTCCATACTGCAGCGGATGCCCGTCAGGACCGCGTCGGGGGAGCCAGGCCTCCTCGCCCACGGCAAGCTGGGCCCCACCGTCGACGCCGAGTTCCCGGACCTCACGTGGGCCGTGGACAAGCACAGGGATAACCTCCCGCTCATGAACGCGCTGTACAGGGACTACTCGTTCCTGTTGTCGGCGTACCTGCTCGAGCCTTGCCATGAGAGGTTCATGCGCGGTGAGCCGTACGGGCTGGGGCGGCAGAGGTTGCCGGCTGTTGTCGCGAGGCCCATGGCTAGGGTTGCTGAACTGTGAGTTTCTTTGGCTTGTCTCTGCTTCTTTTTCTTCCGTCCACTGGTTTTCTTGCCCAGTCTACCACCCCGTCGAGGTCTCTCGTGAGACTTACATGGCATCTTGGTCCTCCCATTGGCCTCTCCCTCTCCGTTGCCCCACTCTTTACCGCTCTCGTCATGACTTACACCGAGGTCGTCCCCTTGGCCCTTCTATATCATCCTCAAGGCAAGATGGCTGTTGCTCGAGGTCTCCATATCCATCATAGAAGAAAAGAAACACCCAGAATAAACTTATTTACCGGAGCATGCAACCCTTCCTTCCCCTCCCATGGTCGTTCCCGACTTCCACCGATATATCGCCTCTCCCTTTTCATCTTCTTTTCCTTTCTCTCTCCTTTCGTATGGCTTCAGATATGCCCAAGGACCTTTGATCTGCATTCAATATGCCTAACGATATATCAGCACTGGCTTTATGCCATTCATGGAGTATGCCGGCTCCTATGCTCTCTACAACTACAAGCTGGTAGACCCAGCCAAGGGGATGGACTACGACAACATCAGGCTGATCCGCGCCTTCGAGCATGGCCTGGACCATACGTCCTCGGAGGCGGGATTCGTCCTGGTTCACATTGACATGGTCAAACACTCCGGTCCCCTTGTCTCCGGAACCGTCGAGGCCCTCGAAGCCACCCACAAGAGCCGAGAGGCCCTCAACGCCGCCATGGGGAAACAGCTCGAAGCCTTGAAGAAGATCAACGCCACCGTAAGACCCCCTCCCACATCCATCTCTCATAAGATACACACACGCCATCACCACCTTCCAGACCATCAACCCCCACAATTTCCCGCCTGACAAACCCTCGCAGATGGAAACGATGTGGATGAAGTCCAAACCCAGAGACTACACCAGCTTCCGCACCTTCATCTTCGGCATAACCTCCCAGTCCATGTTCCCCGACGGCGTCGTCTACGAGGGCGTCAACGGCGGGGAGCCCATGTCGTTCCGCGGCGAGTCCGGCGCCAACGACTCCATGATCCCCCTCATGGACAACTTCCTCCAGATCCCCATGCCCGAGACCCCGCTCACCGAGATCCTCAACGACTTCCGCAAGTACCGGCCGTCCAACCACCGCGAGTTCCTGCAGGGCGTCAGGGACGAGGCGAGGGAGGTCGGGCTGCGGGGTTATGTGCTTCGGCTTGGGGGGAAGTCGTCGTCGTCCGGTGGTGGGGGTAGTGGTGGTGGGGGTGACGAGAAGGGGGAGGAGGAGGAGGCGGTCTGGGAGAGCAGGCGGCTGTGGCTGCGGTTGCTAGACCAGGTGAGGGAGTTTCGGTGGCGGCACTGGTGCTTTGGGAAGGAGTACATCCTGAAGATGACGAGTCACCCCACCGCGACGGGTGGGAGCCCCATCGTGACGTGGTTGCCGAACCAGTTGAGTGCCGTGTTGAGTGATATGATTAACATAGCTGGCGAGGTGGGAGAGGAGGGGCTGGGCAGGGAGGTCCAGGATATCATGGACTTGGTGAGGCGGCAGGAGGAGACGTTGAGGAAGGAGGTCGAGAAGTACTGCGAGGAGAGGGGTGTTGGCCGGTCCTGAAGGAGGTGGACGGGTTGGATGATGTTGGGCCTGATGCCGTATGTACGAGATTGTACTGGAGGAAGAGTCTTATCCCTCTCGATCGCGGATACCTAATTCACCTGTGCTCATCTTTCCATGAAGTTGGTTCCAGGGTGATGCTTGCCGTCCTTGGTACGAATATCTTTCACTGATCGGCCACCACGATGCATCATGGGTGACCTTTTGAGCGCGCCCCTCATGCTCGTTCGATGCAGTGGTCAAGGTCATATATAATAGACTCATTCTCGTCGGCGGTCTGCTCTCTCTCCTGGCTACATACTTAGGTAGGTACTCACCCTAGAGAATTGCTGTCTTTCTCACTTTCGTGACTGGTCACCTTGATCCACGTGGCGGCTCTCCCTTCCTGAGCTTGACAGGACGGCGATTTGAAGCAATTCTATCTCCTGAGGGCGAAGTGTCCTGACCTAGAGACCTATCTTCCTGGTCGATCTGGCGGGAGCTCGGACCCTTATTGGTGTGCGTACATTGTCATCCTCTCCATATACAAGCCTCTGCAAGCTGACCTATTGTACCGGCCTATGATGGTCTGTGGATGGGTGAACCTAGGACACTCCTTTTGCGAAGTGCAACTCATTGCTACAGTCCGGGTTCATGCTACGAGAACGAGGCGATGTCCTATAGCTGGAGCAGTACTCTCCGGCTATGTCTGGTCAGTAGCCCTAGGTGTATACAGTCCGGCCTTGAGGTTATCAACGAGGACACCTTGTTAGTTCACAATTGTTGCTATAATCTCGATCAGGATTCACGTTGTCCTCTAGGCTTGATTTGACCGCTTCCAGAGACCTTTGCCTCCTTGCGCAATATTTCGTGTTGCATTCGTCCGGACGGCTGGGTAGAAAGGGGCTGCGACATAGCATGCCGATCAGCTTGATTGTTTGGTGGTATTGGCCGCATATTTGCAGCCGTCAACAATAAACACGTCTGAGACGAGTGCGAGATCCTGGTTGAGTCAGCACTGACGCTCCGTATTGTTTCCATTCCTGCATGCCTCGAAGCCGGCGTAATCCAAGGGTCTCCAGGCTTTCGTGGTTTTGTGGTGGTGGATGACGAGAGAGGCGGTTGGCATCATCCAATTGATTATTATTACGCATCCACGACGTTTAGTGCAAGTTGACAAGCTAGGTATCCTCGAGCAAGCATCGCTTTTGGTCGCGGCGGAAGTCGGGCTACTGGGCTGCTGGGGGCCGGTGTTTGTGGGGATTCCATGCTGCCGGTTTTTTGGGCTTCGGTCATCCCTTTGGAGCTTGTGTGAGTGATCCGTGATGATGTTGGGAGGACTCATCCGGCCAGCCCGACCGATTCGCAATTTTTTCTGCTTGCCTTTGCCTCCCGTTGTTGGCAGCTCGGCGTGATGATGATCACTGACGCTGCAGGCAGGTAAGCGGCGCCCAGCCCCTTTTTCCGAATGCTGCTTTCCTTCCTCCCTGATGGATCATGAGCTGTGATCGATCTTGGCGTGTGTCTGTCTGTGCAGTGAAACCAGTGAATCAGTGAAGCGGGTATTCGGAAATTGAAGCCAGGCACAGAAAAAGGGCGACCAGGGCAACCCGCAAGCGTTGATGATGGGCGGGCAGAGCGATGTAGGGCGATGGGTTCGATTTGGTTCGCTTCATCATACCTACTCCAGGGCTTACCTACTATTACCTACTAAGTAGGCACGTAGGTACCTACCTAGGTAGGTAGTTACTGTGTAGTCCGGGTTGCATCCCATGCCGTTCTGGCCGTCCGTCCCCAAACCCAAAACCCTCATTTTTGCCATTTTCGGGAAGTGCGCGGTTTTGTCCTTTGCTAACGGCAATGAGGGACCCGGGTGGCCCATTAGCTGCGGCTTTGGTGACATTTCAGGGATCTGGTGATAGCGTCGATACCTACACAGACGACAAACCCCCGGCTGCCGGATAGGCGACCTCTTGAAAAAGCGCCTGGGCAGCAAGGGAGGTCTGCGGTGCCACCACTAGTCAAGTATTTGGGAGAGTACAACCCAACTGCGACGTTTGTTGCAGCGTAAACACAATGAAAATGCCCATCAAGAACCTTGCAACTTCTAACAAGAGGACTACCTAGGTAGTGACTGATGTTATCAGGGAGAAATTTCAAGTTGACGCTCTAAGTACATATCTATGGTCTTTCGGTCAACCTCGGGAAGTTGGGAATGGCTGCGATACGGTGCGGTCTAGTACACCTGCTTAGGGACGCATCTTTGTATCCATGTATTCATGTACCTAGGTATTCATGTATCCTGTATCATGTATCTAGGTACCTCTGTACACATGCAGGTAATCTACCAATGAAGGGGATCGGAAGCCGGAACCTGGGGCGGGCTATAAGTCAGCCGCCGGGGGACTTGGGCCATAATAATCCATGGGTGCATGTACGTACCGTGAGATGGTCCGTGCACAACGTTGCGGGTGCGTGGGTTGCGTGGGTGAAAGAGTGATTCTCGACGCAGCGGCAGAGAATCAGAGAAGCTCGTCTCGCCCATCCGCCGCCGGGAAGGGCAAGCTGTGCCCTCCTGGCATGAGACTTGACCACAATGGCGGTTTCGCAGCCAAAGCGCGCCATCAAACCTTTCCAAGGTTTCCACGCAATAAAAAATGATTCCTCCCATTCCCATTCCCATTCCCATCCAACCCAACCTCCACCCTCTCCCTTCATCATCATCATCACCACCGTCTTCGACATCCCCATCTCCACCGGTTGACCACAACGCCAGCCGCTGCCAATTTTATTTCATGACACCCACACACCAATACCGCGATCTCCCTACTACCACCAAGCCTACTACCGAGCCTACCACCTACTGCGTACCATAATCAGCACGCACACATACCGTAATCAACCAAAAGGCCAGCTGACGCAACCCACCACAACAAACCCGAGGCCTGATCGAGTGGATCAATCTTGTCAAGGAGCAAATCCAAACGCCCGACCAGGCAACACACATAATAAGCCATCACCAGACCATCCGTCAAATCCATCAGGCTGGTCGGCGAGATTCACCTCACCGACCACCGATCACATCGACCTTTCCTCCCGCACCGGGGTTTTCGACGATCAGGGAAAGCTGAGGTTATTGACGACGGCTTCTCGGCACGACCGACGCAATGGCACCGTCCAGCAAGGCCGCAGGTTCTGGGAAGGATCGACGCAAGTCTTCAAGTGCAACCTCCAGGCTCGTCGTCCTCAAGGTTTCGCCCGACAGACTGCGAACTCTACTCAAGCCAGAATCAGACGCAGTCCCGCTGGTGACCAAGGACGACACTGAAGACACGCCGATGAAGGATGTCAAGGACTCGCCTTCGGACTCAACGTCGCTCCCCCCCGCTGCCGCTACCAATCCAGAGATTGCAACCGAGGTTGCAACCGACTCAAACCCTGCGACACCCGCCAACGGTGGCACACCTGTCCCATCTGTGATGGGCCCTCCTGGCGAGGGTCAGGGTCCGAAGAAGAAGGGTGTCAAGAGGTCTGCTACTGCTGCAAATGGCGATTCATCGGCCAAGATCCGCGGAAAGCCAGGGCCCAAGAAGAGACAACGAATGTGAGTACACTGTGCCAACCGCCATCAACATACTGGCACAACACATACTAACACAGTCCTAGGGATGACGGTACTCTCGAGCCCCGAGCTGCTGCACACCGACTCGGTCCCAAGGCGAACCAAGGTGCTATCAATGCTGGCCTGCGCGCTCTCGATCGCTCCGGCAAGCCGTGTCGGAAGTGGGCCAAGGGCGGGTTCCAGCTCAAGACCTTCACCGGCGTCCAGTGGGAGATCCCTCGATGGACGGCACCACCAAAGCCCAAGCCCGTCGAGGTCACCCCAGAGGAGGGAGTCACTGCCTCGGGCCCCGTCTCTGCCGATGGCAGCAGCAGCAAGGAGAACAAGGAGCTTGTCGCCCAGCCGGTCAAGAGTGATAGCAACACCAACAGCGTCTCTGGCGGCGATGTCGAGATGCAGAGCGCTCCAAGTATCCAGGCCAGCTCGCCGGCACCGATGCCTATCGCTGCAGGCGCCTAGAGGGTACGGTCTGCCAGTGGTGCGGTCCGTCCTGCCCTCGCGGCTCCCGACGGGCGTCCCAAGACAGGCGGTATGTGCTACTATTGCGGTATGGGCCCTTTTGCCAGGAAAGATCATGCCAAGAAACATATGGAACGATACTGCCCGTCTCGACCACGTCGGCACTAGTCTGTACGGGCATCGAACGGACTTGCTCAGTCACCCGGCACAATCCAGCACGCGGTTGAACCGTCAATAGAGCGATCACTCGACGCGCCGTCCCTTTCCTTACGAACATATGATCATGGCGTTTCAGGTTTATGCAAAAGGTTCTTTAGGGGCTGTAATAATGAGAGAACAGCCTCTCATCAGGGAAGATATCCAATACGGTCCCGGGGTCTATTGTCACTATGGAATACGGAAAAGGGCATAAGTATGAACGGCGTTTTAAGGGATGTTTACACGGCCTCACAGCCACATCACTCAGGGAATTGGGATGTATGAGACCGTCTTAGGGAGCAGCCACCATTATTCATTTATTGATTGAATTACTTGCTTGATAGATTTGGCTTAAATTAGTCAATACTGATATTATCGCATCATATTTCACAATTTGCCGTGACTTTGCTTCTCATTACTATGCTGGGCTATTAGTCGACATTCGACCTCCGGTCGTTCCCCGGGACAACTTCACGGCCTCTCCCATCCGCCGCTCTAAGTCACATACTGGAATGCTCATGGTATGTACTAATCATCCCCGTGAATAGATATCATTGAGACATCCAGGCCTCGAGAGCCGGAATCAGCAGAAGCGGAGCAAGCGCACCACCAAACGCACAGAAGCCATCATTCATCTTGGAACTCTAGCTCTCGGCTACCAGCTCGCTTCCACCCAGGATTAGGAGTCGACACACCATCGACGACGTCATGGGCGCAGGCTCTAGAGACCTAGTTATATACGGATACTCTAACCATTGACTCGAGAGCCTGCCACATTACCAGATGTACAGTGCCACGGGGCTACGACCTGACCGAAAACAAGCTGCAAGATCTGCCAACGTGATATGAAAGGTTTGCATCGACTCAATCTGCGACGATCCTGGAATCTACAGTAGATGGATTATGGGTGTCCATTGGCATGAGGATGCTTGAGGGCTTGGTGTTTTAGGGCTTTCGAAATGTAGCAGAAGGTGCGGTACTAGCATACAGAGAAGCGCCGCCAGCGCCAGCGCCGGGGCTTCTAGTGTAGCAACGAGACCCCTGAAAACAATTCGGACTCGCCCCTATGGATGTCAACCAACCTTGGAAGCTTCGAAGTGCCGTAGCCCCAGCGGGCATCGGACAGCGGGACTGTGTGTCATGTACATTATACCTATCGCCTACATACAAAATCTACCTAGCAGATTAGGTAGTCTACTCCGCATATGGGACCATTCATTGATCCCACTTGGCTCGTCCACAGTGGAGAAGACGTCAACGGCAACCTTGGACTGCATCATTGCGTCCCATATCTAATCGTCCTCTTGTCCACCCCCCCTCCCTTGAACCTCGTGAGATATCGGTGGTGACAACCAACACCTTGATGAGACCAGAGACCTATACCTACATACGATATCTCATTGCCCTTGAGATTGGAGAGAAAGAGCACCCTGCGATCAAGCATATGTCTTGACCAAAGTTGTCTCCGGGAACAGTGACGTGAGGTAGCTGCCAGTACCGGCCCAAAGGCCCAAAAGGTCCTTCGCAGATAGGTGTCAAAGGTAATGCACGCTATCAGTGCTCCGGATGATTCCATAGCTCTCGCCTAGAGACCCTGCCACAGACTCTTGGTCAATCTCGTCGTCTCGTCCCATCTTCTCGCCCAACTCAGGAGGGAAAGCCTGACTACTTCCGTCCCGACACCTACATCTACACATAAACCAACAAGCTCTTTGGTAGCTACCTACCTAGGTACCTTGACTGGGCAGGCCCAACCAAGCTTGAACCACCGAAACCACCCACCGAACCCCGAACTTCCGTCACAACCTCCAACCCAACCACTACTCGAGGGACCGATATGACCAGTCCTTTTCACAACGCCCAAAATACACGGCCGAACATCCTACCAGATCCCCTTCACCCCCGCTCCTCGTATGCGTCAATAGCCGCCGCGGCGAGCCATCGACCTACCTCCAGCACCCAAGGAAGCAGTCGGACCCAGGGGCAGAGTTCCTTTAGCCATATCCTAAACCCTGTCGACAGCGATTGGGATAGCCATCACCTATCTTCAGTACGGAGCCAGCAGGGTCTTGCCGATATGACGCAGAACGGATCCAGTCTGGAAGGAGGCGCTGGGAGTGTACTATACCAAACGAGAAGCCAACAACTACCTCCATTCTCGCGGGCCTTCGAGATGTTCATGAGCAGGACGACCCTCGAGAACCTACCAGGCACGGATTCAACAGGTGGTGGGAGGACGAGCTCGAGTAACAGTGGGAGCAGCGGCTTCCTGAGACCATCATACCTACGGGGCTCGCACTACCTCGCAAGACTAGAACAACAGACCCAACAGAAGGCGCAGGCAGAAAGGGAAAAGAATGCAGTGGCGAAGAACGGGGGCGAAGGTGTGCTGCAGGGCAATAATTCGGCCGTGTCTCAGTCATATCTGGGCATAACACGCGACGTGATCGAGAGGACACCACCACACGAGGAAGAGGACGCGGTAGATCCTCTGCCAACACGATGGGGATCGGGCAAGGATGACAAGGCTGACGGCTTGGAGGTCCTCTCGGACGGCTTGGAGGTGAAATACACAGGGTCGAGAAACCCTACTGAAAGAGATTTCGAGGCGTGCGCGATCCGGGCAGATCATACGATGCCGGTGCAGAGCGGGCTATACTACTTTGAAGTGACGATACTGTCCAATAGGCATAATGAGTAGGTTCCCTTCGGATGTTGTTGGATAAAGCCCCCCCCCCCCCCCACATGGCCACATCGCGGGCAAAAGGAGGGGGTTCCCTTGGATTGATGGACAGAGAGATTGTCTGACTATGGGTTTCCGCGTACAGCACCACCATCGGTATCGGCTTTTCGGGCAAAGATGTCTCTCTGAGTAGGGCGCCTGGCTGGGAACCCGAGTCCTGGGGCTATCACGGCGACGATGGTCACTGTTTCGCGTCGCAGAACGCGGGAAAGCACTATGGCCCTACCTTCTCGACCGGCGACGTGATCGGCTGCGGCGTCAATTTCAGCACAGGAACCGCTTTCTTCACTAAGAACGGGTTTTATCTGGGTATGTTAAGGCGTTGAGGTGAAAGGGCAGCCACGAGCAGAATGCTGCCTTGGGTGTTTCCTGCCTTTCCATGCTGACTCTGTTGGTTGTTTCGCAGATACCGCTTTCCGCGAAGTCAAAGGAAAGCTCTATCCATCTGTTGGCATGAAGAAGCCCGGCGAGCATATCCGTGTCAACTTTGGCCAAACACCGTTTGTCTTCGACATTGATAATCTCATGAAGGCATGTTAAGACTCTCACGCTCGTTTCAACCCTTTAACACGCTCGTTTTCTTCATATTCATTACCGAGAGTTCCCTTCCTGTGCTTCATTCTTTCTTACTATGAGTGGTAACTATCCCTACGACATCCCCGCCTGGCTACGGGGCCACTTTGATGATCCCATCTGGCAACAGCACCAGGGACCGTGGCGGCGACACTCTGATCCCGGTTTGCCTTCCCACGACGACTTCGCGGCTGGGCCGTCTCGGTTGCGCGAGACAGAGTCGGAGCCAGAAGAGCCATGGGGTTGGAGAATTCCTTGGAGTGTCGTATGCGACAAGTCCCCGCCCACTGGTGCTAAACCTGTAGACCCGGGGCGTGTGGACGGATCATTCACTAAACTTCAAGGCGTTATCGACCTGTTGGCTGATCCTTACTGGGCGGGACGCGGCTGGGTGCTTTGTATGATCATCCATGTCAGAAGAATAGGTTGACTAATACCTTGTACAGAAGGAGATCCATAAGCTTGAAGGGCAGATCGCACAAGCAGACACCAGCAAGCTTGCACCGCCACTTGACGAGACGGATGTCATCCAACAACTAGTACGTCGTTTAGTTGTGTGATGCCTGCCAGGTTGTAACTGACTGACACATCTGCAGGTCCTGCAATTTCTACAACATGACGGCTACGTTGAGACAGCGAGGGCCTTCGCCAAGGAGATACAAACAGAAAAGCAAGCTCTTTGCCTAGATCCCAACACGGAGGTACCTGGCATTGATATACGAGATGATCAGGATGCCAATAACCGTCAACGTGAGTTCCCTTCTCTGCTTCTGGAGGTCGTAGTATGTACTGAGTTCATGTAGGGATCCGGCGAGCTATCCTGGAGGGAGACATCGACAAGGCCATCAAGCACACCAACGCATGTTACCCCCACGTCCTTGAAGAGAACGAACAAGTCTATTTCCGCCTTCGGTGCCGCAAGTTTATTGAGCTTATCCGGCGCGAGGCGGAGCTCAATCTGGTCGGCAGCGGAGGACCAAAGGGAACCAATGCCGTTGCATCGAGTAACAATGGCTACAGCAAGAATTCCCAAAGCGAAGATATGGAACTCGACGAGGAGATGGAGGACCTGGACGCGCAACCCGGCGTGCATGACCTCGCTCAAGATGCGCTGCAGTACGGTCAGGCGCTCCAGGCCGAGTACGCCGACGACGAACGCAAGGAGGTGCGCACCGCGCTCAAGGACATATTCGGCCTGATGGCGTACCAGAATCCCCTAAAAGAGAGTAAACTCTCGCATCTGCTGGACCGCAAGGGACGGGTGGCTGTTGCGGAGGAGCTGAACTCTGCCATTCTACGTGAGTCTGTCCCGATGCGGCTGTTAATGCGGCACTCGACCGTGTTCAGGTGAACATACAGCTGACTTGCGGATAGAATCTCTCGGAAAGTCCTCACGGGCCGCACTGGAGAACGTCTATGCCCAGACATCGGTGCTCCTCGACGATCTCGCCGGAGCGGGCGGCCCGGGTGCCTTCGTCACGCTGCAGGGCATCATCGACGAAATCCCGGTGCCCAATCAACAAATCTAGGAAATGCCATTCGTGGACTACGATATCTACAGTGCACGCGCTTCTGGAACAGAAGCGTCCTCGACGACGCTGTCACTGCGGTCTTCCCAAACCCCTGAAGCTCCGAAGGATGACTCTTAAGCCCGTCTACGCCCATCTTCAGATAACCTCCGCCAGGTCCCTTATGCTAGCATATACCACCGTCGTCCTGTACCAACCATATCAGTTTTGTATTGTCTGACATCCTACTTCATCAACAATATCACCATGAACGTCTTCAGATGAGCTTCTACACCTGTTCATGTTCTCGCAGTGCATTCACCCCCATCACATCGCGCCTGGATTTACATCTTTTCTGCGGTAAACATATCGATACAATAGAGGAGGGAAACAACGCGATCAGAGTAACAATAAGCAGCGGCAGTGCCCTTCGCGGTTCTGGACAACACAGGTCATTCTAGGAGGACAGCGAAGCCGGTGTGTCCTGGATGATGACAGCGCGTCTACGAGGGTCGGCCATGATGGGTTCCGAAGCCCCTGGCCACCTCTCCCTTGACCATACAACAGCAGCTCCACTCCATTTTCGACTTGTTTTCGTGTTTTTCGGACATTTTCCGGCGTGTCGGTCAGGCTGACAGGAGTTGGAAGCAGACAAAGTGGTTATTTTTCTTGGTTCTTGTTTTTCTTCCCCCAACGTTTTGTTTTGTCTAGACCGCTCCTCCCCTAATCAAGGTAAATATCACAACCGGGGGAAGCGGCAAAGATGACAACGCAACGTGCTAGGGAGTGCGTGTTTCGAGAGACAGGATAAGCTGCCTTCTCAGCCAGATATCGTGGCGTGGGAGAAAGAAAGCCACAACGATAAATATTTTGAAGGTGAGGGGGGGGGGGCAGGGCAGGGTTGTGCGGAAGCAATAAGAAGCGCAAAGGTTTTTTGTTGATATAGAACGACAGCGGTAAAGTAAAGACAACCGCCGAACGAACAGCGGGAAATTTGAAATACCAACATGAACATAAGTCGTTTGTCATTTTGTCATTGGGGATGGGGTTCTTATGTTATATTCCGCTGTGGGTGATATAATCCATCATATCTAGCTTAGACTTTCGCTCGTCCGCTTCACACGGCGGTCTCGCTCTTCCGCCCTGTCTATCTATCCGTCTGCCCGTCGCTCGGTCTCTCTGTCTGTCTGTCTGTGTCTCTGTGATACAGCATCCATGAGCCCGCCTACATAGTTATCGTACATATAGAGTACGCCCGAGTGCCCGAATGGTGGATGTGAGCCCACCCGGCGGCAACGATACAGTTTTCTAAGGCAGCTAGTTAGCTAGACAGCGCCCGCTATTCAATCACACCATTGTACATGGCGCGCCGGCCTCAACGATAACATCGCCAATCTGGGGGTCCATGGCGCATACCACACAAGAAGGCGCATATCTCTCCCCAATCTACGCCACCTAGGAATCCCATCCCATCCCCATCCCATCTGATCTAAGACAAGTCAACCCAGTCCTCCTGTCCCACCTGGGCCTGGCCCTGGCCCTGTCCGCCGGACCAATACCCATCCAGGATCCTCTGCGTGTGGCCGACGAGCCGGCTACACTTGGTAACGAGGATCTGCCGCAGGGCGTCATCGGCCCATGGCTTCCCCGCTCCACCGCCGCCGTGCAGGACCAGGTAGACGTAGCTGAAAACAGCGGCGTCGAAGAGCGTCGGGTGCGGCGAGTCGAAGAACCACGGCCCGGCGCCGGTGTCCTCGCTCTTGCCCTCGCGGTACAGCAGCGTCTCCAGCGCCTCGAGGGCCCGCGCCGCATCGGCGTAGATCCGGACCGGGTCGACGACCGCCGTCTTCGCGCCCATTGCCCAGGAGAGCACGTCGCCTACGTTACCCGCGAGCCCCTCCCAGCCCTGGTCCTTCGTCGTCGTCGTAGTCGTAGTCGTCGCCGTCGTAGAGCGCGCCAGCTCGGCGCGGACGGCGCGCCTGAGCTGCCGCAGCGTGGCGTCCCGCACGGCGGCGGACCGGGAGACCGGGTCGATGTACCACCGGCGCAGGACGCCCTCGTTGGCGGGGGAGAGGTAGAGGCTGTAGAGCCAGGCGTCGCGGACGGGCCCGTCGAGGAGGGCCTGGTAGGCCTGGCGCCGGCGGGCCTGGGACTGGAGCTGCGGGGTGGCGGCCTCGGAGGTCAGGGAGGTCGGGGGGAGGGCGCCGTGCTGGGAGGCGTAGGCGGCTAGCCTTGTGGAGGGGACCGGGAGGAGGGCGCGGGTGGCTTCTAGGCGCTGGTTATTGCTGGTTGGGGTGGTCGTCTTCTTCAGGGGCGGGTTGTTGGAGGAGGAGTGGGGGGAGGAGGATATAGAGGGTATTGGCGGCTGGAGGAAGGGCAGTGCGCCGGTGGGCGAGGCATGGTTTGTCGAGGGGCGGACGTGGAACTGTACGCCTGCTATGCGGAGGAAGGCCTGGAGGGACGTTTGTTAGTCCTCTGGGGATTTTGGTCGGCTCTCATGAAGCTGTAAGGTGTGTTTGGAAAAGGGAGCTGGAGGGTGCCACAGCCGAGCTTAGGACCAGGTATGCATGTATGCATGCATGCATGTACGGGTAGTACGAGGTAATACGAGACTCGAAGTGCGCGACGCGCTCTTTCAATGGATCGGCGTGTGGGGGAGGGGGAGGAGGAGGAGGAGGAGGAAGCAGTGGACCAACTCACCTGCCACTTGAGGCACGAAGGGTTGAAGCTGGGTAAACCCCTGGCCGCGTCCTGCTCTGATATGAAGACATGTAGGGTTGGCAGGTCGGTTGCGGCCGGTGACCGGTAAGGCAGCTCGTTGGGAGGGTATGTGACGAGGGGCACGGCATCGAACAGGCGCTGGAGGGGCGCGGGGATATGTGGGACCCAGCTTCTGCGAGGTGATGCGCCCGTGGAGCTGGGGCTCGAGCTGGGGCTGGCCGCGTTGTCTGTCATCGCATTCCTCGCGACTAAAAGAGCAAGAGATATTGTAGTTAATGGCTTCACGGGAATGGTTGGTGTTGGCCTCGTGGTTGGGAGCCGTTGCGGTACAATGTGGGGGGGAATTTACATGTGGCCGAATCTAGTGCACACTAGATTTCTCGCAGGCTGTAGTTAGTGTGTGCGGCCTTGCTGCAAACCTTGGAATGCAATGCGAGGCTGCTACAGGCAAGGCTGGCCCCTGCTGGGATGAACCAGCAATCAATGCGCCGAAACGCCGAGAATTTACCCGCTGGTTGCGATTTCTCCAGCAATTCGAAAGCGCCACCTAGACAGGTATATACGCTTACTACCTGCCTCGATACTACTACATACTTCCCAAACACACCACCTACAGTACCACTACCCCGGATTCGTGAATGTTCCGAGGATTGACCATATCGATATATACATATAGATGAGCCTTCGGTGGGAAGACCCTTTGAGGAATGCAACAATAGATATTCGTGAAAGGATGATCCTACATACCTGCCCGCCAGCCCACCCAGTACAAGATCCGCCGAGGCTCGAAGGAGGTTGGACAAATTGCCGGCGCGGAAGCGAAGGTCAGAGGTCCACCCATGGATACTATTCCATGTCCGCAGATAGTACGGCTGTGCGGTAAGGCCCATATATGGAGCTGTCAATGCAGATCCAGGGTCCAACAACATCGGTCCTACTCAGACCAATACTTTGGCCTCCCTTTCTTCGGACCAGAAGACTCATGAGGAGAATTACGGAACGGATGCCATGGGTTCTCAGGGGAGGGTATCTAGGCTTGGTCTGGCATTGAGACCAGATGCCGAGGACCCTCCGAAGGAAAGTCCAAAATGGCTCTTTTGCGCCCGACATGCGGCCTGGCGCCGAAATGTCCCGGGATAACTTATATTGAATCTGCTGTTTCCATTCCTTAGCGTCTGTACTGTGTAGATAGTATCGTGAGATTGGTGCCTGTCATCAATTTGAACAAATAGATCGATTACCGCACCGCCATGGCTATTATTTTCCCTTGGCGGGATACGCGCGGCTTCGCTCTCTTCAGTCTCATGCTGGTCTTAACCTACTATAGTAAGGTTGAACCTCAGACAGCCTCATCCTCGCGCGCCATAGGAACCCGGTACCTCGTCGGGAGACCCGGGGGGTTCGTTGCTGGACGATGATGATCCCGTCGCAACTTTTGACGTCGACCTCTCATTCACCTTGGCCAGTCCGGCTCCTTGACTCTGGACCTTGGCAACCCCGGAAAACCTTAGAGACTTACTCGCCTCATCGCACGCACGCGTGACAAGTCGAAGCAGCTTAGGCGCACCTTCTTCCCCGGCGGCGCCAGTCTAGTCTGCGGGTTTTGGTCTTGGCAACTCTTCACTCTTGGGTCTTGCTTGGGTCTTGCTTGGGTCTTGGGTCTTGGGTCTACACTAACTCCCCGATCTTGCATGTGCAGCATATCGCCGTTCCTGGGGCTTGATCGCGTCTACACCCCCACCTGTAGTGACATGCACAGACGGCGCGGCGATGCGTCAATGAATGTTAGGTTGTTTTGCGACGACAAAGCATGAACAAAGAGACAGGAAGGGAAACCACGTCTGACTACGGGGGGGCTAAATATTGTAATCTCCAAGGCTGCCGGTCCTCCGGTAAAAGTGCGTGGTGGTGGTGTGAGTCTGTGTGGGGAGAAGAGAAGGACTTTATCCTACCAGAAACTCCAAAAAAGAGCCTCGGCCCATTAAATTGGCAAACAATAGGTACATCCCCACAGTTTTCCCCAGACCAGTCTGGGGCGGTCTGGCGCACGACAGGCGTGACAGGCACGATGCCGATGCCACGGTAGCGTCGACACGCTTGCCCTAAGCCGGCGTGTCGAGCCGCTCATCCGTCCTTCCAAGGTTGTATCTCCTGATAACGATGGGGCTGGGCTCGCACTATAACCTATGTACCTGGGTACTTCCAAGGCTGCTACTATAACTTTTTTTCATGCTCAGTTGAGGCCTCGAAAGATTCGATCTGGCATCTGGCCCGGTGGATGATGGAACAAGTTTCGAGAAGCTTGGCATGGTCTTGAGGTTGTCCTGAAACAAGAAATGACGGCGGGAGTGTGGGGGTTGTGTGTGTGCCGGTATGTAGTAGGTAGTGTAGCCGTGGTGGTGGTGGTGGTGTAGTTGTGGTGGTTGTGGTGGGTTGTGGTAGTTATGGTGGGTTGTGGTGGTGGTGATGATGATGGTGGTGGTGGTGGTGGTAGTACCAGATATGAACACATCAGGAAATCGCGTTTCTCTATCCATGGATAACAGCAAAGTGCCTACCTATATGTATACTACCGGTATTTATTTGACCTGACCTGATTACGAACCTCTATCATCCAGAATTTTCCTTGCGATAGGGCCCCATCGTCCACACTCTAAGTCTCTGTGATCCCTCCCATGTCTCGCGCCCTCGCCTTTTCCTTCTCACGAAACACCCAAGCGGGCCTCGAATCAGGAATTAGGGTGGTTCTGGGTGTGTCGTCCCGACCGACCAGACCAACTACAACCTAGACGAACCTAGAGTATAGAGACTGAACCCCACACCACACACAACAATAGCGCCCCCAAGGCCGAAAGACCCAAAAGGTGAAAGGCCGGCCAGACAGGCGCCAGGTCCCCCCGCCAGATCGCTCGGCGGAAGCCCGTGAAAAGCGTCCACTTACCCAATTCAGCCATCCAGTCCCCTCAGGCTCAGGCTCAGGCCCTCCAATCAATGATCAATGCAATAATATATTGCGCCGGCCTCTCCCTCGCTCGCTCTTTACTAACTCTTCTTGTCCTCCCTCCTCCTCCTCACTTTTTCTCCAATTCGTGAATCGTCATCATTCCACTTTAGGTATCTATCTATACTGCCGACTACCTCGAACATCTGGCTTACAGCGTTTGCCGTCTGTTTCTACTTCCCTTTGAGAGGGTCGCCCACCATTCTGTATATCGCCAACTTCCGTCCACTCCGCCTGGGACTATTTCCCCAATTGCGCCCCGACCTTACTAGCAGCAGCAGCCTCGCCTTTTCAAGACTCCAGCCGAAGCACTCCTCTGCTCTGCTCGCGCAACTCAGCAACCGTCCGACCGCACCGCCAATTCAGTCTCTCCGTACCAAGAACAAGGATTCGGGACCCCGAGCGGAACAACCTCTCCTCCCTCCAGACGATAACCACGTTACTCTACTCTATACATGATTCGAGCGCAACCTCGACTTCCCTCTCAATTCCTCAAAGCGAATCACCCTCATCTCCTCTCGAGTCGCAAATAGCCCTTCCCTCTTTCCCCCTTCCCCCCCCTCTCCCCAACCTCCCCATCTCCCCGCCCCGCTCTCCGCCCTCCCTGTTGAACATCGGAGATACCGCCGAGATGGACGCCCCACTATCCTCTCCCACCCGCCAGCAGGCTCAGAGGACAGCCTCGCAGTGGCCGCAGTCCACACACGCCGCCGCCGGCGCGACCACCACGGGCTTCGGCGCGGTGGTACCGCCGCCCCGACCCCTGCCTGCCCAGCAGGCAAAGACGACGGCGACGACACCCTCCACCGACGCCCTCCTCAAGGACTTCTCGCTCGTCGCCGAGGCCGCCAAGCGTGCGCAGATGGCGGTCGTCATGAGGGATCTCGGGGACCTCGGCCTGTCATAGAGACCCCTTCCATCCTCCTCTCATGTCTCGAAGTGAGGGAGAAGGAAGGGGGGAGAGAGAGAGGCTATCTATGCGTGTCTCTGTATTTGTATTTTGTGTGTAATGGTGTCATACATGCACACACACACCTACACACACACACAAACAAACAAACAAACAAACACATGCATCCTCATACACCACGCGCACGCGTGCGCATCACGCAAACACACGCCAGAGAGTGGGATTTGGATGTTCAGGAACCCCGGCGGGGGTGTTGTGATGCGCAGGCGATAATCTTGGCCTCGGCGTTATTACATACAACGGTTTTTCTTGGCCCGGCCGTGCGGCACTGCATTGAGCCAGGACCTGCGTGGGTTGCCCCACACACACACACACACACACACACACACACTCCACCTTGCATGGGCATGTGGGGGGGGGGGGGGTGATCTGGAGATAAAGAGAGCAAGAGCGAGAGCAAGACCGGGGGAGTGTGTCCATGGCAGGAGGCAGAGAGGGCAGAGATAGGGAGCGAGGGAGGACGTTGCAGATCGGCATCTCCAGGGTTTACGGGTTACGACCTACAAAGCCCGCCCGGACTGGATATCATTCTCTCCCTTTTTTTTTTGTTGCTGCTAGTGGAGGTTCCATAACGGTCGGGCCGGCTTGGTTTCTGTGTGTGTTCCTTACTCAGGGCGGCCACGGGCATTATGCGACGGTGCATCTGACGCAACGGACGGACAACGTTATTACCGGACTCCCACCAACCGTTTCTCGTGGTCCCGCTTATCATCGGTACCGGAGTCGCGATGCACACTACATCTCGAAGAATGATCTCCCCCATCCACCAGTGGGGGCTTAGGCGAGACGGGGCTGATTTTGCGCATCGCCAGGGAGGGCCTGAAGCACCAGACAGATCAAGGCAGGAGAAGCAGCGGCAGGAGCGAGCGAGCAAAGCAAAGCAAAGCAAAGCAAAGCAAAGCAAAGCAAAGCAAGCAGCACATGGCGTATATCAGAGCGGACAAACGAATAGCATTTACAAGGCGGCAGGCGCTCAGGGGGGTTTGGCCATACAGCGATATCCCTTCTCAGAAATTACGCGTTTTTTTTCTATTTTCTTCCTTTTCGTTATTATTCATTTACTCTTTTGCGATCAAATAGTGTTTATGCAATTCCCCATTCAGACATTTCATCTTTTTCTGGCTCGGTCGGGTGAAAAGGGAGGGGGGGGAGGGGGGTTTTATAGTGAGTGAGTGAGTGAGTGAGTGAGCTAGCTATATCTATCTCAATGTTACCCGGAGAGCGCGTCAGACGATAGACCCAAAAGAGCACAGGATACGGTGGACGGGGCTACACCTGTTTATTACCTATCGCTATAGACGAAAGAGCGGGACCTGCATTGGGACTGTGCGATGGCCTTGGTGATACATGAATTTCACGGTCGTGGAACAGAGGGTCCCCAACAGGTACGATAACAAGTGAGCAGCTGCTATTAGATATAATAAGACAAAGTCGTCCATTGCACACGTTTCTCAAAGCCTGACGTTCAGCGAGTCCGTACATCCAGCGAGTGAGAGCTACAAAGCCACCACTCCTGGTCATGATCTACGGGCGGACATGTCTTGACGTTCCGTCTATCTATATCTGTGCTCCATCCTGTCTTTCGACTCGCTCTCCGGCGTCTTCGCTACACGTCAGGATAAGCAAGCGAGCTTCACGAGTCACACAGTAGGCACCCTAGGTAGTTGCGATTACGACACCAAGCAGAAAGAGGCATGGCAAGAATGAACGCCACCGACATATCTCTATCCCACGCAAGATGTCATCGATAAAGGGATACGATACATACACTGATACATAGAGATGATAAGAGGAATGAATACTTTCCCCCCATTCTCCAACCCAGTGGTCTCTGTTCTCCCCGCGGCAGGCGCATGTCCACATTGCTTCATTCCGAAAACAAACAAGAGTTCCCCTCTTATGAGGGGTACTGAGGGTAATCCCGAATACAGAACGCCGAACCGTAGCCCATTGGGTAGTCAGAACAATAATCATCCAAGAAAAAAACACGAGAAAGTAGAGGGATCCCCGGGTAGATGGTGAATTCTGACATATGAGACCTTCACCCCATGGCCCTTCCGAGATCAAGTGATAGTAAGAACGGGAAAAAAAATGAAGCAAATCTGTGCCGCCCATATGTAACCAAACACCCCCCTTTTTTTGTCTTCTTTAAAATTGAAGCATGTTTCTCTTCATGATGTCGCATGCTCATCGCCAAATGGGCTTACGGCTCTGTTGGCACTTGACGCTTTGGACGCTCCGCTCGAAGTGTCCTCGACAACTGCACTCAGCGTTTGACCGTTCGGGCGCGCCCTTACTGCGGGAGGGTCAGGATCCCGGAACGGACTGTTCTGCTCGTCCCTCGGTGGTGGAAGCGTATTTGGTGTTCTGGCGCCTGATTCATCGTCGTCCTCTTCGTTGATGCTCTTGTCGCTTGCCGAAGTTGACTGCTTCAGATTGCTCCCCACACGGACCATCTGAGCACGCACTGCCGTTGCCGTGTTGGCACTTGTCGCGTTATTCAGGAAGGTCGATCCAACGCTGAAAGTGCTCCCTGTCGGACTTGGTTGGTCCTGGTCTTGGAACCTCCTCATGTCGACCACAGGGACTGGTGGTACTGCGCTTTCACCTGAACTGCCGCTCCCTGTCGACTTGACGCTGACCATTGCCGCCTTCGCGCGCATACCGGTCTGTGCGGGGGTAACAACGACGCCTGCCTTGCCGTAGATCGTGGAGGCGACGCTTGAACGAGGTGCATACGAAGTACGGGCGTAGGATGTTCGGTCGGTGTAGCCAGTCATGCCGGAGGCCATCGAGTCGCGCAAATCACCGGGCACGAAGAAGTGCTGATCTCCAGTCGAGGAAGGAGTGCCTGCCTGGGAAACAGCGATGGGAATCGGAGGAACGGGTGGCACGAGGAGTGTCGGCGAAGTTGGCGTAGCTCGGTTGGTGACTCCTGGGATGTAGGCGATCTGGATGATGTTGGAAGCGCGGGTGAGGACAGTCGAGGCAATCGAATTGCGCATTTGTCCCGAGGCCCTTGCATCTCGAATGGCGTGGAATTCCTTCTCACGTTGTCCGCCGTACTCCCCGTCATCCTCCCAGCCCGCCTGCTCCATCTGCGCCCTCTTGTTCTTGACGAAATGTTTCCAGACGAAATACGTGACAACACCCACGATTGCAACCAGGGCAACACCACCAATCACAGCACCGGCGATTGCTCCCCCGCTCGCTTTTGCGCTGGACTTCGACGTGCTCGAGGGCGAGCTTGCCGAAGATGCACAGTAGGCTGATGGGCATTGGGTGCAATCAAGAGGAAGGAAGTACTGGCATGACTGTCCATCAGGACAACTTGGGCACGTAGGCGAGCCATCTTGACATACCACGCAGCCGCTCTGTCGAGGGTAGAGGGCGTGGGTCTCTGTGCGGGAGATTAGCGGGTTGATAGATCTAACGACCAGTGGAGTCGGAGATCGTGAAGCACTCACCTGTTTGCTCCACGTACGGCATCGTAACAGTGTTTTTGTAACACGTATGGGTGTGCGGTCAAACGTCAATTGGTGTGCAACAAGAAGATCGACAGCAAAGCAATTGCAAATCCGGAATGGGTGCCAGAGAGGCTTAACCGTTCAGGCACACGGTACGACGAGTTCTCAGCTGAGGCTTAGCGAGGCTGACGTGTATCTTTTCTTAGATCACACAAGGTCGATTGTACCTCTGGTCGATTCTGAATGTCGAGAATTGATGAAATCAAGAGCAGACGATGGTAAGCTATGTCGATCGATACTCGGGATCGGATGTCGAAAGCGTTGACGTGAACGGGGTCGTGATAAGGGGTAATCGTTTCAAGGGCGGGAGAGGTAGCGATGGTAGACGGTGGGATAAAAGTTGGAAAGCGAGCGACTGGAGAACTAGCTCCTGGTAAGAGAAAGAGAAGAGAAAGAGAAGGAAATGATGATCAAGATTGGGATGATGGATGGGATGGATGGATAGTTGACTGTTGGGTAGATGGGAGTCAAATCTATTCTTCGTCGGAACCCATTGGTATTGGGATGTTTTGCGTTCCCTTGGGCGTGGGTGGCAATTGAACCAGGCGTCGTCGTACAGCACCAGCACCCGGTGTGTTCAGGGTCGACGTCGGGAGTGTACAAGTCAAAAACAGTCAGTGTCAGTCAAGAGAGGTTAACAGGACCAAGACCCAAGACCGAGCGTTTGATTGATTGTTGACGAAATCTGAATGGACGGAAGAGAGAATGAGACGGCCCATGGGTTTGGTTGACCTTGGTGGATTGACCCGATCAAAGAGATTGAATGGACGGACGACGACCCGACAGCGGCAGAGACGGCCTGCAGCAGCAGTAACACATGCACGAGCAACCTGGAAGTGAGAGAGGAGGACCTTGAAAAGCCGCAGAGGTAGGTATGGAAGGGAAAGGTTTGGTCGCCCAGGCAAGGATGCTGTGGATGTTTGATTGAATGATCGATGGATGGAGACGCCAGACCCAGGCACGACAGACGACTCTCTTTCCCAACTGCCCAGGTGTGTATGCTGTGGTACCTGCTGCGCCCCTAGCGGACAACCCCCCGTCCCCTCCTCCCATCCGCCCCCCATCGACTGGTTCATGGGTGGTCTTAAGCGAATGGCTTGCTCTGACCAATTTCTTGTCGCCTTCCTACAATTGCAACTCGGTACCTAGGTACCCGTGGTTTACGTGTGGTACTGCATACCATGCGCGCAGGTCGAAGCGAGTGCGGACGGTGTCGCGATTTGGTAGTTAGCCCGGGCTCTTGATCATTGCCTGGCCTGCTTGGAATGCCAACCCCTGTAATTTAATCTCCCATTCTCATTCTCAACCTCACCATTGTAACAGTGTCCCGTGGTCCAGACTTCCGGACTCCAGAGTCGGCACGACTCTGCATTTCGTTGCTCTTGTTGGTCGTATGACAACTGCCCTGCCCGCGCTTCTCAGCCCTGTTATTATTACACAATTGAGAAAGCCGCCCGAACTTGACCCGGCCTCCCTCATAGATGAACTGTTGTGCCTCCCCCTTCGCAGACAAATACGAAGAATACGGGTGCGCTGTAACCATCAAGATTGCGTCTGACCCTACCCTACTCGCTCCATCTTGCTGCTCAATGTCGACATATATGTACCGAATGTAAGTAATCTACCTTGCAGACGGCCCAGCATCCAAACCATGATCAGCCCTTTCGTGATCTGGAACCCCATGTGCCGGGTGCCGGGTGCCGGGCACCCGGCAGTGACCATCTCCCTTCCGATCGGCGGGGGTTGTCACACCCCATGGAGAACCACAGCACGCCAAACACGCCCTTTGACACTTGTCCGACGTCAAAAGCCCTTCTATTCGGGTCTGGAAGTCGTACGTACAAAGCATATCTTGCCTTCCATTATGTGGCGTAGAAAGACAAATGGTTTGCAAAAAAGAAGGCTGCTGGGGTCGACTGGTCGTAGCTGTGGCTGGTAAACCAGAAGCCTATCACTGTGCCTCCAGGATGCCAACGACAAGTCCACAGCCCTGACGGAGAGAATAGGTCTCTTGGTTGCTCGAAATTTGGCTCCCCAGGCTGCACTGGTTGCTGGTCACTTAGCGTTAACCCAACATTAGAGGCCGTTGAGAACCACTTCTTTGGCTTGTCCGAAGTTTATAACAAAGCCCAACAAACAGTAAGACGCTTGTTTTCCTCGGTCTCGCACTAATAGAATAATAGACCTCCAACGGTTGATAACGGGCGACTAGACGTACACGGTTAGGAGCCAGCGCAGCTATTGAATTAGACAATCAGACAATGTCCTCGTGACACCAACCAGCCTCGAAGACAACTCGGAGCCCTGCAGCGAGTGCTAATACCTCTTAAAGATGTACTGAAGGCCGAGCATCTACCCGCGATGGTGTCTGTGGCTGCCAAACACCAGCCTTCAATGTAGAGAAAGTCTGTTCCGAGGGTCGTCTCGGACGTCATCTAAGTCAATAAAAATGCGGTTGTTCTAGTCCCTTCCTCACAAATCCAGATTCTCACAAAACCGCCGGCCGAGGTGAGACCGTCACCCGGCAACGGCAGTGGACCAGGCCATCTGGCATATGGCAACCATGCCGGAGCTTGGAACTGAAGATTGGGCAATGCTGCAGTTCCAACAGCGCGGTTCGTTGAAGGTATGCCGGATCTCGACGGTCCCACTCGACCGGTGGTTTGTGAGGATCCGGTCTCGTGAGAAACGGCCAAGGACAACGCATTTCTCATCGACATCTTGACAAAGAAAGAGCGAGCCGAACCAGTAGGATAGATGCCACAGGCGCCGACCGGCCTAGTAACACACCTGCAGAGGGATTCCAAGGTTGAGGTCTCAACTCCGCCGGCCGATAGGTAAACAATCCAGCCCGGCGTAGAGGGCCGGCCATCGGTCTGCCGGCCGGGATTGCGGCTGCAATTCTTTTTCCTCGACCGGGACACCCAAGCTGCATCGCTGCTCTGTGACTTGCTCTTTGCCTGATGAACGGCGGACGGGTGATGTCAACTATCAGAATCCGAAGCTTCCGAATCTGATGCATCGCTCAGGTCTTGCTCCAGCGCCTGGCTGGCTCTTGGGACTGCCATCACGTTGGCTTTGTACCTGGCAACGTCGTAGGCTACCATTGTAATGTGGAAGGTTGCCAAACTTGGCTGACTAGCTGGCAGTTGTTATATATCTACGTGCATGGTATGTATGTATGTATTGAGTCTCGGCTCGGCCGGTTGCTGGCGTCGAGATGATGCCCCCTATTCCAGCAGCCCAGGTCCAATTCGCAACACAAGAGACACAAGAGACAAAAGACGGTGACTCCTGATCCGTGACGAGATGACTGATCCTCCTGAGCTCCTGGGGCTGGCAAATCAGTCGCAGTGTGAAAGAAGCACACAGCCTCAAGGGTGGATGCCGAGGCCCGACATGGGCAAGTACTAAAAGCTGCCGGCGTCACACGAGCCACGAGAGGGCCCGCGTTTCTATTTTTAAACTCAAACAATGGAAAGGGGGACCCGGCCAAAAAGCTAAGTTAGCGGCCCAGCAACGGCTGGGCTTGCCGCTCGGTTTGTCTGGTTTTATGAGAGACAATTTAGTGTAGACAATTGAAATCCAATGGTCTGGCAGGAAAGAGACACAGCGACGAGAAAACACGAAAACACGAAAATGAAAAATGAACCGTCGTGTTCAACGGCGACTACGAAGCCATTATATGTCCTCGGGCGACAGAAAATGGCGACAAACCTCCTTGACGCTGTCAGGTGTATGTTGCTGCTGTGGGACGTTTGAAGGGGGGCTGGTACTATATGTACTACGTAGGGGGCCGCAGCTGGAAGCGGTGAAGATGTCCCGGGCAGGATCGCATGAAGGATACGAGGAACTCCTCATATGCATCAGTCATCAGGAAACCAGGGTGGATGGCTGTTTCAGAGAAGAAGAAAAAAAGAACCCCAAGTCTTGGCCCCCATTCGCCTCTTTTCGACCTGCAAGATTGCGAATCAAATAGGTCGCCTCAATGCAGACTCTCGAGTCAAATAATCTAATATAGAGTAATGGATATAGTGCAGCTCCATCTCGATCCCTGCAGCGGCAAGTGGGCGTGTGGGCGTGTGGGCAGCCCAGCTCCAGCTCGGCCATCCCCAGACGATTTCGAGTTGGGATCAGCACGAGATAGGGGGCTGATCGAGTCGCTAGCGATGCAACTCGGGGGCTACCTTGCTGCTCGGGTCATGTCCACGATTCGATTGCCGCCTGGCCCGCGGAGGTTTCACGGTGATCAGGGTCCCTGTCTGCTTGTGAGAAGGGACCGGAGAGAAGCTATGGATACTTTTCTAGAAGATGTAAAAATATCAAGCACATGCATACAGGGAGCCACCAGGCCTCCAACTTCCATGCCCTGATCTTGTTGTATGCTTATCCTCCCGGCATGAGGTTAAAGGTTAAAGCTTCCGGCCGGTGGCAGCCGTTGCGGCGGGAACGTTACTGGATAAAACGTTTCGTTCCATGTTCCATGGTCTCGGGATGCACCAGACAGCAACGGTGCTGTCTGACTGTCCCACGGGTCTGACCACGACCTCGGCTTGTCATCCTCGTGAGCTGTAAGAGGCTTTATGGCAATGTACCAGATGGCTAAGGACAATTTAGACTATTGCTTCGTCGTTGTCTTTGTCTCCGTCGTCTCCTTCTTTTTACGTTTCTGTAATTAATGGAAAAGGGGCAAGGGAGGTTGCAGAGGCTATTACCGTCCTTGCTTTCCTTTGTTTCGGCCTTGCCTATACGTACGGATCCGTTTGTACATACCTAGTATAATTTTGTAAGTCGATAGGCGTTGAATATACTGCTCATAAGTACTGTACCTGGGTAGTCTTCTGTTATTGAGAGTACCCGAGTAGGTACTAGTCGCATGTCCCGCCGCAACACCAGGTGTGTTGTTGACGTATGTGCCCGCCGGTGAATAGAAACACCTGCACGAACCTACGTAGCTACCTAGCCTACCTACCTACCTACCTACCTGCTCAGTGCAGCATAGTCTGTGACGCTTGAGGGGTGTGCCCGGCAGTATCTGTTGGTCGTGCGCGGATGGCGTCCCGGCGCATCAATCAAGCCTTTTTCCTGGGGGTGCTGATGAGTGCCCAGCAGCCCAGGTGCCAAGTGCCTTAAGTGGTGGATACCCCTGGTCCCCTCAAAAACCCATCCTACCCAATGCTAAGCCACATTTTGGGGAGACTCCTTGTCCGGCTGGAAACTAGTCGCCTTTTTAATGCGGACCTCCTTTCCCCTACTTGCTCCTTGCGAAACGAGTTGGCGAGTTGGCCTCTTTCCCCTGATCGCATAGCTCATAGCTCTCCGTTGCGTCGCTACTTATTTCTCCCAGCAAAACAA
Organism: Cytospora paraplurivora; assembly: GCA_021272945.2. Classification (NCBI taxonomy): domain Eukaryota; kingdom Fungi; phylum Ascomycota; class Sordariomycetes; order Diaporthales; family Cytosporaceae; genus Cytospora; species Cytospora paraplurivora. Next base: position 329,095 of record JAJSPL020000027.1, read on the forward strand.
ACGGGCTTGGGCTTTCATCTCTTGCACATCCCCCCAAACCAGGGTCCTCTCGCCGACAGTCCAGTCTTTCCATCATTCTTCTTCGCTTGTTTCCTGGCTCTTTGACCCGTTACCCGATCTCGACACTGTCACGACGGGATCAACCTTGCTTGTCCTTTTTGGCGCGTGTGTGGAGCCGCCGTTGATTCCTTTTGAGCCTTTCTACAGCCAGCTGGCTGCAGACGGCACTGCGTAGCCTTTTTGTCCGCTCAACAGCCGGACTTGTTTGTCCCAAATCGCTGGGCCGCCCCTAAAGTTCTTCTCCCTTTTATTACAATCGACATTTCTGGCAATCACTTTTGCTAGTGATTCATCTTAACTCGCTACCACGTACGGGACACACAGGCACGCGGAGTGTCCAGACGCCTGGCCCGCTAAAAATAACCAAACGACCATCCACTCAACTATCGATTGCCCAATATGGCCTACAACGGTCAAGGAGATGGCTACAATAGCCATGGCATGCAGGACCTCAACCCAAATCCAGCAGGCGTTCGTGATAGTCTTCTTCTCTCCCTTCATTTTGCCCGCTTCGTTGATCTCAATTGAAACATCAACACTTCTAACATCATTCCTGTGCTGCAGTACCACCTCCCCCCTGAGACCGAGCAAGACGACGAAGCACAGCGATCCCTTTTGAGTCAAGGCTCGACTATGTACGAGCAAGATCGGCTCGGGGCCGTGACCCCTCCCGTCCGCCCCGTATCTGCCTACAGTTTGACCGAGTCTTATGCTCCTGGTGCCGGCACGACTCAGCCTGGCGCCGGCCTAGGCGGCTACAACAATGAGTACAGCGGAGCACCTGGATACAATAGTGATACAAGCTTTCCCACCGGGGATCCAGATCGGCCCGCCTCGACGGTGAACGACGAGGACAGCTGGCTCAACCGCCAACAGGTACCCGCAGGCGGCGGTCTTGGGCGTTCCAAGACCAGAAGGGTCAAGCTGGTCCAGGGTTCCGTCCTCAGTATCGACTACCCCGTGCCTAGTGCCATTAGGAATGCCATCCAGCCAAAATACCGAGACATTGAGGGAGGTAATGAGGAGTTCACAAAGATGCGATACACGGCGGCGACATGCGACCCCAACGACTTTACCCTCAAGAACGGTTATGACCTGCGACCCCGCATGTACAACCGTCATACCGAGCTCTGTATCGCCATCACCTACTACAACGAGGACAAGGTTCTCCTCGCCAGAACCCTCCACGGTGTTATGCAGAATATCCGAGACATCGTCAACCTGAAGAAGTCTACTTTCTGGAACAAGGGTGGTCCAGCTTGGCAGAAGATCGTCGTGTGCATGGTCTTCGACGGTATCGAGAAGACCGACAAGAACGCTCTGGATGTTCTGGCCACCATTGGTATCTACCAGGACGGTGTTATCAAGAAGGACGTCAATGGCGAGAAGACAGTAGCCCACATCTTCGAGTACACCACACAATTATCCGTCACGCCCAGCCAGCAGCTCATCCGGCCCCTTGATGACAGCCCCCAGACCCTTCCTCCAGTGCAGATGATTTTCTGTGTCAAAGCCGACAACAGCAAGAAGATCAACTCTCATCGTTGGCTGTTCAACGGTTTCGGCCGTATTCTGAACCCTGAGGTCTGCATCCTCATCGATGCCGGTACCAAGCCCAGTCCCAGGTCGCTTCTTGCGCTGTGGGAGGGCTTCTACAACGACAAGGACCTTGGTGGTGCTTGTGGTGAGATTCACGCTATGTTGGGCAAGGGCGGCAAGAAGCTCCTGAACCCGCTCGTGGCCATCCAGAACTTCGAGTACAAGATCTCCAACATTCTGGACAAGCCCCTGGAAAGCGCTTTCGGTTACGTTAGTGTGTTGCCCGGTGCATTCTCGGCTTACCGATTCCGTGCCATCATGGGCCGGCCACTCGAGCAGTACTTCCACGGTGACCACACACTGTCCAAGATTCTCGGCAAGAAGGGTATTGACGGCATGAACATTTTCAAGAAGAACATGTTCTTGGCTGAAGATCGTATCCTCTGTTTCGAGCTCGTGGCCAAGGCTGGTCAGAAGTGGCACTTGAACTACATCAAGGCGGCCAAGGGTGAGACTGATGTTCCTGAGGGTGCACCAGAATTCATCTCCCAGCGTCGACGATGGCTGAACGGTTCTTTCGCTGCCAGTTTGTACTCGACCATGCACTTCACTCGGATGTACAAGTCTGGTCACAACCTGATTCGCATGTTCTTCTTCCACGTCCAGGGTCTCTACAACATGGCTCAACTTGTCTTCTCCTGGTTCTCGCTCTCATCGTACTGGCTCACTACATCGGTTATCATGGACCTGGTCGGCAACCCCACAAGCTCTTCAGGATCGAGCCAGACCGCCTGGCCCTTTGGTAGCACTGTCACACCTTACTTCAACGCCGTTCTCAAGTATATCTACCTGGCCTTCGTCATCCTGCAGTTCATCCTGGCCCTGGGTAACAGACCCAAGGGTTCCAAGTACACGTACATCACCTCGTTCGTCGTCTTCGGTCTCGTCCAGCTCTACATTCTGTTCGACTCTGGTTATCTGATCTACAAGGCCTTCCATGATGGTCTTGATGTTGACTCGGACAACGCGAAAGACTTCCTGAAGAGTTTGTTTGGTGGTGACTCCACTGGAGGTGTCATTCTGCTGGCTCTGTTCACCATTTATGGAATGTACTACCTTGCCTCGTTCATGTACCTCGACCCATGGCACATGTTCCACTCCTACCCTTACTACATGCTGCTTATGTCCACCTACATCAACATCCTCATGGTCTATGCCTTCAACAACTGGCACGACGTGTCTTGGGGTACCAAGGGTTCCGACAAAGCCGAGCACATCCCATCTGCCAACGTTGTCAAGGACGACAAGGGTGAAGGCCCCGTGGTCGAGGAAGTCGAGAAGCCCCAGGAGGATATCGACAGTCAATTCGAGCAGACAGTCAGGCGTGCATTGGCTCCGTTCAAGGCGGAAGAGGAGGATGACAAGCCCGAGCTCGAGGATGGTTACAAGTCTTTCCGAACGGGTCTGGTTGTGTCTTGGTTGTTCTCCAACTGCTTGTTGGCTGTGATCATCACCAGTGACAACTTCAATGGTCTTGGTATCGGCGTAAGTGATGTCAGATCCTCTAACTACTGTGACCCATGGCTAACATACTCGAACAGCAAACCGCGTCCGCCCGAACTGCCTGGTTCTTCAAGGTCCTTCTGTACTCCACTGCTTTCCTGTCCATTATCCGTTTCGTCGGCTTCTGCTGGTTCTTGGGTAGGACAGGTATCATGTGCTGCTTTGCCAGACGGTAAACGGCGAACACGAGTCTCGTCAGAGGAGCATTCGGCGCAGGATCTAGGCATCTCCAGGGCGAGGAATGGCATATGCTTGTCAGGTTGCAGGAGTAACGGTAAAATGTTGTATATCAAGGTGCGAAGCTCCCAAAAAAGGACGGGCCACTGGATGCTATGGTCTTACATGATGGCATTTCCTCTCCCCATACTGTCTGAATAGCTGGGTCGCCCGGGACCCTTTGAGGGGAAGATGGAGAAACTACGGTAGAGCAGGTGTGGCAGGTGGTCTGGGCGAGGTTGACAGACAACCTCATTGTATTCCAGGGACGAAAATCCCGGAGCATTTTATGGCGGCGTTTTACGCGAGGTCTCTTTTTGAGCTGGAGGTAGGGAAAGGGAAGGGGGAACAGAGATTTTATTAGCTTCAGGCATAATCATATACCAGTTTGGTCTCGATATTTACTTGCCCAGCAATGCATGTGGTGCAGCTTATCCAATAAATACCTACTTAGAAGGTTAAGTGCTTAAGTAGATTAGGGGGCCGCAGCGAGGCACAGCATTCCTTCGTCTTATCTTATCGGCCACCCAAGTACCGTAAGCGATGCACTGTTACTGCCTAACCGCTGACCCCGCCGCGTACTGCACGCCCACGTCTCGCAGCCAGCACTATTTCGCGTCATTGCGACTTTGTCAATCTAGACACCCAGTCACTCAAACTCACCTAACGAACGTCTTGGGCGTGCCAGATACTACTTCACCCTGGTGGGTAAGCCTCTCTCGTCTTAGCCCCGCCTTCTTTTCAGGATACTTTCCCCTGACACACTCTCCAGAACCCTCACAACCTCAAGCCCTCCTACTAAGCTCGCGACCAATCTCGGAACCACTCCCGACAACTCACCGTCTCGACACCTACGACACTTGACACCCCGGCCTTGCCCCGGCCTACTCGACCTACCGAAACACACGAACCAAATCACCTACTAGAGATCCTCCTGGGGCAGCCACCCACCCCCACCGCCAAGATGCTGAAGATATGGTCCATGAAGAAGGAGCAACAAAAGGCAGACGCAGCCGAGGGCGCCGCATCAGGCGGCAAGAAGAAGAAGGTCACGGCGGCGCAGCTGCGGGTACAGAAGGACCTGTCGGAGCTCTCCCTGGGCAGCACGATGCGGACCGAGTTCCCGGACGCGGACAACATCCTCAAGTTCGTGCTGACCATCGAGCCGGACGAGGGCATGTACCGGGGCGGGCAGTTCACCTTCGACTTCGACATCAACCAGAACTTCCCGCACGAGCCGCCCAAGGTCCGCTGCACGCAGAAGATCTACCACCCCAACATCGACCTCGAGGGCAAGGTGTGCCTGAACATCCTGCGCGAGGACTGGAAGCCCGTGCTCAACCTCAACGCCGTCATCGTGGGCCTGCAGTTCCTCTTCCTCGAGCCCAACGCGAGCGACCCGCTCAACAAGGAGGCGGCGGAGGACCTGAGGAACAACAGGGAGGGGTTCAAGAGGAACGTCAGGACGAGCATGTCCGGGGGCAGCGTCAAGGGCCAGACCTTCGACCGCGTGCTGAAGTGAGCGGCCAAGTTCCGTCTACGATGTTCAGATCTGCCCGGTCAAGCTTGTTTCCCCAAAAAGGCACCCATGCTTGGACTATCGGACGACTTTCAACGCCATGTTGCTGTGTGGCGAGAAGGCCAAATCTTAGAGACGGCATTCCTTCTTGATCCCTCGGGAAAGCTTTGTTCAGTATTGTGGTGACGGCGGTGGTGGTGCCTTAAGCGGGAGGAAGCAAGACGGGCGTTGGATTCGAGGGGAGGCTCTCTCTATACTTGTCACATATGCGAGGGGAGCAGCGGGAGGGAGGTGGCATTGCTCGTTACCCATTGCCCATTACCCATTACTTTTATGATACAGCGAGGCGCCTTGTTTTCGGCTGGCGCGTTCAGGGTTTCTACGCAGGAGGCAGATCATAGACAAGAGATTTCTCGGATGGGGATGGAAGAGAGTGGGGGAGAGGGAGGGAGTGCTATCGAGAGGGACAAAAGGTTGACTTGACGGGTAATGTCGGAACGGCTTCTTGGAGGCTTAGTAGATATGTCTGGGGAAGATGGCAAATGGCTGGCTCCGGCCCGGCTTATTTCAATGTGCTATCCCAGATTGCTATCCTGTGATGCCTTCTGCGAGACCCTAATGTGTGTGTGTCTGTATGTCTGCACAGGTGTTTCCTCGAGCTCCACCATCCATTGGATATATTTGCCTAGGTACCTACCTGCATGGGCCATGTTCTCTTGGCTGTACCTATGTCTACTTAGGTACCTATCTGAACCTATTAGGTACATCCCAAGGTCCCCCGCCATTAAAATCCCCAAGGGCCGCGGCCCCATAAAATTATTGGAGAGAGCAGTACGTCAGCTCTTAGTGGTAGAGATCACTGGATTCTGGACTGAGAAGACCCCAAAATGCCCCAAAATGCCCTAAAATGCCCCACTAGGTCATACCGGGGCCCCGGCAGCTGCCCGCCTCATGCGCCTCATGCGCCTCCTGTGCAGCCAGCGCCAAGTTGACGACCGTAATCGGCGCCGTGACAGAAAAAATTGGTCCAACGCCCATTCGATGAGTCGACCTGGTCGGAGGAGCTCTGAGACCTCTCCCGCCCCACCATAATAAGCTTTTGTCCAACCCTCTTCCTGGGCTATTGTTTGTTCTTCCTCCTTCTTTTCCCTTTTTCCCCCATCTTCCCACCAAATCTCCGCTCCAGAAATCACCCAAGATGTCTGCCCGTGGTTTCGCTTCCGCCCTGCGCCCAGCAGCCCGCCAATTGACCAAGTCCGCTGGTCAGAAGCGCACCTTCGTCGCTGCCCTCAACGCCGCGACCCGCGCCTCTGTTGTCGCTCGTCCCGCCGTCACCGGAATTGCCCAGCAGACCCGTGGTGTCAAGACCATTGACTTCGCTGGTGTCAAGGAGGATGTCTACGGTGAGCCTCCGGAGCTGCCAGAAATCCATTGATATGTTGCTTGTTGCTGGGAGGACACTGTTTTTCTAACCCGAACTGTTGACAATAGAGCGTGAGGACTGGCCCAAGGAGAAGCTCCTGGTGAGTCACCGATCCCGGTCCCCTTCTTTATACCTAGATATCCCCAGATATCAAAATTCCGGATAGTGGGCATTCCTTGCTAATACCTCAGTGTAGGACTACTTCAAGAACGACACCCTCGCTCTGATCGGTTACGGCTCCCAGGGTCACGGTCAGGGTCTCAACCTCCGTGACAACGGCCTGAACGTCATCATCGGAGTCCGAAAGGAGGGCAAGTCCTGGAAGGACGCCATCCAGGATGGCTGGGTCCCCGGCAAGAACCTCTTCGAGGTCGACGAGGCCATCTCCAAGGGTACCATCATCATGAACCTCCTGTCCGATGCTGCCCAGTCCGAGACCTGGCCCCACATCAAGCCCCAGATCACCAAGGGAAAGGCGAGTCATATCACTATATCCAGAACCACCTGAGCCAGCTGAGCTGTCAGAGCTACGCAAGAGGCGGGAGAAAGATGATGAGTCTCGAGGACTAACAGTAGTGACTCTTACAGACCCTGTACTTCTCCCACGGTTTCTCCCCCGTCTTCAAGGACCTCACCAAGGTCGAGGTCCCCAAGGACGTTGATGTCATCCTCGTTGCCCCCAAGGGCTCCGGCCGTACCGTCCGATCCCTCTTCCGTGAGGGCCGTGGTATCAACTCCTCCGTCGCCGTCTTCCAGGACGTGACCGGCAAGGCCGAGGAGAAGGCCATCGCCATGGGTGTCGCCGTCGGCTCCGGATACCTCTACAAGACCACTTTCGAGAAGGAGGTCTACTCCGACCTCTACGGTGAGCGTGGCTGCCTGATGGGTGGTATCCACGGTATGTTCCTCGCCCAGTACGAGGTCCTCCGCGAGCGCGGCCACTCCCCCAGCGAGGCCTTCAACGAGACCGTCGAGGAGGCCACCCAGTCCCTGTACCCCCTGATCGGCTCCCACGGCATGGACTGGATGTACGAGGCCTGCTCCACCACCGCCCGCCGCGGTGCCATCGACTGGACCCCCCGCTTCAAGTCCGCCCTGAAGCCCGTCTTCAACGACCTCTACGACTCGGTCAAGAACGGCGAGGAGACCAAGCGCTCCCTCGAGTACAACGGCCAGAAGGACTACCGTGAGAAGTTCGAGGCCGAGATGGAGGAGATCCGCGGCCTGGAGATCTGGCGCGCCGGAAAGGCCGTCCGTGGCCTCCGCCCCGAGAACACCAAGTAAGCTCAGCCATGTCATCCATGACTGGCTCGGTATAGCATTATTTGGGGATTCAGTTTCTTTGGGATAAAAAAAGCGATCAAAAAGTGCGGAAAACATAAACTGGAATTTAGGGAATTCTGAGTGGTGACGGGTTGATCAGTCGGTTTCGATTTGTTTTTCTTCCTAAGTCAGGGTCAAATCAGGTTTGTTCTTTTTATATGGAAAATTTTCATGAACCGGGGGTGCTCGCTATAGGAGGAACAAAAGGAGCTGTATTTATATCCATTTCTTGATTCCCGGAAATTGCAGCCAAAAAACCAAAACAGTGTCGCTTGCTGAAGTCTTTGAGATCGGGGTATGTGTGAGCCATTGAAGATCATCGAAGATTACTAGGTAACATGTGTGTTTCAGTTCATATGTCTCAGGTTTGTCTTCCCTCTCACAGATCCCAAGGAAGTTGGCAGCTTCGAATGCTGTAGTAGAGTTCGATTTATCTGATATTCCGTTATCGGCCACCCCTCAGTGCATGAGTTATCTTCAACTTCAACACCTTCAACTTTACAAACGGACTGTCGCAACCGAGATTTTGGCGCCAAATCGCCACTGTCCCATGTTTTAGTCATTCTAACGGTCTTATCTTTCCCAATCGTCGCTCCTGGTGACCTTGGTCGATCTATAGAGGGCTATAGACGACAGGCTCCACACATTGGCTCAAGAGACAACTATAAAGCTCACTTACACATTACACCTTTCACAGACACTGACTGGTTGTCAGTGGTGGGATCAAGAGCACTTAGTTGGTTGTTACGACCTCATACGGGCCCCTCTATCACCTCATAGCCGGTAGATATCTAGTACCTAGCAAGCATCTACCCGAACATCCACGCACCCACATGTCCAACTCTCCCACCCTACATACCTCCCAAACATACCCTACAAGATAAATCCAAGAGGAAAAAAGAAAGAGAACGAGAAAGAGGAAGCAAACCATACAAATATGGCAGACCCATCAACATCCCCGCCCCTGACCCGCCCCTCGGTCCAACAAGCCCGCGAGCTGATCAACCCCCACATCCACCTCACCCCCGTGCTCACCAACACGACGCTCACCCGGCTCGCGTCCGCCCCGCGCTCGCCCGAGGCCCTGAGGGCTAACCCGGACTGGGAAGAAGGCAGGGCCCCGGCAGCGCCGAGCATCAGGCTCTGGTTCAAGTGCGAGAACCTGCAGAGGATCGGGGCGTTCAAGGTCCGGGGCGCGTTCTACGCCGTGGAGAGGCTGAAGGCGGATGAGGGGTGGGTTCAGGGTGGGGGGCTGGGGAGGGGGGTTGTCACTCATAGTAGTGGTGAGTTTGAGTCTTTCTTTTCCTCCTTTTTTTTTCTTCTTCTTTCCTGTTTTTGATTCCTTGATGTTGGGTGGGCTCTGCTTGATTGCTATAGATCCAGACGGGGGGAGAGGACGAGGGGAGGAGGGGCTGGAGAAGCTGCGATGGCTTCCGTCCTCTTGGAACCGACGCTATGTGCGGGCGGTGCTCATGAGCTTCTCGGGAGGCTCGGAGAAAAGCCCAAGGGCAAGAGCCTGGGCATGTGTGTGTGTGTGTGTGTGTTCTCGTCAACCAAGGCGGGCTGGGCTGCCTACAGCAACGACAAATGATAATCCCGATGATTATTATATCTGCCTCGACTTAAATACATCAGGGACCTACAAAACCCGCGACGCACGTTTGACATTAGCGAGGCACACACGACACTTGCATACATAGTCCCTACCCGGAACCCCATCAACATCATCATCACCACCACCACCACCACTGCAACTTCCTTCCACACACAGACTAACCAGACTTCCAACCCCAGGCAACCACGCCCAAGCCCTAGCCCTAGCAGCCCGCGAGAGCGGGATACCCGCCCACATCGTCATGCCCGACATATCCGCCGCGCCCAAGGTAGCAGCGACGAGGGGCTACGGCGCAAACGTCATCTTCAGCGGGTCCACGAGCGTCGAGCGCGAGGCCGCCGCGGCAAAGGTCATCGCCGAGACGGGCGCCACGCTGGTGCCCCCCTACGACCACCCGGACATCATCCTCGGGCAGGGGACGCTAGGGCTGGAGTTCCAGGAGCAGGTGGAGGGGTTGATCGAGACTGGTGGTGGTGGTGGTGGTGATGGTGAGGAGGAGGGGAAGAGGGAAAATGGCCACGACACGCCGTACGACGGCGCGAAGCGCAAGAAGAAGAAGAACAAGGACGGCAGGGGTCCGGGCCTAGACGCCATCATCGCCCCCTGCGGCGGGGGCGGCATGCTCTCGGGCGTGGCGCTCTCGTGCGAGGGCACAGGGATACGGGTCTTCGGCGCGGAGCCGTCGTTCGAGGGCGCCGACGACTGCAGGCGGGGGTTCGAGGCCGGGGAGCGGGTCGAGGCGGTGTCGACGCTGACGATAGCCGACGGGCTGAGGACGCCCGTGGGGAGGTATCCCTGGGGCATCATCTACGAGCGCCGGCTGGTGGGGCAGGTGTTCAGCGTGACCGAGGACGAGATCCGGGCTGCGTTGCGGCTGGTCCTGGAGAGGATGAAGCTTGTCATCGAGCCTAGTGCTGCGGTCCCGCTGGCGGTGGCGCTGTATAATGAGGATTTCAGGAGTTTGGTCGAGAGGGAGGCGGGTGAGGAGGGGTGGGATGTCGGTATTGTGTTCAGTGGGGGAAATGTTGCGTTGGAGAACCTGGGCAAATTGCTTGCGCCCTGAGTATACCTAGATGAGACTGAGGCGTGTTGTTAGGGGTTCACGGGCGATAGATCCATCCATCTCAGAAGCCATCGGGATGTCGGTATACATCGTTGGCGTCCTCCGGGACAGTTGTGTCACGCCCGAGTCTGCATCATCCTGTAGCCTCTGTTATAGTCCAAGCGACTGTCTCTTTCTCCCTCCATCGTTTGCCAAAAAGTTCCAGCATAGCACATAACATATACTAGACAATCTACGGTATAACTGCTACATTGGACTGGAGGAACAGTACTATGGGCCCTCGTGTGCATCGTCCAACTAAGCAAGCCAGCTGAGCCCTCGAAAGATGATAACACCACGTCTAGGCGGTATCAAGATGGAACTGTACCTCTCGATATGCAGGCACCTACCTATGTGCCTCGTTCAATCGGCTGCGACTGCACTGCCGAGGTTGAGCAGGGGCAGGTCGCACCGACTCGATCGAACCAAGGGCAACCCACTGGTCTGTCATACGCGAATGGGGAAGTCGACAATTTGCTTACTTGCAGTAAGACTTGGACCAGCCAGGGCTGCTCTGCCCGCAGCGATGTGGGTCGCTAAGTGCAAAGAGAGTCAGCCGTGATAAGCATTATAGACAAGTATATTCCGTGGTAGAACGAGGATGTTGCTGGGAAAGCATCAGACAGCTGATTGTATTAGCCTGATAACGCGTCTATCAATGTCTCCTTGACTGTATCCTCGATCTCCTCACCAACATTACGGATCTCATCTCTCACGAAATCTTCAAACTGGCTCTGCGCGGTACCCATCTCATCCTCTACACAAATCGTAACGTGACGCTCTAGCTCATTCTTCGCATCGGCCATCTGGTATTCGATAGTGTCTGCCAGCTCACTTAAGCCAGTATCCAACTTGACCTCCACTGAAGCCACACGCTCCTCGACGCAGTCGATGCGTTGACCCAGCACGTCCCGCTGCGGATCATCCTGCTGGCCTGCTTGACGTCCACTGGGCAGATCTTGCTGGCCGTCCCCAACGCGAATATGCCGCTCAACCCGGTCTAGGCGAGACCCCAGGTCACCAAGACGCTGTTCGATGCGGTCCAGCCGACATCCTACATCGCCAAATCCCTGTCTACATATCTCGAGCAGTGTCTGGACTTGACTAGAGTCACCGGCCGTGGCCTCTGAGACAAGGCGACGACGCTTTCTCGCGGCAGGTGCGTGGTATGGGGGAGAGTGGCCTAGCTTGTCGTATGATGGTGGGCTGTTGACAGTTCCATGAGAGTCGGCCTCTGACTCTTCTCGATCTTCATTAGGAGAGCCTCGGGTGGCAGCCCTGGCTGCAGAATTGGACACCTCCTCCGTCGGCAGAGCCTCGCTGCTTCCAGATTGTCCCTGATCGATCACCCTTGCTCCCTTGCCACCGTACAGTTTCGCAAGGTTTTCGGTGTTGGGCATAGTTTTGAGACATCCACTGGACGAAGCTTGATCGCAGAGCGCGACCAAGCGGTCCTTGGGGAAAATCCCGCTTGGAAAGTTCACTTGGAAGCTGGTCTTTGCTGCCAGAGCCTGCAACGACTCAAGCCTAAGTCGTGCCACGTCACCCCTGGGGCGAAAACTGTGCTTAGGGACAACAAGAGCGGGAGGCGTGGTCAAGGCGAAGTGCAGCGAGTATGTCCTTGTTCCTAGCTTGTTCGGCGCAGACACAGGATTATCATCCTGGTCAGCGACCACCGCCAGCGATTGAATGCGCTCGGGATGGACGTAAAGAAAGATATTTGACTTGTTGCGTCTGTCTTTGAAAGCGATGTTGGCCGTGATTTTGAAGAAGGCAGTGTGGGCTTCGGCATCGAACTTGATGTCCAAAGTAACATGGTCCAACGATGAATGGCTCAGTGAGCGAGTTCGACCATCTTCTCCAACCCAGGACACAATCGCGGGGGCCTTCGAAATATCGATAACATCGTGTTCTACCAAATCAAGGGACGCAGTCGTCGCGTCGTCATCGATAGGCGCCGCCATCGGTAACCTATTAAGTTATCAGCAAAGCATCTAATTGCGACATACGTGAAGTGAAATATCAAATCATAACCCCAGTCCAAGTTGGACAGGATCCCGCCCGCCCAGGCTTCAAGTGGCAGAGCAGCCTTGACTCTGGATTGATGCAATGAGACGGTACGAGTTGACGATAGAGATGACAGGTTGGAGTCCCCGCCGACCCAGCACGACGAGACAAAGCAAGCATAGGTACCGCCGTGGAGGATGACAGTATCCGCGATCACAGAGCTAGATCATGTGACGCGTCAAGCTGTCCCTTACAAGGCCCCGGTTGTTTCACTGCCCGTGGACAGTGAGTACAAGTCGGAATTTCCCGGTCTTGCTGACGCTTAACGCATGCATTGCTTGTTCAAGTCAGGCGGGCGGCGTGGTAGTCCTCAAGAAGTGGACACCTTGAACTAACCCTATGTTGTGTTGTATCCCTTGTGCGTGGTCGATGGGTAGTGATGGAAGTGTGTAGAGAAGATGATGATGGTTTGGAGACTCGTGCGCGTTGCAAGTGAGGGGACGAAGTTGAATAGGCGCGGCATCACGTGTTGACACCTCAGTGCTGCCCAACCAGACACGTCGTGGTGTCACTACCTGTTACATGAACCCTAACCCACCTTTCCGTTCACCACCCCCCTCCTTCCGGACTCCTGGGCGTAGCTGGGATGTCAATGATCAAGAGCTTCGTAAGAGTAGCGGTATCTAATCATGGGAGAGTTTAGTATAACCTGGAGGCTATACATTAGATTTCAAAGGATGAGGCTCACGAAAATGGGGTAACCTGAGAGCATGTCTTGCGTCTTCCTTTGCTTGCTCGCCCTCCCTACAGCTTTTCTGGAGAAGAATACGGAGTCTCCGCATCGGTCACAGGCAATCCTCAAGATATCACCATTCACATCGTGCAGGCCCTGAACAGACCGAGAATTCCACAGGTACCTGGCCGTTAATATTGTGTTACCCCGAAGGGGACAGATTCACCAAGCAGATTGCAACAATATAATCACCTACATACCTGATATGGTATGTTGGCTGACGGCCGATGCGTTTCCAGGCAAACTTACGGTCGTTTGGCTGCCATGGGGTAAAGTATTATTGGATTGCCGGCCACCGCTGGCACCGCCGCCGAGATACTAGCATTTAGCTCCCACTGCGCCGACGTCGCTTCGGGCGTGGTGTACTTGTTTGTAGGACCCGTCAACAACGTGACCGGTGACCTGCTCCCCGACGCCGAGGCAGAGTGTCGATCCCATCACGAAGGCCTCCATCCTATGTGTCAAAAAATGAGCAGACAAAAAACACCCCGTGGGCTCCTTCGAGGGAGACCACGGTCACGAAAAGCCAAGGGACTTTTTGTTGATTCTTCACTTGAACCCCTGGCCTTGAGGCTGGGAGTGGTACAGGTGGGTAGGTAGCTGTAGAGGTTCCTTGGTGGTGTAGTTGGCCACTACACCAGCTCATCTCTACTGTTGAAATGATGGGGGCATAATGATGTTTATATGGAGAGGGAGGGGAGTTGACCTAAAAATTTCTGTGATCTGCCGTGAGTAGTTCCATTTACCCAGGTGGCAGATGTAAAAGCTGATCAAGGGTCTCTTGTGCAGCGTCAACCGCAGCGCACCGCGAAATCATAGGTCGCCTTCTGGAGATTCAACGCCTCCGGTGCTGTGCTGAACTATGAGGCCTGGATACCCCCACCTTGGCGCTGTGGAACGGACTCCCCGTCACTACCGGAGAGGGTAGCCAGGACCCGGACGTACAGCGGGCACACATCTCCTCGGCGCTCTGTCCGGCCATCCAGCAGGTATGTATGTTATGGGTGTGAATGCACATGTGTGTTACAGTTCGACTTGGAACGAGGACCTACACGAGGGTTGATCAATCAAATGTAGAACTGCGTCGGCCATAACCAGCAGTATGCCAACGTGGACGACTGCATCGCTCAGCTTTCCACAAGACATTCGGCAACTTCGATGCGGTCTGGGGTGATAATGTCGTCTGTAGGCAGATCCGTGACCTGCTCACGAGGTTGAAACCGTATGTGAGTGTATCGAACGGCATCCTCCTTCCACATTGGCAACTTCAATGTTCCGAAATTATTTCACGAAATGCATTGTGGCTAATAAATCCTCGTGTCATCAGGTCCACTGTCCACACGTCGATCCGACCGGTGGAGGCAAGTGTGTAGATATAGACTGCCGCGTCGGTTATTTCTTTTAAGAGCAGTGATACGGAATCGCGAAGCCATTCTTGTGTTCAAGCAGCCGTTTAATATCCTTGATACACAGCTGTGACTGTCTAGACAAGCGACCTAAGATGTTCCAAATAGGATGATGCTCGAAGGCATGTGGCAACAACTGACAAGCACTTGAGCCACCTGAGGATGTTGAAAGATGGCGTTGAATTGGTGACGTACAATAAATCCTGCCTCTAGCTGGCCCCCTGCTGATTTTCCCGGTGTGACAACTTATTTGTATACTGTCCCGGGCTGTCGACGTTATGAGAAGACCTGATGCCAAAGACTAAATAGCCAGGATGTAATGTTAGTGCCCATATCTGGGTACATTCAAGTCGCTAATATATCTTCGTAAAGACTCTCTATTATCCCCGTATCGAATCCGTAGGAGTCAGTGAGAAGCCGGTGGCTTCAACGTGACATGGTCTAAATGCCGTCAGATTGCGTTTCAAGATAATTACCCACTTCACATATATGTATGTGCCTTGTCTATACACGCCACTTTTCTCTCTCTCTTTTCTTGGGGAAGGACACGAGGTCTATAAGATGACCCCTTGCGATCAGTGGGAGGCATATATGATAAGAAGACAAGACTAGGACTTCGAGACGTTGCGTAGATGGGTGAAGACGCAACACCGACCTTGACTCCTCTCCCGAGATATGTGGAAGTCATCAAATCGATTCCCACGAGAAGTTACTTGCCACCAAGTCCTATGAACAGAAAGGCTTAGAAGAACCTGCAGGTGATGGATGTTGACCAGTGACATCTAGCTTCCTCCCTCTTCCGTCTTCAGCAACTACTACAGGAAATCTAGAGGCCAGTAAGCTAACCAATGGATGATATCATGGAAATTGACTGTGTTAGGCTTTCCACCCTGATCACTGACAACAACCCCCCTGGGGCCTTTCCTAAGGCTCCCGATGTTACGAATCATATAGTCTTGAGCACTACTGTGGCGAGCAGATTTACATGATATGGTCGTAATGTACCATTCGTCGCTTCAGAGTCCCTTTTTGGCTGAAAAGGAAAATAAGAGTCAGCCCGGAAGGCAAAGAGAGGCAATACCATGAAGATCTCCATCGTATAGTGTAGTAAGAACCGAGCAGAAGCAAAAAGCGAAAAACTCCCCGGGGCTCCCTCAGAGGAGCCCACGGTCACTAAAAGCAACATGAGCTGACAGACGAGAAATTTGCGGAACCGTGGAGCTACTACACCACCCCCCAGGTGAAGTGATGGGGGATACGTGATGTTTATTAGGGGGGTAAGGGGGAGGAGGTAAAGCGTGAGGTAGCGGTGTACCATGTATCGTAAGTGGGAAGCCACGGAATCGCATGACTTCAGTTTTCGACCGTATAGGCCCGCGATATGTACGAGGCATTGCAGCACTGAGCTGTAAAGTAGCCAGCTCTCAGATGACGAAGATACAGTCCTGTAGGCATATCGTCCGCGTACACGATTTACACCAGAAAAGAAGTGAGACAGAGAGAGCGCCGAAGGATTAAACAAGTCATCACATCCAGTTGTAAGATGAAGTGTTACCTAGGGAGTTCCCTTGCCTACACATAGTCCATCTTCGTCAGATCAGCTCGTGCCGCCCTTGCATTCGTCGAATCCGGAAGCCTGTGTAATCTCTCATCCGGGAGTAAATCTCCGTCCATACGCAGGCTGGCATCAAGAGCGAAAAACCGAAAAACCATCATCAATGCGGCTCGCAGCCTGGACTGGTGGTTGGCCTGACCAAAAGATCCCGAGCTGCGTCACCGCTTGTTTAAGCCTTGACATTCATGGCCGAATAGCAAGCATGGATGCTGTCCCCAGAGGGAGGAGGAAGAAGAAGAAGCAAGAAGTAAAAAGAATGATACAGAAGCAGCACTTCAACACCGGCAACCCGAACCGAAAACAGAAGCAAGAGCAAGGCCTACAATACGAATCAAGGGATCCAGACAAGATCAGATGAGCACACTCATCCTCGGCTTGCCCCTTCCATCCACTCGCCTGCAGTCACCAGCCAGCTCGATACCTCATCTCGCACGGGGCCCTAGTCCCCGTCCAGGGAGAGAGATCACCGAGGAAGGTTCCTCTAGCCGCTCTGCTGCTTGCCTATCTCGTGGGTGTTTTTGCCGCTCGGGCAATACGGATGGACTAATCTTATATTGTCGGGTGTCCCAAGCTCCATCCATCATATCGCAGAGCCATGCAAGGGAGGAGAAGGGCAAGTAAGTTGCAGGTTCGATGGTTTATGCCTGCCGGCACAATCTCTTCTTTCTGGGACTGCTTGCTCCAGGGGGATGACCGAAGTGTCGAGGTCGTCAAGCTCTATGCTTGCATGTGCGTCAGATGGACGACTACTCCGCGGACGCTGGTCTCCACGAAATATCACACAGCCATCCTGAGATGCCCCCACTGCCTTGATGGTAGGGATGTGTCTGCACCTGAGCTCAACATTGGCCTCACAGTGAATTGTATATACCAGGCCATGCACCTATGTGCAGATTGGCTCTTCGTGTACTCGTCACTTGACGAGACTATAAATACGCCTCAGCAACAACATTTCGGTTTCTCTTTGCAGGAGCGCACGGGTGTTGTTTTGTGTGCCTTCTTGAACATAATCGAGCAACGGTTGGTATCTGTCGAGGTCGTGTACGAGATTGATTAAGACCGATACTCTGGGGATTCCTCGACTAGATCGATACAATGCGGTATCTTTTCTCAGACCCATTAACAATGACACAGACAAGTGGTCTTGTGTCGCATCGTCTCCAGGAGACTCTCACACACGAAAACACCCGTCCGGAACAAATTACAAAGAAGTAAATACCCATCTCCTCCCTGCAAAGCAATGGCCGTCCATGTAAACTCCTATTGGGGCGATGCAGCAGAAGTAACCCTGGTACCCTTTGTCGTCGAGATTCGTATCCACATATCCAACCCTACCATGCTTTTCATAGGACCTGACTTAACTTGAGTTCCCATTACACAAGCTTTCCTGAAAAGGTCTCCTTATTACAGGAGGAAGGCAGCCAGACCCAGGAAGCCAGCCAGGCCGGCACCGGAGACGACAGCAGCCCTTCCGGCGCCGGCGGTGACGATAGGCGGGGTGGAAGAGCTGGAGGACGAGGCGGAGGAGCCCGTCGACGTGGTCGGGGTAGAGCCACCCGCACTTCCACTGTTGCCACCACCGTTGCCACCACCGACGGGAACGCCACCAGTACCTGCGGGGAGGCCGGGCGCGACGCCGGTTGTGGGGTAACTACCCGTGCCATTGGTGTAGACAGGGGCGGCGCTTGATGAGGGAGCGGCGCTGTGATACGATATACGTCAGTTTGATTGAACCAAACGGCCCAAGCCCAGGTCGCCCATCTCAGTATGTACTCACCAGGTAACGCAAGCCAAAGAGGCAACGGTGGTCACCGGCTTCGTGATGGTGCATGGGCAGTCGGTGATGGTCAGGGTGGTGGCCTATGTAGATGTTAGCCACCTGATCGTCTCGTTTCATCTTCTATCTTGAATGCCCTCGCTACTCCGGGCCGGGTTGGATGACTGAGCACGAAGACGCATAAATCGGGTGCTTGACGATCCTTCCCCTTGCGTTTCCCTTGCCCAGTCTTCTCTCCACCCGCCTCGCGTCGTCAAGGTATCCCCTTCGGTCGTAAGCTTACCTCGGTGATGGTGTAGGTGGTGCCAGCGTGTGTGATCTCGGTAGCCGCAGGGCAGAAGGTGGTGACGGCCGTCACGACCTCGGTGGTGTACGTGACATTCTCAAAGGCAGAGGCGCCAGCGGCGATGGCCAGAATGGCGGCAGCGGTGAACTTCATCTTGACGTCGGGTAACAGGGATTAGCTTCTCGGGCGGCGTGAGATTGGTAGTTTGTTGGCGAGAATCTTTGTTGTTATTGTTGTTGGCGTGTGGTGGTGCTGTATAACGAATGAAATTGACACGAATGTCAGGGTAGGTGATAGCGAGTGTGGGTGGAGGAGGAAGGGGGAGGGAGGGAAGCACAAGGAGCCCACTGCGCCCGAGTCCCTGGACTTATATACAGGATGCCATCATGGTATGTCTCCCCGGGAGATTAGCTGTTAGGCATGTGGGCTTGCCTTAGCAGGCGAGATGCCTGGGTGGTCCAGATGGTACGGTCGTTGCAGGGGTGGCCGGTAGGGAGAGGGAACACCGGTGGGGGCGTCGTCTGTGCATGGGTCCAGTTTTCTGTGCTTTTTAAACGACAGATTATTTTAAATCCCACCCAATCAAGGTGTGCGATTTCAGCCAGGATCGAATCTCTGAGATACCTCGTCGAACAGGGACAAATGGCGGCCAGAAATGGGGGCTATCAAAGTACCTCGGATCCTCCGCCGTTTTGCATCCTCCAAGTAGACAGTGGCGTCCTCCTTGAAAGTTGAATCAAAACAAGGCAGGATGCTATGAGGTGAACGTCAAACCTAAATACCAGCCATCATGAGACTGGGCTCGAGAAATAACACGACGCGTAGCGATGGCTTGGCACTTGGCAAATCATGTCGCCCCGACTGACATGGAAATGTCGAGATACGGATGTGGATATTCCCGTACTGACTTGGGGGGGGGGGGACGTGGGCGTCCATCGCAAAGGGGTTCCCACTTGGGGCCCTCTCCTTCTCCAGATTCTCGATCCGGCTCGTAAGATTGAGTTGACGGTCACTAAAAATGCGGGTGACACAACGGCGACCAAAGAGACACCACCACACATCCTAGCATCCTGGGGCGGCAGAGACTGGCCGGTATGGCCGGTGGAGGTCGAGGCCTCGATGTAATCCAAGATCGTCGCGTCCCGTTCATCAATGATGTGCTTGAAGGCGACACCATGTTGGGGCCAGAACCAAAAAGGGGCAGGCTTGACGTCGGGGACAATGTCTGTGATGAGGCACAGCACTGAGACAAAGGTAGTTGGGTGGTAGTTCGAAAATATCCGAGATCTACTCGGAAATGTTCATGACAGTATCACCGTGCATCGACCGTGCACCGGGAAGATCAAAGATGGGATCCAGGAGAAGAAAGACATGACCCTTCTGGGACATGGGCCATGGCGAATGGAACGTCATGGCTAAGGCATCCTGCGGGAGTAGATGCAGGAACCAGGCACCAAGCGCGTATGATTCGACGGAGCATCAAGAAGGCAAGACAGGTAGATCGTGATGGCAGGGTTAAGGCCAGACCTTATTTTGGCTGCAGGAAGCAAGCCACGGATGTCGGGAGATTGCTAAAGTGAGCTTTCGACGCCTCAGGGCTGACACATGTCTCGAAGCGGTTCATGTTTATCTTGACAACCTTGTTGGAACCTTGAACACGGTCCGTCAGCACGTAAAACACGCCTCTACTACCTCTGGGTGAAGAGGATCAAGTAAGGGAGGCGAGGGACTCGATAGTTGGCAGCTCGGTAACTTGCCTCTTTTCCGACCTGAGTTTGTTTGTATTGGTCGTCTCGTCGACTGATTTGATTGCCTTGTCTTGCCGCTGTGATATACTATGTGACTTTTCGATTTCGATAGATCGGGGATGATGCAAGGGGATGCCAGGGTGCAGATGAAGTTCTGTGCAAGAGGACGATGATGACTCGGATTGCCGTGTACCTAGGTAGCGTGCTCTTCGGAGTACCTAGGTACCTTGGATCAGCGGGGTTGTTGGGTGTTGACTTGCAGTCTGGCAGTCAACGGCTCCTTCCTTCCATTCCACTCTGACTACCGTCATAGACGGGCGGGAAGTGGAAGGAATGGAAATGGGCGAGGTAGGTTTTAGGGAGGCCACGATTGCTGTCACGTTCCTCCCCTCAATGCTCATTTCATCAAGAGAAGCTTTACAGTGACAGCCAGTTTTACTTCATCCGCCTTCTGTCGGCCGCCTTCTTGTTTGACACTGGCAAGCCGGCAGTGTATAGACCATGTTCTTCCACGTTCTTCACGTTGTTATCAAAATACACCTAGGTATAGAAGACCCGAGACGAGCCGGACCCTGCTCCCTCCCGGAATAGATCCCTGGGTATCATCTCTCCTGGGACTCCACAAGAACGACAGCGATCATCTCCGAGGTGATCATTAGCCACAGACAGACCTAGTCCTGGCTGGCCTGGCAGCTCTGGTTGACCATCACATGCAATTGGGTGCGCTGGACGCTCGAGGCTCGCAGAATGAAGATCAAGGGTTGATTTTCGACTCCCTCTTCTGGTCCCTGGAGTTGACATACTGAACAAGCCTCCTGTCACTGTTCAACTCAGATCTGCGGTCTGACTTGGCTTTGCTTGTTCGCCTCCTCGCTCAGCAAGATTCGATGCTCATCAATTAGGACCTTGGCCGGTTCGCCATATAGAATGAGTGGCCCTTTGGGGCTCGAAACATTGCTGTAGAGGCTGGGGAGGCAAGATCGACACGAGAGGCGTCCCGCCCCGTCTTGCCGAGGTCGGTCTCCAGTAAGTCAAGCATCCGTCCGCCTATTTCCCCACTGGTGGTGCCGCTTCTGTGCCGCTCAGAGTTACGGCGTCCGGCGCGGCATGATCGGACTTAACTCAAGAAAGCTTCTTCATTGTTGCGACTATAGTCTGTGCCGTCGGCGATAATAACAAACTTAGCAAAGAAAAACACCCGGGCGATGAGTAAGCTTTTCTTTTCTTACAGTAACGTCATGCAGGGTCCTCTGCAGCGGGTCCGACAGATCGTAGCCTCAAGATCCAGAAATCAAGTCCCATTGAGAGTTCAAATATCGGTCTTTTCCCGCCGGTCGTATTTGTCATCGTCCATCATCCTGACGACGGGTGCATCTAGACCAAGACGTCCAGCAATTAAATTCACCGCGACCACGACCGTGGCCAAGTCTATCCCAGATCAAACTCATACCAGATATTCAACGCTTCATACAGACTCAGTCAAAATGCCCGAGTACATGAAGGCAGTCGGTAAGACCTAATCCCTGTCTATCCCTTGTCCTTCAATGCTCCATGCCAAAACAGAAAAAGAAATACATAATATATCCAATGAATTATACTAACTCCGGCTACCAGACATCAAGGGCGGCAAGGGTGGCATCGATGCCCTCTTCGTCAACCAAGAGACCCCCAAGCCCACCCCCTCGGCCCACCAGGCCCTGGTGAAGATAAAGGCCTTCGGCCTCAACCGCATGGACCTGCTCCAGCGCGAGGGCCTGTACCCTCTGCCCCCTCAGGCCGGCCCCATCCTGGGCGTCGAGTTCTCGGGGACCATCGAGTCCCTGGGCTCGGAGGAGCAGCACCACCACCGCGGCTTCAAGGTGGGCGACGAGGTCTTCGGCCTGGCCTACGGCGGCGCCTACGCCGAGTACATCGCCGTGAGCACCAAGATGCTCCTTCACAAGCCCAAGGACTTGAGCTGGGAGGTCGCGGCTGGCATCCCCGAGACCTTCATCACCGCCACCCAGGCGCTTCACTTCGTTGGCGGGTTCGAGGACCTCAAGGGCAAGAACGTCCTGTGGCACGCCGGTGCGTCGGGCGTGTCCATCGCGGGAATCCAGTTGTCCAAGCGGGCGGGCGCGAACAAGATTTTCGCCACGGCCGGGAGCGCCGAGAAGTGCGACTTCGTCGAGAAGCAGCTTGGGGCTGACAAGGCCTTCAACTATAAGACGGACGATTGGAGCAAGGGGATCCTGGACGCCACGGACGGGAAGGGGGTTGACCTGATCGTGGACTATATCGCGGGCGACTACGTCCAGAAGAACCTGGCGGCCGCGGCTCGGGACGGTGTCATCGTGCAGCTGGCTGGCATGGGCGGGTTCCAGCTTAAAGACCTAAACATCGCCCAGCTGCTGATCAAGCGCATCCGGTGGGAGGGCAGCACGCTGAGGAGCCGGGATGAGGACTACCAGGGCAGGCTCAGGGACAACCTGGCGCAGTACGAAAAAGACCTTGTAGACGGGACGCTCAAGGTCTTTGTCGATAAGGTGTACCCGATGGCGGAAATCCAGGAGGCGCACCGTACGATGGAGAGGAACGCTACTAGGGGCAAGATTATCTGCACGGTGCCTTAGGTCTATTTGGTAGTGTTGAATCGAAATGAATTCAGAGAAAGAGAATACCCTTGGAAGCATTCATGCAAATTAAAAATCGCGAAATGTGCCATTGTTGTTTCATGACCTGACCAGTCTGCGATCAAGAGTCTTTTGTTTTTCTTTTAATTTCCCGACCTCGAACGCCACAGGTTCCTCCTTGGGGACACTCAAAGAACAAAGTACACATCTTCTGCCTGGGGGCCTCACCTTACAAAGGCAAACTCTCATGCAAGAACCTCTTCTGCCCCTCTCCCTCACCATACACCGCCGAGACGTGTCCGGTACCCCTAACCTTGTACTTGTAAATCGTCAAACCCTCCAGGCCCACCGGACCCCGGGCGTGGATCTTGTTAGTACTGATACCAACCTCCGTACCGAACCCATACCTCATACCATCCGCCATCCTCGTCGACGCGTTGTGGTACACACCCGCCGAGTCCACAGCCGTCATGAACCTCTCCGCCTTGTCCTTGTCCCCCGTCAGGATCACGTCCGTGTGGTGCGAGCCGTGCGTGTTGATATGCTCGACAGCCTCGTCCAGGCCCGAGACCGCCTTGACGGCCAGCACGAGGGCGAGGTGCTCGGTGTCGTAGTCTGCCTCGGCGGCGTCCACCACCCTGTCCCCGCCCGCGGACGGCAGGCCCGCGCGCGCGGCGGCCCCGGTCCGCGCGTCGCACCGGAGCTCGACGCCCCTGGCGACGAGGGCCGCCGCGACGGCGGGGAAGACGGAGCCCACGGCGGCGGCCTCGACGAGGAGGGTCTCGAGGCTGTTGCAGGCGGCGGGGTAGCTCGTCTTGGCGTCGACGAGGACGCGGGCCGCCAGCTGCGGGTCGGCCGAGGCCTCGAGGTAGGCGGCGCAGAGGCCGTCGGCGTGGCCCAGGACGGGGACCCTGGTGTTGGCGCGGACGAAGCGCACGAGGTCGTTGCCGCCGCGGGGGACGACGAGGTCGATGTAGGCGTCCAGGGCGAGGAGCTCGGGGATGACGTCGCGGGTGGTGACGAGCTGGACGGCGCCGTTGGGCACGCTGCAGCGCCCGAGGGCGGCGGAGATGGCGGCGGAGATGGCGACGAAGGAGTGGGTGCTCTCCTTGCCGCCCTTGAGGATGGCGGCGTTGCCGGACTTGATGGCCAGGGAGGCGATGTTGGCGATGACCTCCGGGCGGGCCTCGAAGATGATGAGGAGCACGCCGATGGGGCAGGTCAGGCGCTCGAGGGTCAGGCCCTCGTCCAGCTTCGTGCGGAGGGTGACCACGCCGATGGGGTCGTCCAGCCCGCGGACGTCCAGGACCCCCTTGAGCATGTCCTCCCACTTGCCCTTCTTGCCCAGGTCCAGCCGCGAGACGAGGGACTGGCTGAGGTTGCCGTCCGAGGCCGCCTGGCGGGCGGCTTCCATGTCCTTGGCGTTGGCGGCGAGGATGTCATCCTTGGAGGCGACGAGGGAGTCGTGGATGGCGGTCAGGGCTTCATTCCGAGCGGCGACGGGCAGCGTGGCGAGGAAGTGCGACGCCGACTTGGCTGCCTTTGCGGCCTCGAGGGGCGATGAGCTCGTCAGAGACATTGTCTTCTCTTTTCGCCTTTTTTCCCTTTGGTATGTTTGTTGATTTCCCAATCCTGCGCTCAATGAAGGACTACTGAAAGAAAAAGGAAAAGAGATGGCACAGTTACACGAGGCTGTAGCTGTGGGTGATGAGGCTGAGTATGGATCTGGTTTGCTCAATGGAGGTGACTCGAATCTTGAGATTGAGTGAAGTCATTTTCAAGTCTTCGGGATCGGTGGGCCATCCCGATCCGGACCTACGCAGTGTCTTCGAGGACAGCAGTTGTCATACATCACGATATAGTGCTATAAGTTTGTATCACGACCTTTGAGGAACAATTGTATCCCATCTCTTAAATTGTCAAACAACAGGGAGTATGTTCTCCAATACCTAGGTAATGTCGAGGCGCATCTTCACCGTCTTTACGCGGTGTCCGTGGAGCCCAAGCCGGAGCCGGGACCGGTCACGGCTAAAAGAAGATGTATCTACGGAAGCTAAGCTTTATCGGCGATTAATCGGCGATAATGCCATCCCTGCCTTAGTGTGCCTCGGTACATAGTACATAGTACGTAGTACGTACGCGTAGCTGGATCCGGTAATCTAGCAAGGTTTGCTACCCGAGATCCACGTCTCGACAACCAAGCTTGGAACTCTGAAACTCAAGATTCTCTTGTGTATAGAGCGACCGGTCTGTGTGTACCTAGGTAGTCATTCCGTATATCCTCCTGGTCCGGGACAGTGATGCAATTGTAATCGAGCAGAGGATGCGGTTACAGACGAACCTGGGGACCGACAGGCCTAGAATACGGGCCGTACGGTATGTGGTAGACGGTGTGCGGTGTCTATACCTAACCCTGCTAATAATACCACTACCCGTGGCCCCCCATATAAACGTTGATTCCGCCAGGCTACTGCAGGGCGTGCCGTTTTAGCCGGTCTCCAACCACCAAGGATCAAGGCCCAACTTCATGTTACCTACTAAATACTTCTGTGTAGGTAGTCAATCACACAAACGATCATCATATCAGTACCTACTTACGGCATGTTGATGCCTAACAAAAAGCCCGTCGGGCGGATTGAGTATGGAAAACCCTATCTATACCCCAAGAGCATTCCTCAAGCTGGCGTGACCAGGCCGATCCGTCACGCCTTGCTACATCCGGGCCAGGAGCCTTTTTAAGTTCCTACGGGGAGTTGAAGGCTTGACCGACCGCCGCACCGCAGTGTGCCGTCGGTCTGAACAAGGTGCATGGTCGTGAGTGGGTATTGAGGTAAAATCCTCCATGATTATTCACTGGACAAACAGAGTGCGCAGCATCCATTCCTTTTAGCGGCCAGACTTTTGGAGGAGAGTGGGCGCCAGTGTGCCTTATTCTTATTTCCGGCCCCCCCACCGCTGCGCCTGTGTTGGGGGGCAACTTCAAATATGCCATCATTACCTCGGTCCCATCCATCCATTCCCTTTGAATCTGCTCGTTGTGTGTCTGTCAGTGCGTGAACTTGCCCTGACCGCTTGCTGCCATTGCCACCGCACTCGGAGTTCGAAGCGGCGGAGCATAACTTTGACTTTTCTCTCCCGTCGTCCTCTCCTCTCCCTTATATTCAAGCCTCTTTGTTTAATCTAGTCTTATAGGAAAGAAAGAGAAGAAAAAAATCCCCACGGCAGTATGGCTGCCGATCAGGAAAAATCGGCTGGCGATGCTGTGCCCCAAAGCCATCCTGGCACCGGGAAGGACCTGGAGAAGGCCACATCAAACGGCAGGCATGATCAGCCGGCAAGTCTGAACGACGAGGAACACATAGACGAGAAAACGAGACAGTCTGTCCATGAGGAGGAAGATGGAAGGGAAGATGACGACGACGACGACGACGACGATGAGTACGAGCAGCATCACGACCCAGAGCCAGAGGGACCGGCAGGCCTCAACTTCGGCTTCCCCCCGGACCAGGAGGCTCAGGCGACGCAGGTCCGGAGCCGCTCGCGGGCCTCGTCGGCGAGGTCGAGGCCCCTAGTCATCGTCCCGAGGCGCGAGAGGAGGGGCCTCTTCTCACAGTTCACAATCATCCCGGAGGTCGAACGCCCTTATGACTACTCGAGGAAGACAAAGTGGATCATCACGACGGTTGTGGCCCTGGCCGCGGCGGGAGGGCCCCTGGGGTCCAACATCACCTATCGTGAGTACCGCGCCATGCGTTCCCGACCGGGACGGCCCGCGGGGGACGCTCGTTTTCTTGCTGCTTTGTGGACTGCCTGCTGACGATATTGTCCAGCCGCGTTGTCGGAGATGGCTGAGTATTTCCATACCAGTGAGACTATCGTGAACTTAACGGTAGCCTTTTACATGCTGGCCATGTCTATATTCCCCCTGTGGTGGTTAGTCCCATTTCACACTTCGGATCTGCGAAGCAACTCATCTGACACTTCACAGGTCCTCATTCTCCGAAACCCTGGGACGGAGAACTATCTATGTTATATCGTTCAGCTTTTTCGTGGTGTTTAGTGTATTGAGCGCTATAAGCAGTAACATCGCCATGCTCATCGTCTTCCGGGTTCTCGGTGGTGGTGCTGCCGCATCGGTGCAGGCGGTGGGTGCGGGCACGATATCAGACCTTTGGGAACCGTTCGAGAGAGGACAGGCTATGGGTAGGTCGCTTCCCGGTTTCTATACCAGAATGCCTACGAGATGAAGCTCCATACTGATTCTGGACCTCAGGAACCTTCTACCTCGGTCCTCTGATGGGACCTCTTTTCGCTCCCATCATAGGTGGTGCTCTCGCACAAGGATTCAAGTGAGTTTATGACAACCATATCTTCCACGCCTCCATCCATACATCGGGTCGAGAGACCATACGAGTCGAGGAGTACTTCTGGTCCTCTATAACGTCTAAATATCTATCAATCCGCCCTGTTCCGGCGAATGACTGACATACTTTGCTTCTTTAGTTGGCAAGCGACGATGTGGTTCGTCACCGCCTTTGGCGGAGTCAACCTCATCAGCCTCTTCTTCCTCCTGCCCGAGACGCTAGCCAGGCGCAAGGCACATGTACCACCCCCAGCGGACACCACCAACAACGACACCACCCTCGACCGGACACCCACACGCCAATCCGTCGCCGACAAGGCCAAGAACACCGCAGGCTTCCTCCGCAAGGCCTTCATAGACCCACTGACGTGCATAAAATACCTGCGCTTCCCACCCGTCGCCCTCACCGTCGCCCTCGCCTCCGTCACCTTCGCGGCCCTGTTCATCCAGAACATCTCCATCCAGTCCACCTTCGGCAAGTCGCCCTACAACTTCTCCATCATCATCGTCGGCCTGCTGTACATCCCCGGCTCCCTGGGCTACCTGGCCGCCTCGCTGGTGGGCGGGAGGTGGGTCGACAAGATCATGGTGCGCGAGGCCAAGAAGGCCGGGCGGTACGACGCCGGCGGCAAGCTGATCCTCCTCCCCGAGGACCGCCTCCGCGAGCAGGCGTGGATCGCCGCGTCCATGTACCCCTTCGCCATGATCTGGTTCGGCTGGTGTGCCGACAAGGGGGTGTTCTGGTTCGCGACCATCGTGGCGAACTTCTTCTTCGGTGTCGCGTGTATGCTCATCTTCGGCGCGGGGACCACCATGCTCACCGAGTTCATGCCTAGGAGGAGCTCCAGCGGCGTGGCGCTGAACAACTTCGTGAGGAATATCTTCAGCTGTGTCGGCGTGGTGGTCACGGAGCCGCTGATCAGCGCCATGGGTGTCGGGTGGTTGTGCACCATGGTGGCGCTGATCGCGTGGATCACGGCGAATGTGTGCATCTTCACGCTGGTGAAGAAGTCGAGCGGCTGGAGGAAGATGATGGATGAGAAGATGGCTACTATGAAGTGAGGTCGCTGATGAGAGATGATATAATATATATGTATAGGTATATGGGTATGGGTTCCTCGGGTAGGGTTCCTATGTGTTGTATGTAATGGGCTTACTCGCCTTAGCGATAGCTGAGTCTACATGATAATGAATATCTATGGTAATGAGAGGCGCGCACCATAGTCTCCCAAGGCCAAGTAACGTTTACACACTTACATGGTGCTTTCGTATTCCATTTGCAACTGCCCCGCCGATTTAGCAGCTGCAGCTACATCTGTATCAACATCAACAGCTACAGCTACAGCTACAGCTACGAAAACACCGCCAAAATACACAGAACTAGATCGTGAGTCTTGTTCTGCATCCACCAAGTTTTAGCATATAAAGCTGAGATTATTTTCTCAAGCCAACTCGGAAAAGATGCCGTACTACTCGTCCGAGCCTGCTTCTCCTGTTCCGGCGGCTGCTGGCCCCATCGGTAGTGATGGTGATAGTTCGCCGCCTCGTCGCCGTTATGGCAACAACAACAACAACAACAACAAGCGCCGTGCTGTTAGTGAATCCCGCCCATCTCCCTCGACAATCTCCCCCGCTGCTAGCTAACGCGCGCTGCTCTCTGCCAGCCTGACCGTTCGCCTGCCCGAGTCCCGAGCCCGAAGAAGAAGAAGAAGACGGATCGGCAGGCCTCCCCCGGCGCAGCTCGTCCAGCCTCCAAATGGTGCTGCGCCTGCCTGACCAGACTCTCCAAGAATCCAGATCACGAGTGCTGCGATCAGTCCGGTATGCTCTGTCCGAAGAATCTCGTTATATGGGAATACCTATACTCACTAATTCACTGCACTGCCTAGGCTCCAGCAGTCGCTGCTGGCAGTGCTCTTCGCAGAACCACAAATGCGATATTGTAAGTTACTCCCCCTCCCCCGAAACCTCAACACCGTGCGGCGGTGCTCAGTCGTTGATCCCTGCGCCCTCCCTCTAGCTGCCCCGGTCCGTCTCGACCATTGTTGCCCGCGCCCTTGAGGAGGAGGAGGATGACGTCCGCGCTCATCTGGTCACTGATGCGCAGCGTGCGCTCCGCCTGTTCCGTCAGCGCGGTAGTGGTAGTAGCAGTGGCGGCGGCGCCGCCTCCACCTCGGCTGGTGCCCTTCCTAGCGCTGGCGCGGCTGCTGATGCCGACTTCCAGGACGAGTTTCTGGAGCTTATGCGCCGCGGGGTTGCTGCGCTGGAGCAGATTGCTCGCTCTGGTCGCTCCGTTGGCTCACAGATAGAGGAAGGAAGGGATGAGGATAGTGAGGAGGAGCGCAACATCAAGATTGACTTGGACTAGAGTACTTGTGCATCTGGTGGAAACAGCTATTCCTAATAATCCCTAGGAGTTATATATCTTCTTTATTATCCTAGATAAAGGTTAGTAAAGCTATTGCGATTCCTATAATATATGTTGAGGCAGGAGGCTTATAAGATTCTTTTCTAGTTATTTCAACTCTTCTGCCTCTGCAGTACTATACTGCATACCTTGTTCGTTAGATTCCAAAGTAACTATTAGCCTATAAAGCCTCTTAAAAGCAATGAATCCTACGGAGGAGGTGATTTCCATAGGCTAGTGCTAAAAGTTCTCTCGAATGTTGCGCTTGTAGCCGCTTATATCTGGGACATACGCACGTATAGCTAGCTATACAGTCCTTCCCCCTTTCCCTAAAGGTCTATATTATCCGAAAATTGACATTGTTAACATCAAGACCAGCCTGATGAGACTGGCGAGAACAGAGGAAGGATATAGTAATATTCATCTATTCCCAAGGGCACGCCTGGGGGGTATTGTATTGTATTTATGCACGAACTACCACGAGCTCTAATCTTCACACACTTACTACCCACCCCATCTCTTCCTTTCCTTGCGCGTACGCGAGCGCAAGAACCAAATCGTTTCCCTTTCTTTCATAACAGCATTAACTCATAGTCATCAAGCAACCAAGCCAGGCCAAGCCAGGCCAGCCACTCGGCCTATACTCGCTCGCCCCCTTTCCCCTCCGCAACCACAGGCAAGAGCCCGAGCGTGAAGTCCTTACTCCCCCCGCCCGCGATAGCTCCCCATCTGCTGGATAGAGCTCATGAGTCCGCTCCCGGGGCGGGCCAGCCCACTGCCCGGCCTAGCGATACCAGTAGCGTTGCTCTGCGTCCGGCCGTGCGCCGCGGCGACGCCACCGATCCTGCTGGCGCTCGCGCCCGGTGGTTTCAGCCCCGACGGGGCACCGCCCGGCCTTCCGATCATGCTACTCCGAAAGGCCGACTTGCCGGCGGGGAGGCCGCTGGGGAGGCCGCTGGGGGTAGGGCTCGTGGCCTTCTTGGGGGAGTTCATCGATGATGTTGCCGCCGGCCTGGCGAGGCCGAGACCGCCGTTCGTGCTTGTCCGTGCTGGTACGGGGGCCGAGGCGCGCTGGGGTACCCGTCTGGGTGTCGCTGAGGGGGCACGCGGGGCTTGCTGCGCCTCGTGGTGATGTTGCTCCTGACTGTTGTGGTTCTGTGCGACTGCGCTCTGCTGCGCCTGCATCTGCATCAGTTCCTCGGCCAGGGTGACCAGCTCGCCCTTCTCCACACGCTCGCCCTCGAGCTGCTGTCGGAGGTCGGCGTTGTCGTGCTGGACCGTCCTCACTACAGCCTCGAGCTTCTCGACCTCGGCGGTGAGCTCCTTGATCTGTGCGGAGTCCTTGACCGACTGCTGCCTGCGCTCTTCCTCCAGCGTGTTCCTCTCCAGATCTATCCTAGTCATGGTGGCGTCGCGGCCGCCCTTGAGCTCTTCGTTCTCCCTGACCAGCTGCTCCATCCTGGACTCGAGCTCCTTGATCTTCTTGTCCCAGCGTGTTTCGTACGTCTTCTTGAGCGCGGCCACCTTGGCCTCGTGCTTCTGTTTGTAGGCAGCGTGGAGCTCCCTCGCGACCTTCTCGACCGCGATCTCTATCTCGCGCTGCGATGTCTTGTCGCGGGGGCTCTTGACACCGCCTGGCGAGACAACCCCAGAAGCTTCCGCGCTGGCCTCGCGCGCGCGCATCGTGGCCATCCTGCTCTCCGCCTCCTGTGCCATCATCTCCGCGGCCTCGCGGCGGCCTTCTGACTCCTCGAGCTTGGCCTCGAACTCGTCCCTCTCCCGCTGGTTGACTAGAATCTCTTCCTTGACCTGGCGTAGGACAGTCTCCATCTCCCTGCCACGCTTTTCCCAGAGATCTTTCTCCTCGGAGAATTGCTCCCGCATGGTGCGCTCCTCCCGGAGCTGTTCCATGGCGTCTCCGGCGCGCTTCTCCGCCTCCATGAGTGCTGTCTTGAAAGAGGTGACTTCGGCCTGCTTCCCACTCAGGGTGGCCTTCAGGCTACTGATCTCAGACATGAAGGTTGATTTTAGACTCTCTAGTTCGCGGGCGGTGATGCTTGGGACACTGCGGGGCGTAGGCATCGGGGGAATGTCAAAGTCGAGCAGGTTGTTAATGTTGTTCTGCCGTTGTGGAGTCTTCCTTGCATCCCCCACCGGCGTTGCTTTTGTGGGGGAGGTGCGACCTCCGGCGGGGAAGCGGAGGTTGTCCGTGAAGTCGAGTAGGTTCGAGGATTGGGATTCGCGGCGAATATCTCCCCGTGCAATCTGTGTTGGTGTGCGACCGCCGAGACGGGCAAAGGTAGTCATATTGGGAATTACAGAGAAGTTGCTGAAGGAGCTCATCATGGACTCGTCGGCTGCATGCTCGTCAGGGTTGCCTGCATCACTCGGAGGAGTGTGGGCATCCGCAGATCCTTTGAGAGTGTTGCCCTCCTCGTCGTTACCGCTATCCATGAGATCGTCTTCATCGTCATCTAGGCTGCTGATCGAGTCCTCGAAGATCTCAATGGCATGTTTGACGCCTGGATTTTGTGCGATTGCCTCATCGAGTGACATCTCTTCCTCATGAGCATTCGGTTGTTCCGGGTTGCTCAGATGCCTTTCTCTTGCGGGTGGCGGGATCGATTGCGGTCGCGACCGAGGCGTTGCATCCATCGAGTTGACCTTGATCGGGAAGCGTCGCAGGGGAGAGATGGACTTTCGCAGCGGGCTCTTGGGAGTAGAAGGTGGGGCTAGCTTGTCGTCTGACTCCGGTATAGACCCCTCTGTGTTGGACCGTTGGAGCATCTTTAGAGGGGAAATGTCGGTGCCGGTCATGATGCGCGAGCGCCGCTTGTCCTTGGAAGGCGACACGTTCTCCTGATTTGAGGTCTGACTCTGGCTGTCGACGTTGTTGACGAAGGGAGAGCTGTCGGTCTCGAGAGTGTCGACGGCGGTGGAGCGTTGGTGAACGTCTTCGACGGCATCCTCGAATCGGTCTTCCATCTCGACGTCTTCCGTGTAAGGGATCGTAGGGTTCAAAGCTGGGTCGTGCATCTGTAATGATAGTGGTGATGGAGGAGCTCCCATCTGTTGGCACAAAACGATAGTCGTCTGGATGGAAGGATGGAAGGATGGACAAATCAATCTTGCGAGTCCGTCCTTGGGGTTGATATGATCTGATGTATCGATTAGACTACGAATGTAGTGCAGACCGCCGGCACTCGTGTCGCGCGTCGTGGACGTTATAGCAGCGTGATGTAGTCCGTGGAGTAGAGTAGAGTTGATTAGATTAGGCACGGAGGTTACTGTGGATGAGTCGAAATTATTGTGGACGCGGCAAGTTACGCACTGTTGCTATTGATGCTCTTGCTCGTCAATTGCGGAATGCGGGAATGCAGTTGATGGAGTTCCCGTTTCCCCCGTTGCCCCTCCAGGCCCTCCTGGCTGGCCTGGCTACCTGGAAAATGCAGAGTGGTGCCGTTCCTTGATCCCTTAATCTAAGGTGGGCCCAGCCTTAGCCCGTCCGTCTGCGGTCTGTCAGCCAGCCCGTCAACTCAACTGGTTCCTATAAAAAACAAAGCCCTGATGGCGCTGTCACGGCAACGCTACTGTGTAGCACCAGCACTTAGCGAATGAATGAATGGCCTGTGCGTCCACGCGCTACTTTCAACGACTGCATGTCCAGGTGGCCCCCATACCTATACCTACCTACCTACCTACCTAGGTACCTATAGGTAGGTATGTACAGTACCTACAGTACCTAGGTAGGGACTAAGTATCTGCGTACCTAGGTACCTACCTAGGTACAGAATAGGTATCCCATCTCTCATCTCTCATCTCATGTTTTGGCTCAAGCTTCATCCCATCCAAGGAGGCTGGCTATCCACATATCACCCCAGACGATCTGGCATATGTAACTACCGGACGTGCATATTTGGGTGGGCGTCATTCACGCCCGTTCTCAGACCCTCATCTCGACCTGCATTCGGTGAGCTGGAGTCACCGGTTCTACATATGGGACGCAAATCTAACCAACCAACCTACCAACCCACCCACTACAACACACCAGCCCCCAAGCTCTCTCTGCTTTGTGACTAATAAGAAGCCAGACCGAACCTGGAACAACATAAGCAACAGAAGCCTGACGGGCCATTCCAGGGGATCCCGGACCTGAAGACATGTCTCAATCACACACCGCAACTGCGACTACGTGGACAGCTAAAACTACTTCCCACGTTTTGCTTCTGCAACTTACTGCTTGCTTCCGCTCCTCTTTCCGCTCCTGCTACTACTTCTGTTGCTGCTTCTGCTTCTGCTTCTGCATGCTGTCGGTACCTAAGGCATTCGACTGTGACGTACACATGTGCTAGTCCTAACACCAACAAACCAAAAAAAAAAGGAAGGTGAAGACAAGAGCCAAGAAAGAAGAAATACCAGCACGGACCGGGTCTCGAATTGGCAGCGTCACCCACGTGCAGGCTACTTTAGCCTCACATCGGAACCTCACCACTCATGGGGAGAGCATACTCAGGTAGCTAGGTCTATTCTGGAATGCTCTGCAAGGTTTCTAGAACGATTGGAACGAACGAGCAAAGGATGGCCTGCGACAAAAAAAGAAGTAAAGAAGGTGATCTGCGCATGGCAAATGACATCCCCCCTTGACAGCTTGCGCCGTTCGCTGTCGCCGCCCGTTAGTCTTCAGCCTGCCCAGCCCAGTCTTGTCCTACACGTAGCCATTGGGAGGCAACAGTCTGGTGATCTCTGGTGGTATATGTAAGTTTCGCGTATTGTTCACCATCAGAGAACTAAACAATCATAGTCAGACGACGACGGCTAACGAGCTGAAGAAAGCGGGCGATGGTTGACCGAAATACTATCTAACCCCACACCGATCAGGTGTGCTACAGAATCGTATGAGCAGGCACGTAGAGTACACCAAGCATCTTCAATCGTCTAGGTCTCTGTATTTGTCACTGTCAAGCTGGAGGGCCTTTTAAATTCCGTCATGAGCTCGTTACATGTTATGGGAAAATATCCATAATCCAACAGCAACTTGGATTACCTGCAAAAGCAATCCGTCCCCGCCCCTTCCCTCCTCCCTCTTCCATAAACAACTCACTGGCTTTTCGGTTGGCCGAAGAGAATAGAAAATTCGTGAAAAGTCGTCATCAGAGGCCGAGTGACACATTGAAAAGGAAAACAAAAATCCGACACAAGCCCAAGCTATCTTTGTGGATTAGCTGCACTTGAGTTGATAAGAATGAAAAAGAAAACCACCAATCCGGTCCGTTTCTCCCTTGTTCGCCTGTATCCATTGGCGTCCTGGGTATAGACAATTCGTGCTCGCGGCCCCGATATCTGCTGCCCGTGTCTCACGGTGCCAGATCGTTCTGTGTTGCTCGAGGCCGTGTCTGCTTTTGGAATAAAAGTAGTAATGGATAGTCGCCATGCTGCGAAAGGTTCAAGTCCAGACCTGGTTCCGTCACAGGCCCGGCAGATCCCAAAGCATCCGGCTTCGCGCACCCGAGAAATGCAGATGACAAGGCTCCTCTTTCGCGATGATAAAACCTCTCATGCAGATCCATTAGTCGTCAACCGTTTACGTCCATCGTGGCAGTGCAATCAACACACAATTGTGTGGTAAACAGATCTTCCGGTCGTTAAGCGTCATCATCGCGTCTTGTCCCTGGCGGAAGGTCGATGAATCGTTCATGTTGTCGCAAGAATACAAATGTGGATTGAGAAAAATGAAAGTTCCTCGCGGGTCTCGATGTCGAGCGATGGGTCGATACAGATCAGATTGTGTCCAGCATTAGCCATTCCGTCATGCCTCATTTGTTGCGGGCCCCAAGGAATGCCACAACGCCTCTATCATTTTACCCGGCCGGAGTCAGGAGTTGCAACTGCACCCCGTCCCAGCACATCCTATCGCCGTCGGATAGGAGCAGCAACAGCAGGGGTGGGTTGATAGACAGGCGGGGCGGAGTCCAGCGCTAGTGTCTTCCGTCGCTTCATCTCCATCCCAGGTCCACCACTGGGAGGTCGTTCGTCCTCATCGTCACGGCCGCGCTTCAATCCGCTGGATGCACCGTTCAGAGGAGCAGTAGTGTATCCATTCTGCAACGGGTTGTTCATTTCAGATTGCGATGCGTATTCGCCATTTGTCGGTCCCCGATCATTGCTCACCACGTTGTACATGCCAGATTGCCCGGATGTCCGTGGAGGAGTGTTGTAGCCTGAGGGTGGATAGTACGCTTGAGGTGGGGCAGCACTGCGAGGCGTTGACCTGCCTGAAGCACCTTGGTGACCAGCGGATCCAGCCATTTCAGGAGAAAGATGGGAGTGATCGGACTGGATGGGTGCCAAAGGAGGCGCGCTGTAATTGTACTGCGTGTTGCCACCGTCATACGTGCCCCGGTCGTGTGTGTATTCAGCTTCATGTTCGTGCTCTGCCTCTTCGTCGGGACCTTGTTGAGAAACGTGTTCGCCGCCCTGGCTTTGATAGCCGTTTGAGGGCTTGTTGTCTTGGTCTGCAGATATGCCTGCTATCGAGGGACGGCTTGATGGTGGGCCCATCTCACTCTTGACGTAGTTACCCTGTCCATACATGGAGCGGTCCTGGGGACTGGTGTTTGTATGTTGGTAAGGAGACTGTAGGGGTGGTGCATTGTATTGTTGCCGCGAATTATCGTAAGGCTGCGACGCAGGAGGATAGGACGACATGCTCTGGATACTGCTTCCAGGGGGAGTAGTCGCCGGAGTGGCGGGCATGGATCGAGTGTTGCTAAGGCTAGTATCGATGGACATAGGGTTGGTACCTTGTGATCCATTCATCCCCTGTTGTGGCCACTGATAATTGTCGGCTCCCATACTTCCCATCACACTGGATGCACTCGTGGGAGGAGTGGGAAACGTGTGGGCACGGTCGAGAGAAGGTCGACCATGAGACGGTATAGGAGGCTGTGGTCCGGGAAGCGCCATTGAATGGTGATGGTGGTGCTGCTGGAGTGAAGGTAATGGGGCCGGTGGCTGTGTGTTTCGCATCTGTGTCTGTTGCTCCTGCTTACGGCGTTCAGCAGCCTGCATAACTTGTGTCGTCCGATTCTGGTTGGTCGGATGGTAAAGAAGTGCACCAATGTTGTGCACGAACAAGGGGTAGAGCAACTCGGTGATCTTTTCTTTGTTGGCAAAATCAAGAGCTCTCTCGAACGGTATCCTGTTGCAGCGTCAGAGAAGCGGCCTGCAAATTCGAGTTGGGGTTATCACACATACCAGACGCCCTTGAGGTGCATTGGACCAATTTTCACAACATGCCGCACCTTTTCGCTCTTCAAGATCCCGTCTCGTCTGCCTCTGGTCATACCTGCAACGTTGAGCAACTTGGTACCGTTAATCATGTGGTTGTCTACAACAATGTTAGTCTCGCCACTTGCAAGCCCCAGACTCGACAAGGAATCTAAACCAACCTTCTCTGCGTGCTACGCAGATACCCCTGGCCTCAACCTGAAAGCACAGACTGCCCTCATCCTCCCAAAGCGTTGCTGTGACTCGGGGTTTCATGCCTGGAGGGGCTACCTGTCCAGTGGTGTCGAAACCGCTGTACTGATTGGGCATACCGGGCTGTCCCGGAAGCGGGAGAACATTCTGCGGCATGCCGCCAGACACTGGGGCCGCGGGTGGCGAAGTCAGGCCGTTCCCGTATCCATATTGAGGATAGGGGTGAGGAGCGGCCGAGTACTGGGCAGGACCGGGCTGCAATAGGGGCGGCTGTGGAGGAGGGTAATGTGCCATGGATGAGGTAACTGGGGGTGGCGCAGAGCCGTGAGACATGTGTGGTTGAGCTGGGTAATACATGCTATTTGGGTCTTGAGGTGGTGCCTGATTCATGGCTGGGTATACCTCGTAGCCCCCTGAAGTGGTGACAGGTCCTGGTATCGCGGGATACTCTGAAGAAGAGGGCGTTGGCGGTGTCTTTGCGCCAAGTGAAGGTGCAGCTGACGTGTAGGAAGACTGAGATCCCGCGTGTGAACCTGTTGAAGACCCAAGAGAGCTACCCGGGGGCGATCCTGTACTAGTAGAGTACGCCTGTTGCGAGTGGACAGGAGGCAATGTAGGCAGTCTCTCGCTCATGTATGTTGGACGCGACGCGGTATAATACGGGATGTCGGACTGACCCCGGGTCGGCACTTGGGAAATCGACGGTAGATCCAGCTTCTCGGTGTTTCTGTCGTTAAACATGAAAACGACTGCGTGACCAGGAACGGTCAAATTCTACCAGCCAAGCTAAAGCCCACGGATTCGAAAAACGACAAGCGGGATAGTTACCAGCTCCACCAACAGATAGCACAAGACAGAGCCACCAACAATGCAATTGGCTGATCCGTCAACTGAGGCAGATGAATTGGTAAAGAGGCGTGATCGCAAGTTCTGGACAAGCGATATCGTAACGAGTAGTGGAGTAAACAAAAGCGTTCGCTTTTAAGAACTTGTCATTGAGTCGTCTTGGTCGACGGGGATCCACCAGTATGGATCAGAAATGAGAACGACCTCAAGGGAGAAGGAATTGGGACCCTTTTTCCTCTCGGGAGGACCACGGTGTAGAGGTTGGATCCGGGTCTCAGGTTCGTGGAGAGCGTCGTCCGCTTGAGCTCCGCAACTGCCTCAGCGAAGTTACGATGTGTGAGCCGTTGCTTGGAGTCTTGAGCCTTCAATGGACGAGATCAGGAGAGCCTAGAACCACCTTTCGTCTCTAGAATCCTGCAACAGCTGTTAGTTCCCAGTTTGTTGATAGCGGCGCGTCCAAGGGGACGGGACGAGTGCAAGCGCAGCTCAAAATAGACGGTCGGCAAGCTGTTTGTCTGTGCATATGTGGGGGCGAAGGCAGTGCTCGCTCACCTTGCCTGACCTGCTATCTCTCCTCGCACAAACGAATGCTGAAGCCGGGCGAGTCGTGATGAGTATGGATTGGCAACCTTGGAAGGAAGTGGGAGAGGCAAAAGGTAGAAGGAAGAAAAAGGAAGATCTCAGGAAGGAGTTCTCTGGCGGTGGTGAGAAGAGAGGTTGATAGAGGATGGGGAGGGAGGTCAAGCAAGGTAGATCAATCAGACAGAAAACAGAACCACGAAGTAAACCTGGACAACCCACACACCCGGACAGGGATCCTGATCAGCGCTACCGTTACCCCGGGTGGTCTTGGATTAGAATTTGGTAAGTCCACACCTGCGCGAGAGAGAGAGAGAGAGAGAGACAGACAGAAAGGGAAGACCAGACCAGACCAGACCAGGGTGATAATACACTGTATTCCTCACCGGCGAGCCGTTTTGCGGTGCTGAACTGGCTGACTGGACTCGACTGGAGTGAGTGGGAGTGGATTGGCTTGGATTGGATTGGACGAGAATGGACTGGACGATTTGGACTGGATGAGTGGCACGTACCTAGGTATGTACAAAAAGACACAGTGAGTAAGGGACTGGAGGTCCAGGTTACAGCGGCCAGGGCGTCTGCTGGGGGAGGTGCGGAGTACCATGTACATTATTGATATCCTTGAAAAAGTATGGCAGGGAAGCGGGGGACGGTAGGTACCTACCTAGGTACTCAAGGCACGAAGTGGCACTTGCTCCGTGCTGCCACTGCTCAGCTGGGCACTTGGGCAAGCTCACAAGGTTCACAGGCTGCCAGGACCGGGTGGGCCAACCTCGCCAGCGGGCAGATATCCATGTAGTGTAGTACTTACCCAGTTACCTAGGTACCGTATGTCCATGGCAAGGACATCAATCTGGAGACATGGTGGAGTCGGTGGGCCGGGTGGGTTTGTGTTGTCAGGCCTGGGTCTGGGGTCTGTCTGCCTCATCTGCCTCGTCTCCCCACTGGAGCTCGTGGTGCTGTGATCTGTCTGGTCCGGGGCAAGGATCAGAGTTAGACGGAGAGTGGGTACGAAGACGTTGGGTCCCCTCAAGAGTCCAGATAGTCCAGATGGCCCACCTGGCTTCCAAGCTTAGAGCAATTGAGGGGGAAGGCTGGTAGGGGCGTGCAAAGAAAGAAAGAGGACGATGTAAGTACCTAGGTAGGTAAGTCAGGTCAACTAGTACTTCCGTACTCCCGTACCTTCTGCTGCTGCAGCCTGCAGCAGCCTGCAGGGTTCAATGTTGGTTGAAGGTTGTGGACGATGTGGGTCCTGCGTCGGGGGCCGTTCGCGTCCGCGGTACTCCGTATACTTGTACAGACCTAAGTCACGAAATAGGTAGAGCTATCCGGCCTAAAGCTTTACAGACCCTCTCTGCAGATATGATTGCCAAACGGATGGATCTTGGGAAGATGGCAGTTCCAGGCCTGATAGCACAGCGAAGGGTTATGCATCCAATTTTCGGCAACGATGATACGCATTGAGGGCTTCCGTTTCAAGTTCCAGTCCCAGTCCCATTTCCCTGCGAAATGAGCGCTGAATTCGGAAGGCAGGAGCAGCAGCAACATCAACGGCAAGAGCAATAGCAACAGTAGGAGCCTCAGGCCTCAACAGAGGACGGAAGAGAGGGGGCGTGACTTTACGAGGTCGCACCAACGATGAGGGGTGAGAGACTTTTGGCACGACTTTTCCGCTGAGTGGGTCAAGAAACAAGGGTATGTGGGGGCACCTGGGGCTTGCTCTGCCTGTGGGTGGGGCTCGGCCACATCAACGTCCACCTCGGGCCCGGTAGGGTGCGAATACATTGCCAACCCCCAAATATCTACTGTGTCTCGTCTCGTCCCCGCTCGCCGTTGTGGAGACAGTACCTTAGTACATATCTACCTAGGTAGGTAGGTATCACAGTCAGTACACGTACGTGTATGGTAGTGGCGGCTCCAGCTTTATCGCTCGCTGACCTCACCGTCGAACCGAACGTTTTAATGCCATATGAGCCGGCAATTATGAAAGCCTCTTATGAGAGGGGCAATCGGAGCTGAGTACCCTGGCTTGTTTTATCACTATGGGACGACATCTGGTTGAGCAGGCGATCCGCTAATGTCTGTGATCAGCTGCTATCTAGCAGCTGTATTGACATTGCAACTCTGAGAACTCTATCATGTCCGGCTCCGTAGCCAGAGACACACGTCTGAGAAAGACTCTTGGATGGTCAGGGTCCCGGCCGAGCGTGGGATGGAGGCTTCTAGCCGCTTACCCTCCCCCCTCCCCCCTCCCCCCTCCCCCCAACTGACATTCACTCAGTACGTATGTCTATACCTAGGTAC
This sequence comes from Cytospora paraplurivora, assembly GCA_021272945.2. NCBI lineage: Eukaryota > Fungi > Ascomycota > Sordariomycetes > Diaporthales > Cytosporaceae > Cytospora > Cytospora paraplurivora. The sequence continues at coordinate 369,677 of JAJSPL020000027.1, forward strand.
TGTTTGCCTATCAATTCAGTGGTACTTGCCGGACAGATGCCGTTGAATTTCCAGACACGGGCTGCTCCTGTTACTATGGATTATGTGGACGACTGTTGTTGTACTTGTAGTCTCTTTCTAGAGACTGCGCACATACCTAGGCATGTATGTACAAGATCTTCAGGGTAGATGCGGACTTGCTGCGAGAAGAGCCGGGCACTGTTGGTAAGTTGGATCGACATAGGAATTGCCTCAACTCATGTCCAATACATAGATGAGGGGCCCGCCATCTTTCTTGCATGCAGAGCACATCGATCTGGCATACAGACTGACATGAAATGCCGCCCATCTCTTTAGGTGCCAATTCGAAACCTGATAAGATAGACATGGACATTGTCGAATCATCTCATGTTCCGGCTGAGATCTTCCATATGTGATTGGATCGCAATAACCTGGTGCCGACCTGGCACCTCAAGGGGATGAGACATCGCTCTGTCTGGTGTGTACTGGTCGTCAGTTCCAGATGCTACCCACCCCTCACAACCGTCATCGTCATCGTCCGCCGCCTCTGGACGACAACTGACCAAGGCTCCATGTCATCCCATCCTGTTGGGATGCACGAACACAGTCTGGTGTACAGGAAGCTTTACCCAGTACCATGTAATCTGTACCGCGTCGTCCATTGGACCTTCGGAAGTGATCGGCACTCGATCCTGGGCTGGCCAGCTCCTGCCTTTATCGGCCAATCACAAAATTCGAGCGATCAGAGGACAGTGAGGATTAGTCTACAATACACCGTATTAAGTGGACGGTGGCCAGATCAATATTGGCCTGTTGGCCTTGCCTATTGTCGCACAGTTGTAGGTATTCCTTTCCTGGCGAGAAAGGTATGTATTCCGTACCTGCTCACCTGTCTTGTCGAGACAATCGGTGGCGTGAGAGCGGCATCGAACCAGAACAAATCACTTGTTCGCGGAGTCGGGACGCTGATGCCTGTCCAAATAATGCCTGTGAAGAACCGAGAAAGCTTGTTGACGGGCAAGACTAAAGCGTACCAAATGCCTCGGGCCGCTCGAATTTTTGCGTATTGGTCTGGCCAGCGTGTTGATGGATGGGAGTACGAGTCTGACGCATGGAGAAGAGCCCTGCTGCAATGCTCCCCAGCAGTCACCAGCGCCTGCCAAATGTTGTTTCCCCTCCCCGCCCCCTGCAGCGTTGCAATGCCGGACTCGCTTGAACCTTGAACCAAGGCAGGTGCTGGGGTTCGTGAGTTATACTACTCTACGTTCGAACGGTGCATCCTCGCGCAGCCTCCTTGGCCAATTCTGCAAGTGATTGCTCGCACCTAGAACTTCATGTCAGTTTGCAGTTGGTCTCGGGTCAGCCTTGCCGGCTGTAGATGGCTGTCAAACAGCGAACGCCCACCGCTGGAGAATGGCGCAGCGAATTGACTGTAAAAGGGTCTCAGAACAAGACGAGGTGATACCCTTCGTCCGGCCTTCCGGACCGGCCAATGAGGCAACAGCACCGAACTGCATGCTGCCCCAGTGCGGCACAGCACCGGTGGAGCGACCTGATTATTATCTTGGAGATACCCTTGTCAATCCCGAGTGCCAGATGTGGTGGGAGGCTGGTGCAGACCACCATCCTTCGATTTCGGAGCCTGCCAGCTTGCAATTTGGTCCCTGTCAGAGTGATACGGTAATGGAATGGAATGAGGTGCTGGTACGGTACCCTCCAGGACATAGCATGATCCTGCCGCCACGGCCCAGTGGCCGTGCCACCACTAGGGTGGCAACTTATAATGCATGCAGACGTGGACCGCAGCGCGCGCTGGCTGCAACCTTCTGGGGAGGAGGGGGCAAGTCTGCCAGGCCACAGGCCCAACCAGATAAGGAAATTTCGGGGAGGCCATGGTCCAGGGGGTCAGCGCTGAGAGCAACCGTGATCTGCAAAGGATGCCGAACGCTGCGCCTGGTGCTGTAGTTTACTGCAATGCAGTCCTGCAGATTGTCCGCTCTGCATGCCTGTATACATGTATCTACACTATATACAGTCAGATATACCTACTGCTAAATCCCTGGCTATATTCGCGATCTATCAGCGGCTGTCTTCAGAGAATTGTTGATGGTTCGAGCTGCCATCAGAAAGAGGAGCACGAGGATGACTGGCTGCCCAGATGGCCGTGATGCATAGGTACAGCTCAGGACGGTGGGCAATGGACTGTAACGGTAGCGGAAAGAGAGACGGAAGGGGAAACGGATTACCCAAAACCAGTTGTATCTTACATTGTCCAGCCCGGATCGCGACTTCCACCTTAGTTGTGCGAAATACTGATCGCCTCACTACGGAATACCGGTACCTACCAGCATCGTGGCTCCCCGAATTCTCCAACAGGCCGCCAAGTTCTGGTGGTGGGGTTACCTCTCCCAGCAAAACATTGAACCTGGTCCTTGGAACTCTTCCAGTCCCTCCTGCAATGCACGATTGGTGCAGATGCAGTCCTTGCAACGCTCGAGACGCGCATGAACGCCGCATCGTCTCTTTTTAGCAACATGACATATGCAGACGACTTCACCTTCGCCAAATAGCTCTATGACTAGATCTACAAATCTGTTACATGTACGTCAAGTTCAATGCTGCCCCACGATACCACTGGGGGGACTGCTCGCCCGCCGCTACAGTACATACTATGGTATGCATGCAGCACGGAGGCACTGGGGATCTTCCTACATGGTAGATAATTCCCCGGCTAGGCTGAAGGCTGACCTTGGCCTATTCAAATTGAGCCCTCGATTGATGTTTCGCTGCGCCGCGATGCACAATTCAAGCCCTATGCAAAATCTCCACGAAGCGGTATAGACGATTCACTGTGCAGCTAGGCATTGCTCAACTCGATTCAAGCCACAGGACGGATAAACTGTCCGTTCATTTCCAGTCCTTATCTTCCAGGGTCTGTTCATTTGTTCTAGCTGCAAGACCAAGGTGGCGGCGGTTGATCGGGTCAATATCAACGCAGATCCACGGCATGATCCATTCCGGGACGCAGTAATCACCTGCCGCGAACACCTTACCGCCCGTTCTATCTATGGCCATCCGATCGCCGTTACTACTAAAAGATCTTCGCGCTTACTGTACGGCTACCGCTGGAAGCAAGGAGGGACTTCCGGGCCCACTTGAGAGGATCTTGTTTGTACTGGAGTGACTGGTGCTTACTGCTGTATTGGCACTCGAATCAACAGTTTGATCACTGCCCCGAGAAGCCCCCACCACCCACTCTAGTCAGTGCACGAGCATTCAAATAAATCCTGGCATTTGTCGATGGATGCGTCAACAATGCGCAGTGGTGCATCTCATCAGTGCATCATCTACAGCACGACCACTCGTCACTACTGGGCGTCAAGCTCGTGTGGGGGCGTCGGGATGGAGTCGCGCTGTTTGGGGCTCCAATGCAAGATTTGAGCGCTCGCGCCCAAATCGAATTCCACAGGACGAAGCCACAGCCGGTACCGACTGCTGGAGTCTGGGCTCCTCTGGCCCGTCTGCAGCCCGGGGGCAAACGCCTTGCAGGTGCAGGTGCAGGAGCACGAGGGACCTGGCTCAAGCTAGACAAGCACTTCTCAGCTCGGCAAGCAAGTCATGCATATCTTTAAAGTTGATTGAATCAGTGACCGCACAGAAGATGGTACACTTGACTGCATAGAGGCCATGTGATCGCTCGGGTCCGAGAATATCCCATATTTCTTAAACGTAGTCACCTTCGACAAGTGACGCCCTCTGACGATCGTGAGCACGGCGAAGCAGCGAGGGCTCTCATTCAGGGCACATGATGACCAGCACAAGCCATGTCTGGTACAAGCATCCATGGGCGTGAATGTAGCAGCACACTTCCAGCAGGCGGTAGAGATACCGCTTTGGGTCGAGTTGAATCGTGGTCAACGCCTACTGGCCACTGGAGCCATTATCACGTGGTGTACCACAACGTACCTGGCAGGCAAACAGACCTGCCCTTCGGGAGTATGAAGCCCGGGCATCACGGGTTGAGGACTTCTAGTCGACGGTCAGGTCTTTCTGCTCTTCGAATCACCGGACGACGCAGGACACTCAGCGATCAGAGCTCGGCTGCGTGGATTGGTGGGCTGGTTGGTGGGTAGGTAAGCTCTACAACAAGAGCAGGGGCAAGTTTGTGCGTCCTTTTTGCACATTGTCGACATTCCTCCCCACCCAGTACGAGATAATAAGCATGATCCATAGGGACGGCACCGACGCCGGGGCTACTCTGTGGCCCTTGGGCCTTGGTCCGGGTTTCGACGATCATCGGTGGATACGGATCTCTACCCTTCTCGCTGTACCTACCTTGGTACGTTTCACCTGGACTAGACTATATGTCGATGATATTTCTGGTTCTGTCAATGTTGCGATATCCTCAAGAAATAACTCGCCATCCTACAACAATATACGAAATTAATAGTGCGGAGCCAACGCACTAAAAGCTATAGCGGCACAATTACCAAGGATCAGCATGTTGGGACGTATAAGCAAAACATCACAATCCATTCTCTGGGACGTTTTCTTCCGGCCCAGAAACAGTTCCCTGCCAAAAGGCACTCCTTCTTGAAGGGAGGAATTACTCGGGCCACCGCCAGTAGCATTGGCGTATTCGAAAGTTTCCAGAACGCTTGCAGTCTCAGCTCGGACATATCTAGTCTGCTAGTACACCGTTGCCTGGCTATGAAGCCGTCTCATCCTGCGTCAGAACGTTGTTGAGCGTGGCGTTGAGCGGCGCGGCCTAGTCACCGCGCCGGTACATAGCGCAGTAATTGCCCGCAGTTCACTCCTAGCCGGCAAGGAGCAACACGCACCTATCCGTGTCACACCCCTCCCAACAAGCAAGCGCGTGGCCCTGCATGCTGCTCCTCAGGTGCCATGGTATGCTGTGAATTTGAGCCTCACGCTCCCTTACCTCTTACATGCATGGCATTTATACAGGCAACACGGACGGTGCTCACCATGGAAAACCTTTTCGATGACAGTTCTCAGTCGTCTTCCCCTCGTGTGGAATGGCCCTTATGTCACATACGAAGGTTGACCGCCGGTCTTAGAATTGCTGATACTCATTGCAGTACTGAGGCTTAACACAGTGGTCATATACTTTTATGCACACCTGCTGCTATGCTATGGATGCCGCTACAATTGCGGCAATCTTGACTCGGATGCCGTCATCAGACGATGAGGCCACGAAATACATACACCCGTGGACTAGTCCAAGGGTATGCGGATGTGCCAGATACCGGGATTGAACAAAAGCCTGCGGCCAGTTCTGGGATAAATAGTGAAATACACTCAGTGGTCAATCGGTGACCACAGATTTACGGATTGACAAAAGGCTTTGCGGCATACCGAGCCAATTTTGACATGGCTCAAGAAAATGTCCCCTGAGCTTGCTGCGATCGCATGAGAGCATATCTTCAAAGGCGAGAGCTATGAGGCGACAATTTCAAAGCACGAAACGTTACCAAAGTCAAGACAGTTGCGAAATTGAATCCCACCTCCGATGGCCCCAATGCGGAATCGAAATCGTCCTGGTACACCTCAAATTGAACCAGGAGTGCCTATGGTCCAAATTTGGGCTGGGCGTTTTGATTGGCATCACACTATCACACCGAGTATCAGCTTTCGGCAAGATCCTTCTCGGAAGCAAGCAAGTGTTTAGAGCCCTGCCATCTGCAGCTCTTCCGCCCACGCAGGACGCAAGGGATCTCGGCCGCAGATCATGCATGGGTTGTACAGTGTAGATGTGAAAGAGGAGTCCGCATCTCCCGGCACCGGAGCAAGGTTCCCATGTGGGCGGGCTACAGCTTGTTGAGGATGAGGGCTCCTCGGTTCCCATTGAACCCTTGATAATCGTATTTCCGTTGGATGGGACTCAACCACCTGGGCACTTTTCATTGCACGGGAGATGCCACGTCTGTTAGCTGCCATACAGCATGATAAGGCACATACCAACAGTACGGAATACCTCATCCCGAAGGACCTTCATCGCAACCCTGCAGCCCTCTAAAATCTCATCTTGAGATTCAATGGACAGGGATGGAGAAATCGAAAAGGTGGGCGGGTCTTCAACGCCGCTTCAACACTTGCATGCAAATGCACAGCGGCTATGTACGTCTAAAACCTGACCAATCACTAACATTTACTAGTGCGTGGACTCCACGATGTCCTCCTGGGGCGGACGTTTCAGCTTCTTTACCCCCTTGTCTTTGTCTGCTAGCTCCTTCGCGTTAGTCCAGCTATTCTCGCAGCGTCTACGTTCACGGCGCGGGTCAGCTCTACACTACTTCGTTGTGTCTGCCTGAGGCAACAGTGAGGGATATTCCATACTGCTTCGAATCGGCTGAGGCTAGCCAGATGTCTCGATATTAAAGTACAGGAGGCATGATGGCCTCCGGCATTGGCCAGTAGCCTCTCCCAAGCCGTCTTAAACGCTCATGAGAAGTCTCCAGGTATCATGGTAGACCACCTTGATTAGTACGTGAGATATCACGTTCCAGCAATCGGTCGCGTCAATTCGACCGATGCTTTTGTTTACTGATAATAGCCACAAACAAGACGATGCCCGACATATGGGCTTCCCTCGACCATGTGCATCAGCTCAATTCTCCTTCTGACGAGGGGTCATGTTACTTGACCAGAAAGGCCGCTAGGTTGGTACACAAGTGTTCTTCAGACCCTTCTAGGCAGGCGATGTTAGAATAAGTTTGGAAGAAAACCGAGAGACCATCTAGCGCCTTGCTGCTCTGCCTCAAACGATGTCGCCATACAGTACATAGTATTTCTTGACAACTGGTCTCGATAATTGGCATTGACAACTCTCCTCATGGCGAATTCTCATTTAGGCTTGGCTTGATCAGAACCCTGAATCCGCGCCAGCCTCTTCAATATCGTTTGTTGTGGTCACGATTATCCGGCCCAGACAACCCAATCAACGAGAACCACGTCTGCAAGCCCACACCAACGATTTTTCCCACATTAGTACGTTGGCGCCTGGGGGAAGGTTTCATGAGGGGAAATCAAGAGGTTGGACAGTACCGGTACATCCCTGGTAGGTACAATAGTACATACCTCTTCGAAGCGGCTGACTACCTAGAAATCTCGACGGGCGACTCAGACAATCCCATAGTGGCATCGAATGATGATTGTCTTAAGAGTTGGACTATTATCTTGCTTCCGCCCTTATCCTTCTCCTTTCCTTTTTCCCAACCGTCAGCTAAAGTCGTAAGCGCGTGCCACGACCTGACAGGCGTCCAGACCGAGCTCATGCAAACCATAGGGTTCGGAGGCCCATGGCCACTGACAAGCTGGAGAGAAAGGCTGCAGGACGGACCGTTTTCCGCCTTACATATGGGACCAGGACCCGAGATGCTGCCACATCATGCACCAGAGGGTGGGCAGTTTGAAGATGTGCAGCTAGAAAAAGGTGGCTTCGATGCTGGCGTCACAGTGCACAGAGGCGGTGCGCCTGATGTCATCTCTTGACGACATGCCTTGAAGGCTTGGGAGGATCTCGACAGAGACCCCTTGAACCTTGAGATACGCGGGAAAGCACGACATTTTGGCATTGGCGCGCTGTCAACTTCAATGGTTTGCCCGAAGTTTCAACGACGGGATGTCTTCCGCAGTACCCTCCAGCCGCTGGGCAGATGTAGTGTAACTTCCAAACCATGAACACTGTCCAGCAGCCAGCAACAAAGCATCCTTCACATATCAAAGTCCCCTCTCTCACCCTTGCATGGCGGAAACGCCTCTCCGTCAATACTGCCTTCAAAATTTGCGACGCCTGGATGTACAGAACGCCCTCGATGCAGTTCAATGGCATGTAAAGGTACGATGACATGCTGGCGAGATCTCCAGTGTACCTCTCACAGAATGCAAGCAGACCAAACCAATCTTGCATTGCACCGATGGCCTCCGATACTACTATGGTACATAGGTACCGGATACTCTATTCTGACAATTACACAGGAAATCCCCGCTTTCTTCTGTGGTAGTACGGCTGGTCTTCAGCAAAGTTTCCAGCCTCGCGTCTGCCTCACATGTCAAGCCTTCCGCCACTGCTCTTTGGGGTCGCACGGATGTGTACTCGCATCCGCCCCTCCGACAGCATTCAACTGGGGTTCTCCTCTCGATCGATGCCGCACTGTGATGTTTCTCGCGGCGTCTTTTAGTGAGGTGATAACCATGGACTGAAGCAGTCTAGCGCGCGTCCTCACCGCTACTCTTGAGTACGGCCGAGGGTGTCTGTATCTGATATCCACGCAGCCTCTGCCTCTTCAGGACCAGCGAAAGAGAAGAGGCCATCTGAAGCACCCATTTCCAGCCAATGGAAATTCAGATATACGCAAGTCTTCTCTTGTTTTTCCTGTATTGCCAGCGGTCTCCTCGAGCTCAGACCCCTGCCCCCCTGCCTCTTGCACTGCCAACCGAGATAGTGCTGGGAAGGTCAGAATTCACGTGGAAACCAATGGCTGGTCTTTTCCGGAGCTGCTGATCTCCGTATGATTGCCTCCTCTCACAGGGTCCAGGCTGTGTGGAGGTTGGAATCGCGACCCTGTACCCCGAGATGGCGATGGGAACAACCGGTGTGCAACAATATCACAATCCTTGCCAACGGCCAGACCCAGGCCAGAACGGCTCGCCTCTTGCTGGCCTTGAAGCACTGGGACGAGCCGAATGAACCCGTTCGTGGAGTCTCTTTGTTGGCACGATACATAGTCGCGGACGTGGAGCTGTCCAATTTGACATGCCTCATCGTCCTCCACCATTGCTCTCCCTGAAGCCCTACGTGCCTACATACTCTTGTGCTCGCCTGCCTGCCCGCTCGATATGGCCCCAGATCAGCCGCCGGTTATGTTGGAGAGGCCCCCCAATGGTGGGAACTTCGGATTTGAGACAGTTGACGGAAAAGCCACAAGGGTGGCCCCTTTGTGCGACGCTCAAGGCACACGCCGACATGTTGGATTTGCTTTTTCTTGCAACGGGCCTACGTACGAAAGACCAGCCTCGAGACCACCCCCTCTGCGAAGGATTCTCGCCGGACGTCCATGGGATGACGAACAAGTCCTGCCCCCCCCCCTCCTTCCCGTTGTCGGTTGGAGCCTCTCCCCGGATCTGTACATACTCCCGAGCTCGGTACGATGCGCTCACACGTCTGCGTGTAGACCTCCGTCATCTGCAGGGCCCAGACTCTGCCAGCATCATCTGTCATCATGGCTGCGGCGACGACGGGTTGATCCTCATGGCACCAAGCCGAACCTAAAACCCTCCGCACGCAATGCGCAGCCATCGGTATGGTCGCAGTGCAGCATGATGCAGCATGGTGCAGCAGTAGCCCCCGTCGTGTACGGAGATCTGGGCTTGCCCTTCCTGCCTCTTCCCGAGTCCCAATGGTAAAAAGGCCAGAACCCAAGAAGGGAGGCAGCATACATGGCACGCGACTGACATTGCAGTACAACCCACCCTGGGCCAATATCTGTTGTCCCCACCGACAAGTGAGGACTGCGACTTGCTACACCTACCGGTAGAATCAGCCGCCGGCCTGATTGTTTTCTGCGCCTCTGAGCTGTCCGGCATTTTGGCTCCCCCCCAACCCCTGCCGAGCTTCTGGCTGCCAACTCATGCATGTTTCTGCTCTGCTCATGTACGTCCGGTTCCAGACACCGGTCTCATGGTGCATCGCATCGTGTTACGATGACAGACTTGTAATGAAAAAAATTCTATTAAGAAAAAAAAGAGAGAAAAAGAGATGATAGAACAACTGCGAGGAGTGCTCTGCTGCAGTTACGACAAGGTTTGCAGCTCGTCATTGGGAGGACCAAACGTGTCTTCCTTTGGGAGCAGACAAGCATCCTTCCCGGGAATTTTTGCCACAAGGCTCGCGAGAAGGGGACGTCAATCGCCCTTTTCAACCATTGTTCCCTACTGAAAGGAGCACCCACCCTCCCGTCCTCTCCTCCCCGCTGGCTTGGCCCAGGCCTGTGCCTCAGTCGTGCAGGATGGAAAGGCAAAAAATGGGGTGCGTCTGGCTGCATACACAAGCGCGGCCACCGGAATGCACAGGATATCTGGCCGTATGCACCTTCTGCATCGTACAGCGGCGCTACTGCGCTGGCGGCAGCGAAGTCATGCTTGCTCCATATATGTGTTTTGCGCCCCTCCCACTCATTGCGGCCCCCCCCCCCCCACGGGCCCCCCTCCGGAGATGTCGCCTTCCATTTACAGGGACGGGAATGCAACACTAGACAACTCAGCAATGGCGGCGTGGTTCCATACCGTTACTGTTCTTACCCGACCGGCTCCAGGGGTATCGTTCTTTTTGTGGGAAAAGGCTGCCAAGGAAGCTCAGCGAGGTGGTATTCGCGGCAGGGCGTGCGTTGTCCTTCACACCACAATCCATGGTCTGATAATCTTCTTTCTCTGGAAATGCTAGATCTAAAGGAGGGAGGGGGGGGATAAAGAGGGGTGGAGGGGGTCCCCTGTGAAGTGCGGCCGACGACCCCATGTTCCTTTCCGATGATCATGCGAGGTATCACGGGCAGGCTGGCATGCCAGCCTGGGTCCGGGGCAGTTCACTGACCGCGGGGGAACACACATCCCCCACGAAAAGGACTACTCTCGGACATGGGACATGCGAGCGAGCGAGGCCATACCATATCACAAAGTGCTGACGAAACGCGCGTCTCCGGCCGCCGGCCTGTCTTTGTGTGCTTATGCTGCTGCACCGTCCGTGTTATGCTTGCCCTACTGCGGATGCAAGTATGATGCGCATACGGGAAGGGCAGGGCAAGGCAGGACAGGACAGGACAGGACAGGACAGGGCCGGCGGAATGTAATGCATTGATGTGATGTGATGATAGCACAACCTTATTTTGTGTCTCTAGTCCCTCTCTGCTTCTGTTGGGATGCAAGCAAGCAAGCAAGCAAGGCACGAGGCATTTAGGCAGGTAGGCGCGCCAACAGCAGGCCGCGTCCGAGGGGCTAAACGTGTCGCGACATGTCGCGCAGCAGAAACAGCAGCAGCAGCAGCAGCAGCAGCAGCTCCTGTGCTGCGATGCGAAGGCTATGCGATGCAACAATGACCGGCCGGTACTGACCTGCTGCTCTCCACAGGCTGTGAGACTCCAAAAAGGCGCGCTGTGCAATTCAACCCTTCCTCACCTCTCGAAGGCCGTCGAAGGACAGCCGAAGTCCAATGACGCAGCTGTAACGGGGGGTTCATGCAAAACGCACAGCGCCTCATGTTGGTTGAGCTGATGATCACCCGTACGCCGTGCGATGCAGCTACGTGTGCCGCCTGAGCTGAGTGCCGCTGCTGCTGTACGGCGTCGGTCAGGGTTGACTCGCAGGCGGGCGCATGTAGTCGTTGGGTGCGCATGGTGAGAAGAGAGGAGTAGCTTAAGGTGGGCGGCGGCGAGTTTCCATGTCGGCGACCTGGCATGCGCCGTTCATCCTCACTGCTCAATCAAACCAGCCCCGTGGGAGTTTAGGTCCGTCTTTGAGACGTCTTCTTGACCTCGTGTTGGGTGCATGTCTCTCCCTGGATCACGGAGGACGCTTGGGATACTAGAGCGCGGGAATTAGCAGACCGTACAACGTCGTCCAGCCCTTGAGATGTCCCAGACGGGGTCCGCATGTGACTTGCTGATTGCTTCCGGACCATGGCCACGCAACCTAGGTAGACCCGAGAGACAGGGACCGGCAGCGAGCGCTCGGGCAGTCGGGGGTCTCGAAGGTTCACGAACACCTTCAGACCTCATCCGTACAGGAGAAGGGGGTCCGTGGGAAGACCACAGGGGCCGAGATGCTTACCTGCCAGCCTGCCGATTTCTCAGGGAGAACAATACGGCCCGTCGATTCACTGAAGCCGTTAGCAAAAAACACGAGTCTTGGTGCAAAATCCCAACAAGACAGGGCACGCACGGCATAGCACGGCACGCCCGAGAAGCCACCTCACATACTAACTATCAGCCGCAGTGGACCTCTTTTCTCCTTGGGTGACTTACTTACCTGCCACCACACAATCTTCCCACCGTTCAACACGTCACCCACACGCCAGGACAGGCAGCGGCGCTGGCGGCGGCGGAGGCGTCGGCGTCCCCAGGCACCGAATTTGTTCGATGGGGCCGGCAAACAGAAACAGCTCGAAGGTCTCGGCCAGACCTACCAGCCACCGCGGGAGAGCCCTTTATTTTCGCGTGTGTTGTTGTTTATCTCTGTGCCGAACGGAGCAGGCATCAGGTCCTCGGCCGACCGAAACATTTCTGGTATTCATCCATGGTTCAGATACCAGGGTTGGGTCTCGACCCAGTCAACTTCCTTTGTTGATTTTCACGGCACCAGCATTGACGTTGACCAACCACGAGCCCATCCCGCTTCCCCGGGGGGTGCATTGCATGTGTGACTGACTGACTGACTAAACTAAGCTCCGGGACCCGCCACACGCTGCATGTATGTATGTAGTTCCCGCGGTGCTTCTACGAGGAAGGGGGTTACAGATCACAGAAGGGAGGGGGGTAACGGTTGGTTGGTTCCTTGCTCACCCCCCGTTCGAGCTACGCCACCCAGACGACCTGGGGGTAGGAGGAAGGGGGGGGGGGGCGATGTTCATCGTCTTGCATGAGATTAGATTGACCCTCCGCAGTCAACGCGATAGACCATCCGGAGGGTGCAGGTGCAGTGTGCGGTGAAGCAGCAGTTAGTCGTGTGCCCGCCCTGCCCTGCTTATCCGTCTGCTGTGTGTCAGTGGGAACGGGGAGAAAAAAACGTGCCGGCTGGGATGCTATCAGCCGCCGGTCGCGTCTTCTGTGTTCCCCGTGCTTCTTTACTGCTACTGCTACTGCTACTGCTACATGTCAGATGATACAGCCTTGGATGCCACGGCAGCAATACCAACGTGCACGATTCTGGGCTGTTCTGTTCCCGCATTGCATGATCCGCTCGTGGGGTGAAGAGATCAAAATCATCAATCAGTCTTGCTGGACGATATTGGGGGTCGGGCGTGGAAATAGTTAAGCCGTGGAACATTTGGCCTGGCCGGGACTTTCTTCTTTCACGATGTACGACTGACAGTTCCACGGGCAGCATAGAACCCCCCTCCCCCCGCCACCCGGTACATATTGAAATTTCTAGGGCGGTTGAGATTGGGAGACCTGCTTTGCCGCCGCCTTCCACTACAGCTGTTCGAGAACTGCCGTTGTGCCCCTTTCCAGAGACAACGTGGTTTGGTGGTGGGACTGCATGGTGAATTAAGAGATTGGTTGATTGACGGCGCAGGATGCTGGACGACCATACTTTTTTCTTCTTTTTGATCCGGGAATTCGAGCTGGTTTGCAGCACAGGGACCCCCTTTTTGGGCAGGTTTGGTCCCAGGTTGCTGGAACGCCCCCCTCTCCCCCGTGCGCAGGGGAAAGTGTACAGTCTGAGACATCGTATTTACAATCTTCATTGTGTGACTTTGGAGGTCAATTATCGCGGATATCTGGGTAATAAAGTTTCAGTCATGAAGATGGCCACGTCAAGGCCGTGTATTCAGTCGTTCATGGTAGGCCTGCAACGAAGGGGGGATTCATCAAGAGCAGGCTGGACGTGAATGATGCTACGGTCTGCAACTAAGAGATATATGAATGGCCGGTTCAATTTATCCGAGGAAAAGAAGGCATAAGGGAATAATTACCGGAGGGTGTGAGATTTCAAGCATTGCTAAAGGTTCCTGTGAACCGTACTTGAGTCTCACGGTCAGAATCGATGTGAAGGTGAAGGTCAAGGTGAAGTTGAGGGAGTGAGACCGACACCACGTGAGTGACGCGCCAAATTGGCGTCAATAAGTTGCCTCCAACTGGTTTAATGGACTAACGGACGCCACTTAGAACGCGGGAAGACACGCGACAAAGGCCAGCTAAGTACTTAGCCAAGTGTCGGTTTTGTGCCAGTTCCCGTGTCTAAGCTTGTGATAATCTGAGGGCTACACGACCATATTCCAAACAGAGAAAGCTGCCATCAATACCAGAGAAAACTTCTACTAATCCCCTGGGCATACAATCCTACTACCTGGATCCCACTGTCTTTCCACTGGTTGACCCTTTTCTTGAGGTTAAGGCAAGCATGGTCGGCCAGTCGTGAGCAATGACTGACTGACGAGCAGTGAGCTACGACATCTTACTCATTCACAATAGCCCAACTTATCTATCTCTCTGGGAGCACCACAACGGCGTTGGTAGAGCAAGATGCCACCACCAGCACCACCAGCACCACCAACAAAACCACCACCGTTCAGGGCCGCCGAGCCCAAGTACGGCCGGACCTTTGACCCCTGGAACAGCGTCGCCCTGGGCCACCAGCGCGCCGAGACCAAGGGGCCCCAGGGGTGGCGCGAGAACCGCACCTGGAAGCTGCAGAACCAGCTGGCGGGTGGGAACTCGGGCGGCGACCGCCTGTCCGACGCGGTCGGCGCCGGGTCCGAGGACTTCGACGAGAAGCACGGGGTCCTGGTCCCGAAGGAGGTCAGGGCTCGGGCTGCGAACAGCGTTATGGACATGCTGAGGAGGCCTGGGACGATGAGCCGGTGTGGCAGTGGTGGTAGTAGCAGTGGTGGCGATGGTAGCAGGAGTAGCGATAGTCGGCGACAGCTGGAAAGCATGCCACCAGAGGAGGAGAAGAAGAAGAAGAAGAGTGACAACCGAACCCAGGGAGAATTGGACAACGATACCGCAACGACAGCCGAGGAAGAACCAGAACAGGCCCTACGGAAGAAAGGAGGCGCGGTCTCAGAAACAGCAAAGTCAGGAGGAGGTAGGGACCAGAAGGCCGGCAGCAAGATATTCGACGGCCTGGTCGTCTACATCAACGGGAGCACCCACCCGCTCATCAACGACCACAAGCTCAAGCACGTCCTGGCCGAGAACGGCGCGCGCATGTCGATACACCTCGGGCGGAGGCAAGTTACGCACGTCATCCTGGGCAAGCCCTCGGGACCGAACGGCGGTGCTGGGGGCGGGCTGGCCGGAGGCAAGCTAGAGAAGGAGATACGGCGTGTTGGGGGGTGCGGTGTGAAGTACGTCGGCGTGGAGTGGTGAGTGTTCTTTGTTTCTTTGTCTCACATGCCTATTTTTCTCTTTCCTAGTGACCTACTGCCACCACTCGGTCTTTTCGGGTTCTCCCAACCCTCTCTTTGAGTGGAACATTTATAGGACAGTGTTGTTGCTGTTCGCTGAGTGACGCCTTGGTGCTGACAATTGGGTGACAGGGTCCTAGAGAGTATCAAGGCCGGCCGTCGCCTGCCCGAGACGAGGTTCGCCAACCTCAGGATTGCTTCGAAGGCGCAGCCGAGCGTCTACGGCGCCTTTTCGAAGGCAGCTCCGTGACCGTGGGATGGATACCGAGGAAGATGATGGCGTGGAGTCCGGGCTGGTGAGTGTGTTTTCCTTGGGGACAACTCATGTTTGCTTCTGAATGGATCCCCAACGCATATTGTTTTGCATGCCGTTGTGGACCATCAGATGCAGCTTCCTGGTCATTGAGGGCACGTCGTAGCACCCCTCAGAGAGAGGACACACAGCATTATGCATACATACGCTTGGTATAGATGGTAAAAAGGGGTAGACGCATCACGCTTGCATGCAGCATGGTCATGGCCGCCATTGGGGAAATGCACAAGGGCATCGTTAGTGGCGTCTCGGGAAAGCGAAACTCGCGGGGAATGGAAGAAAAGACGTAAAATAATAGAATCAAAGGTGGCTTGGATACTGTGAAGGTTAGATCGGCTACCTTGGTTTAATCTCATCCTTGGCCATTCTGTCGGCAGCTCGCCTTTCTTGGAAGCTTCTACATACCTGCCCCTGCCCCCTCCCATGCTAATTCTTGAGATTGGCGAGGATGAAATATGTCTGTTTTGGGTTGCCCAACACCCGAGTGTGCGATATAACGACTGCTTCTTCAGGGTATCTCCCGGGGCCTCAGTCCGTTGATCAGTCGACGGGTCTGGACTCATCCTTCTCTTCCGACCTACCTACTCCATGGCGGTGTACACAGTATCTCTATACGGTCCCCAAGATATTCATTTGACTCAGGGCGTGTAATTGAGCACTGACCGTCCTTTGCGATGAGGACTGATCCAAGCCGGACAAGAGCTTGCAAGTGCCCTCCACCGCCCGCACATCTTCCGACTCTCCAGCACGAATGTCGCACAGATAGATTAAACGGGTCTCACCATTCAACTTGCCCAACCCATTGTTGTACCATTCCGTACGACGCTCCCCCGCTGCGACAGCTCCCAGTCCGCCGTTGCCAAAATTTGCCAGCCTCCCGGGTGATTCTTATGCATACACGCACACGACGAAAGTATTCCCCAGACGTTCCATGCAGGTATTCTGACGCAGCCCACCTCGCCATGAACCATATATCGTATCACAGAAGCGGCGCCACTTACTATCCTCTGGTGATGGTGGAGGGCCGGCCTGGTTTAGCTTGACCAGGCCCTCGGCGGCCGATGATGATGATGATAATGACGACGATGATGGTGTTGCTGTTTTTGTCCCTTGTTCCACGGCGCACAGGACAGGGAAAAGATAAGGCGACGGGTCCAGCGGATCTGTCTGTTTCGAGTACAGCACCCCCCCTACGCCCAGCTTCCCTGTGCCGGGGACGACGTCCTGCGTCTCTCCGTCGCACAAGGGAAGCACAGCTCGAACCCGACGGTGTGTAACGTGGCGAAAGACAAGAGTGGACGGGCTACAACTCCTGTTCCCCCCCCTGCCTGGTTCCACTTCCCCCCATTCTGGTCGATGGCACGAGAACTTGGCGGTGTCGACATAGAAGGGCGCCTATGTGACTAGCCTCACGGAGCGATGGTTGCTAGCCCTGCTTTGTGCCCTGTTTTGATCGAGTATAGCGGCGACTGATCAGTGCCTGTGTGAAGTCAAGCCAGCCTCTCCGTCGTTTCGCGGTCCACAATCCCCAGATAGACTGTAACGGCTGCTACCGCACCAAGGCAAATACGAGGGCCCAGTCTAGATCCGGAGAAAAGCTAAGTTCGTGTGTTTGGCGCGGAATGATGTTTGGTGCTGACCGTTCTCTGAGTTCTCCTCGTATTGTCTCGTCCGATGATGCTCCAGGGCAATGGAGAAGCGGTTCTGGCCGGGTCTGTTCACCATTGACGTGATGTTGTTGTTTGTTTGCCAGAGTAGTACTTGGGTAGATCTAGAGAGACTGATGTGAACTTCATCGAGCAGAATTTGACGATCATCGGCATGTGACATCCACCAACCTGGGCCCGCTATCCTGATAGAGACTGGGGCAGATAGTGGTGTGGGTGAGACAACGCATGGTACGTCGACTTGCATTCTGCGAGATTCGGTATGCTGTGTCCTATGAAGCCAAGATTCGGTCATTAGCACCCACCGACAGCTAACTGGCTATTGTGGTATGATCAGCCTCATTTCACTTTGCAGATTGTCCTCATATGCCAGGTATGTGGAAGGTCTCTGGTTTGAAAAGACGAAGACCAACGGCTAGAGTTAATGGTTTTCAGCACGACGTGTGCTGCCTTTCCTGACACGCATTGATGAGAGTGCCTTAGGATCTGGACTGGGGGCGAAGACAGAACCCATGCCACTGTCACATAGTCGACTGGCAGCTTTGCTTCCGATTTAGTCTGCTTAATAGAAACAATAAGGGCATGGCATGGGCAACGGGCAAGCCGCCACGATTTGGTATGCGTATACCGCGATTGGACACTCGATATTATCCAGCAAAGCTTCCTAGAGCTATGCATGCATCAGACATAACAGGCCCCATTGAGTTGAAAGAATGAAAAAAAGACCACCTGATAACGCCAGAACTCCATGCAATCCATGTAGAACAAAATGTTATGACCTAATGATCCTTCAACCACTTTAGAATTTGCTCGAACGCAGTGCTCTGTGCGTTCTTGATGGTGGCATCTTCGTAATCACCGACAACCGCAAAACCTTGAGAGCCATATCAGAACCATCGGCCGAAGTAAGATCGAGGGAAGAGGACTTACCATGCGGCACTCCTGGGTATACCTGGACCTCGTGCTCAACATCTGACTTCGACAAGTATTCTTCGCCCGCCTTCCTCACGTCGTCCGGGAACAGGGGGTCATTATCGACACAGACCAGGCTCACAGGTGCTTTGATGCCCTCAAAGTCATCCCTTGTAACCAAGGTCGCATGTGCCAGGGCTCCAGCTTTGATGTATGGACCCTTCTCCCGGGGGCCTGTTTCCTCGTCCGCCGACTTCTGAGCGCCCCCAAACAGCCTGTTACCGGTGTGCAGCTTCCTTTCAGAGGCCAGGTGCAGAATGTACTTGCCTCCGAAGCAGTACCCAACAGCGTAGATGCCACCGCCATGGGAGACAGCGTCGGCAAACTCGTCATTCGCTCCCTCGAGTACCTTGTGTAGGATAGGCGTGACCTTCTCATCCGTATGTCTGGCAAGCCACATGTCAATCATGAAGCTCTTGACGCCCTCAACTGCTTTTGTCTTGAAAGCATCGAGAAAGGAGCTGCTAGGTTGTTCCTCGATAGTGGTTGAGTTGGGAGCGACGTCACCCTCGAAGAGGTCGGGCATGACGACGAGGAAGCCTTCCTGGGCGAACTTATCGGCTTGGATCTGGTTGTTGCTGGACTTGAGACCGGTGCCGCCTGTGAGGAGAAGGAGAAGGCGGGCTGGGGCGTGGGGATATTCGGCTGGTTTGGAGACATATACGTCTATGTCGTTGAGCTTCCTGAGTTCTCCCGTGGGTCCTTGTCCGCTTGCTTGAGTGCGAAACAATGTTAGCATCGCTGACGGACAGAGCTGTTCGACGAGGGACACAAGAAGCAACATACGGACAGGTCTGTCAGATACACAATGCTCTCCCAACTTTGGGCTCGCCGGCGTCTCTTCGACACTGACGCTGGCAGTGGGAGCGGGCTCTGTGGGAGCATCCTCTTGAGCATCGCTCTCCGGGGCTTTCGTAGCTATCTCAGGGTCGGTGGTAGTCATGATGTTATGGTTGCTAATTCTTGGTGCTGGTATAGCTGGACTGAGGTCACGGTCCTGTTTTAGATCACAGAGGTTGATTGAAAGAAGAGAGTGTTATTGCATCTATACAGCACCTTGGAAGTGAGGATCGAAGAGAGGGATTGGCATGTGAGACAATGGCTCCCAAGTGACGTACCTACCCTAAAGTGCTAAGTACCGAGGTAGTGAGGGGAGCAACTGCAGCCCATGTCAACACGATTACTCATCAATGCTTTAGCCGTAGGTACCTAGGCAGGTACTCCTGGTGCTGTTGCCTTGTCAATTTACGCGGGGTTTACGCGGGGCACATGTAGACGCGTCCAACAAATGCGAACGCGTCTTGACTAATTTGGGAACTTCCAAACTTCCAACTACGAACTCGTGACATTGCCCATCTCCTCACAACCTTCGCTTGCTGATTACCGAAGACTGCTTCTATCGATCCGAACGACAAGATGGGTGACGCTGCCAACCAAATCACAAGAGGCGCATTGAAGTAAGCTTCCTCTTTTGCCGTCATTGTCTTGCCTTGCTCGTTTTGCCCGTTTTTGCTCGTTCCATACTGACTGACGTGTTTCTCCCAGTGCCATATTCAATGAGCCCGACAGAGCGGCCGTTCAATTCCCAGTACCTGTTCTGCAGTGCCTCCAGATCAAGCCGCTGGCACAACAACAACCAGGCGGTGGCGAGAGGTACCGCATAGTGCTGAGCGATATCGACAACTATGTCCAGTGCATGCTTGCAACCCAGGCCAACCACGTTGTGCATGATGGCAAGCTGGTGAAGAATTGTATCCTGCGTATCAAGTCCTTCCAGTCCAACTCGGTTAAGGGAAAGAAGTACGTCTCTCCCCTTGTCTGCCACACGTGGAAGCTTTGTACTGACCTGGCGCATAGCATTCTCATTGTCCTCGACGTCGACGTCATCGAGTCCCTCGGGACACCAGAGAAGCTGGGCGAACCCGTTCCTTTCGAGGCCAAGTCCGCAGATGCGACAGCTAACACCACCATCGGCGGCTCAGGATTTTACGGAAATCACAAGCAAGAGGAGACGAAGCCAGCAGTGAAGAAGGAGAATATACCAACAAGAGGGGGTGGCAACTCTCAGATTGGCAACAATGTAATCTACCCCATCGAGGCTCTGTCACCATACGCCCACAAGTGGACCATCAAGGCACGAGTGAGCTCCAAATCAGACATCAAGACATGGCACAAGGCCAGTGGGGAGGGCAAGCTGTTCAGCGTCAACCTGCTGGACGAGAGCGGCGAGATCAAGGCGACCGGCTTCAACGAGCAATGCGACCAGTACTATGACCTCTTGCAAGAGGGTCAGGTCTACTACATCTCCAACCCCTGCCGCGTAAATCTCGCCAAGAAGCAATTCTCAAACCTGCCTAATGACTACGAACTGACCTTCGAGCGCGACACTGTCATCGAGAAGGCTGAAGACCAGAGCAACGTACCACAAGTGCGCTTCAACTTCTGTGGCATCGACAAGCTGCAAGAAGTTGAGAAGGATACCACGGTGGACGTCATTGGTGTTTTGAAGGAAGTGGCCGAGGTCAACCAGATCGTATCGAAGACCACACAGAAGCCCTACGACAAGCGGGAGCTCACTCTTGTTGACAACAGCGGCTTCTCCGTGCGCGTGACGATTTGGGGGAAGACGGCCACTAACTTTGACGCCTCTCCCGAGTCCGTCATCGCGTTCAAGGGCGTCCGCGTGTCCGACTTTGGTGGTAGATCGCTCTCCCTCCTGTCCTCGGGCACCATGGCCGTCGACCCCGACATCCCCGAGGCGCACAGCCTGAAGGGCTGGTACGAGGTTTCGGGCCGGACGGGCAACTTCGCCACCCACAGCAACATGGCTTCCTTGGGCAACGCGACTGGCCGGAAGGATGACACTAAGAACATCTTCCAGGTGAAGGAAGAAAACCTCGGCATGGACGAGCAGACTTACTTCACGCTGAAAGCCACAATCGTCTACATCAAGCAGGACAACTTCTGCTACCCCGCCTGCAAGAGCGAGGGCTGCAACAAGAAGGTCGTCCAGGACGACGCCGGCTGGAGGTGCGAGCGTTGCAACATCACCCACGAGAGGCCTGAGTACCGGTACATAATGAGCGTCAACGTCAACGACCACACGGGCCAGTTGTGGCTCAGCAGTTTCGACGACGTGGGCAGGACCATCATGGGCGGCAAGAGTGCCGATGAGTTGATGGAGCTGAGGGAGAACGATGAGGCGAAGTTGGCGCAGGCGTTTGACGAGGCCAACTGTGCGAAGTTCAGCTTCAGGTGTAGGGCGAAGATGGACACATTTGGCGATAACCAGCGGTAAGTCCTTTCTTCCCCTGTACTATGTTGACAATGGGCCTTGACTGACAATATGTGCAACAGGGTCCGGTATCAGGTCATGAGCGCCGCGCCCATCAACTACGTCGCCGAGGCCAACAAACTGGCTGAGCTGATCAAGAAGTATGAGCTGGAGTAAGCATGGGGAACTTGTATGATGATAGTCGGTGAAGAACCAAAAAGGCCGTGGTAATATTCCGCTGGTGGAAAGCATGTGCGCTTATGGAAGGATGTCTGTCTTGACGGCTTTGTACGGAAAAGAAAAGAGGGCGAACCTAATAGTGGTCTGTTAAATCACGTCGCTGAACGACAAGTACTCGATTTCGGAATGTATACAATCCAAACACTTCCACTCTGATGTCGCGCTCTGAATTGCGTCCATTCTCGATGTTCGTTACCAGACGCCAAAGCTGCGGTGACTTATTCCGAACAACCGCAATTGTTCGAATAGGAGGGAAGGTCAAGGAAACACGTGAGAACGGCCAAAGCCTCGAGACAGGGACCGTCGCCACAAGTGAAGACATACGGATCACGCGTGTGCCCTTGCTTAACCGTCCGGTCCACAGAGTGGATCATGCAAAGTTTTGGAATTGTAGCATATCAGGTCAATGAGGTTTTGTCTTTCTTTCTGTGCAGTCCGGCCTATGCAGACAGACCGCACAGAGAGTCGGGGAGATTTCTAAATTCTACCCTCGAAAAGCCTGCCTGCCTAGGGTTCAAATCAATCCCATCATGATGCAGAGGAAAGCTCTGAACACCCACGACCACCCCTTTGTGCTTCCCCTCCCTCAACGCCGAGCTATCCATATCATCACAGCAAAACAACAAAACAATGATTCGCAATGCGATTCTTTCAGGTGCTCATGACGGATCAGCTGATTCTTCCCCCCTTAAAAGGGAAGGCCAATTGAGTATGTCTTGTGGCCCAATTCTGAAACTGTTTCCTATCGCTCGGAGCTGTCGTCGATGGTATACCAGTCATCATCCGTGTTCTCGAGCTCGTCCGAACTGCGCTTCTTGGAGTACTGGGCCAAAGGTGAAGAAACTTTGGGTTTGTAAGATGGCTGCTTCTTCGCTGGGGTCAGATCTGCGTGGCCGTAGTAAAGCTTCTGCTTCTTTAGTGACGACGGCCCCGTTTGCTACAATGAACCCAAGGGAGAGGGGAGGGGTTTGTGAGGGGACGATTGCCCAGCCTCAACAGTGACCTCTCCTATAACGACCTTCTTCTCAACCGCCAGCTCTGTGCTCGTAGACGGTGACGACTGCACGCCGTGGTTTAACGCATGGTTGCCTTCCCCTGCCTCAGATGTTGCCACGGCCGGTGCCGAGGCCATTGTCTTTCGTGGCTGCTCGTTATCCTATATGCCACCAGATGCAGTCAAGCCGGTCATTAAATCCTCGTCGTCGACCGCGGCTTCAAAATTCGCAGCTGCAGGGTTCTGGCCACCGCTCTCCTTCTCTCGCTTTTGCTCTCGAACGTGGTGCTTCACGAAATATGGGTTGGTGGTCAGGCGGGAGTTGGTGGTCTTGTAGATGGCCTCAAGCTTTTTCATCTTGGCAAAGACAGTCGCAATCTCGACCTGGTACTCTGCCTCTGAAAGGTCATCTGACTCGGATAGGAACTTCAGGTAAGCGGGTTTGCCTGCAGGCTTCTCGATGAGACCCTTGAGCAAGCCGGATTGGATCATGCCTTGGATCAGCGCCTCCACGTCGTCCTCGCTAGGCAGAATGGCGCCTGTTTCAGCGCTGCACGTCTGCTGACGAATGTCAGAGAGCGACACTTTGCAGTGGATGTTCCTCAAATCTATGATTTGCCACTTTTGGTGCGCCGCCAGGACCTCCTGGATCAGGCCGGTGTTCCGATCGTTTGACCATATTTGTGCGTTACTCTCTACCTCCTGCTTGAGATTAACAGCGGACATGGAGTCGAAGTGGGACGCAACTGCCAAGTACGGCTTGGCTATTATCTCATACGTTTTCCGTGCATTGGCTCCCGCAGTGGCGGGCACCGTCGGCGTGCGGCCGTTAACCAGCAGGCTGACGAGTACCCACTTGCTGTACGCCTCCGTCATGAATTTGCTGACACCGCCGTCGCGCGTGGGATGGGTGATAACTCGTTCGAAAGCCGCGCGCGCCTTCGCCCACTGGCGCTTTGAGGAGTACATCAAGCCGACGGTAAGGTCGTATTGTAGAACTTGGTCGACCGTCAGGACGTTGGTCAGGCCCGTCTCGGTCATAATGTATGCGGTTGGTGGTAAGCTCAAGTCGCATAGAGGCTTTTGTAGTACTGTATTCGTGTTTCGGTTGCCAATGCCCGGGTCTCTCGTCATGCCGGGAAAGTAGACTATGTGCTTGTCCGTGACTTGGAAAGCTGGCTCGACGACGTTGGTTTCGTAGGCGAGCCGGACAAGGGACAGGTGGTGGGAGGTAAGCATGGCGCCGGTGGGATCGACCCTTAGGATTGCTCTTGCGAGGACTTCGACTGCCACATCGTGCTGGAGTATCTGTTAGAGGAGAGCCAAGAAAAATGATGGACTGAGCTTACCGGAAGAACAGTGCCGGATGCCACCTTGTCCAGCAAGCTCGAAAATTGAGATCCCACATATCGGATTTGCCGAGGATCGAAAGTCGAGAGGATGTTGACAAGGGCTTCTAGCTTCTCGTTGTGCGCGAATGTCTGGCTCTCGGCAATGGTGTTGAAGACGGCGAGGTAGGAGATGGTATTCACGGCTGGGTCGAGCAACTAAAGCGGGAAAATGTCAGCTTGAAGCAGCGCACAATAGTACGAGGTTGTCGCACCTGTAGAATGCCGACTCCTTGCTGTGCAATGGTAGCAGCATCCTTACGGAAGAGCTGATCTATTCGTTGTAGATGGGTGCTGACAGCGATGTCATAGTCGGCATCTGTAGGGAGGGCTTCCTGGGGAGGGAACCCCAGGAGAACAGAGACGGCGTTTTCCATAATCGAGGGTGAAATTGGCAGTTTGAGGGTTAAGTATGTCGAGTTGATCGGCGGCAAGAAAGGACCTTGATGGGTTTCAAGTGATTGAATGCTGATGATCCAAACGAAGTTGTCTGCCTAATTGAAAGTGGCCTTGAAGGAGAGGTGGGTTGGAGGAATATGCCACGACTCGACAAGCATGCTGTTGTAAGTCGCCAAGAACATAGAATGCCTGCCTCCCAACACAAACAGGGCAGTAGAGCAACAAAAAGATGAAGCCGTCAAATAGAGGTCTAAGTAGAGACTAAACGAAGCTCCCCGCGGTTGAGTACCGTTATGTGACGGGTGACGCGCGGGTGGGTTTCCTGTGGGGGAGACACACCGAGGCCCGTCCCCTCTAGTGGCGCCCCCCCCCCCCCAATCACTACCTAGTGGCGGCCCAAGCTTCTTCCAACAGGGCAGCTGGGGCAGCTGCAGGGTTTCGAGGGTTAGGACTCAGCCGAGACTTAGCCAATTACCCTAACCCTCGTTTGTAGGGACGCCTGGGATATCATGATTTTCCACTCAGTTAACCTGTGTTTAGCATCACCCCCAAGGGAACAGGTCATCAGCTCCTATTGCCCTCCCAGAGTAGGTTTCTGTTTGACTTTGGCACTGAGTACGGGCTTCGTATAAAGCTGTAAGGGGCTCCAATTTTGAGCATGTGGTGCGTTGCTCATATATACTCGGCTGACAGCAGAACAGAACTCATAATTACAGGAACTGCTCTAATCAAATCAGAGATGTCTCTTCCCCAGAGTTTCGAGCTGCCAGCGGCGGCGGACTTTCATGTCCATCTCCGGGACGGCCCCATGTCTGCTGCGGTTGTGCCCACGATCCGACAGGGTGGCGTCAAGTAGGTCTTGTTCGCCTGCCCCCTTTCTCCTCCAGTCATGATAGGGAACACTCTTCTTACATTCATGGGTTGAGGCGAACAGCGTAGCATATGTCATGCCCAACCTGGTCCCTCCGGTGACAACCGTCTCCCAGGCCCTGGAGTACAAGCAACGCCTTCAGGCTCTGGACTCTACTGTCACTTACCTCATGACCCTGTACCTGCACCCTTCCATTACACCGGAAGTCGTCCGCGAGGCCAAGAAGGCCGGTATCGTGGGTATCAAGAGCTACCCTCATGGTTTGACGACAAACTCCGAGTCTGGAGTGACGGATTATAAGCAGTTCTACCCTGTCTTTGCTGCCATGGAGGAGGCTGGCCTGGTGCTCGTGAGTGCTTCGTTATGACGATAACAAAGACGAGCCCATTTCAAATACGGCACTGGCTGACACCTGCTCAGAACATCCACGGAGAGTGCGCCAGTGACAACAAGAAGAACATCACCATTATGAACGCCGAGTCAAGTTTCCTGCCGACCCTAAAGGAGATCCACACCAAGTTCCCCAAGCTGAAGGTTGTGTTGGAACACTGTACGACTGCGGATGCCGTGAAGGCTGTTGAGGCCTGCGGTGACACCGTAGTGGGCACCATCACCGCTCACCATCTGTAAGCAAGACCGAGGCAGCGCCCAACTGAGCTGTTGAAAGAAGAGCGAATAGCTGATAGTGACCTAATCGCAGGTTCTTGATTGTCGATGACTGGGCAGGTGACGTGGTAAGTAACCTATCTCACCCTGTTCTTCACCCCTGCTCTGGGGTGGACCGCGTCATCACATCACACATGTACACTCCAAAGTTCCATACACACTGACTGACATTGGATGCCCAACAGTTCCATTACTGCAAGCCTGTGGCCAAGGTACGTTGCCCAAGATGCTACTACCACGCAGCCTGCCCCTGAGCAGCGCTTACCACGTGGTGGTCCTATATGCGTGTGACACCATATCCGTTGCTAATCTCGCCCATAATTACGACAAACAGATGCCAAACGACCGTCTCGCCCTCCTCCGCGCTGCCGTGACCAGCAAGGGGAAGTTCTTCCTCGGCACCGACAGCGCACCGCACGACATCAGCGCCAAGAAGGGCAAGGGCAACACGGCGGCCGGCGTCTTCACGCAGCCCTACGCCGTGCCGTACGTGCTCACCGCCCTGGAGGAGGCCGTCGCCCGCGGGGATATCGAGGACAGCCAGGTCACACAGGAGCTGCTGGAGGGTTTCCTGAGCGGGTTCGGGCGTAGGTTCTACGGGGTCGAGGAGCCCAAGGAGAGGATCGTGGTGGAGAAGAAGGGCGAGGTCATCGCCGAGAGCTTCAAGGGTGACGGGCTGGAGGTTGTCCCGTTCAGGAAGGGTAAGGACACCTGGAGTGTGAGGTGGGTTTGAAGGAAGGAGACCGGCTGGGACTCGTGTTGGATAGAATAAGGCAAAGCCGATGGATACTCGGGGTCCATGTTTTTTTCTCGGTTCTATAGTTGTTTGATGGCAAGAATTGCCCCATATGCTATAGACATGAAGACCATACTGATCCTGCGGAACCCTTTTCGTGTCTGTATGCCGCAAATCCCCCCCATCCGCCATTGTCGTTCTGGATGATGGCCGCCAAGCCACAGAGCCCCATTGCTAGGGGTGTTCAGGTCTTGTTTGCTATATTACATGCCACAATTGTCCTTCAGATCTTGAAAGAGGCTTCGGTGTTCCCGAGTGCAAATTCAACTTAACGCAAATTGTTCCCTTGAGGCGCAGCCCACGTGCTCCTGCCCCATCTTCCTGACACGGAAGGCTCGTCGTTCCTCATCAATAATCACCACATCAACGCGCAGAGTGAACAAATCCAAACGCCGTCAACAAAGGAAAATAAGTAAAACTGTTCGGTGGTGGGGCTTTTCATCCACTCGTAATCCAATCATCCAGAACGCAGCAGGACAGGGAGTCATCGCGAGGTCACTGTCACCACCAACCTCAGCTCAAAGACATGAAGCACACAGGTCGATTGCTCGGTCGACAGGGCCAGGCAGGGAACGCCAAAGCCTAAAGCTTAGCACCGCGCTGCTCCTCGTCCTCGCCCTTGATGTCGCCACCTTCCTCAGCGCCGGTGCTGTTGTCGTCGCGCGAGTCCTGGTTGAGGTCCATGAGGGCGGCGTAGAGGTTGGACTCGCTGCTGGCGTTCGCAGCGCCGCGAGGAGCAGCGATGCTGTTGTGGGAACAACGGACAGTGGAACCCCGGATGCTGGTGGTGCGGTTGTTGGCGCGTTCGGCTCTGGCCGGGTGGCCGATGGGGCCGTAGTTGGGCGCGTTGAAGGCTGGGCAGATGGATTACATGTTAGCGCATGGGTATCCTACATAGCTCGAGCTGGTCAACAGGGGAGAAGTTGCGGGTGAACAGTGTAACTCACCACCGCCACGGCCCTGGCGCGAACCGCCAGAAGTGCCAAAACTTCCGCGACCGCCGCGGCCGATGTCTCCGGTACCGAAGCCACCAGTATGACGGACTTCCTCGACGGTCTCACCGGCGTGACCAGGGCCATGCTGGACAGGCCGCCAGGCGCTGCTGTGCCAGACAGGACCAGCCGTAGCCTCACCACCAACACCCGGAGCAGCACACAGAGCACCAGCACCAGCACCAGCACCAGCACCAGCACCAGCACCAGTACCAACACCAACAGGAGCACCGACAGCACCGCGCCGTCCCGCAGCGACGTTGACGGGACGGTCATCGATAGCAGCCATGGGGCGCTGCTGCTCGGCGAGGAGCTTCTTCCACCAGGCGGGGTATCCGTGGAACAGGCCCAGCTTCTCCTGGGTCTCCTTGTCGTTGGGCATCTCGTGCTTGAACTTGCAGCCCTGCTGGGTGAAGGCGCAGGTGCCGTCGTGGATCCACTTGTCGCAGTAGATCTTGTCGCGCCTACCGGCGCCGGCGGACCGGTTGGCGACGACCGAGGAGGTGGTGACGAGGGCGGTGCTTGCTGCGGTGGGGCTGGTGATCTGCTTTTGGGGGGAGCAGGCGACGATGGTGTCGATGCGGGTCTGATGTGGTTGGGTGGGAGTTGTGTCAGCTGTCACTTGTCCTGGTCTGGTGGACTGGCCGTGCTGGTTCGGCCTGGGGCTCCTGAGTCTGGATTGAGGGGGAGCGAGGTGGCTTGCTTACCTGGATGCGATCGGCCGAGTTGTTGTCGCTGGGGCTCGAAGGAGGAGGCTACACGATCCAAGTCAGTTTACAGCCCACCTGTAGCGACATATTATACACATTTGCGTCATCTTTTACTCGTTAAAGCCCCCCGACTAAGTGACAGACATCTTCCTCGCCAAAAGAGCACCGCAAGGATTACTGTCATTTTGTAACTTACCGTCACAGCAGCCTGCGGCTCGAGCTGGTTATCAGCTGGCTGACCATTGGGGCCCGGCATGCGAGGGACCGGGAGAACGATCATGCCCTGGTCAGAAGTGACACGGCGAGGGATGTCTCTGAGGTCAATTGGGAGCAGATCGACAGCGATAAGGCGCGTATACTGGCCGTCGCCGCGGTCGTAGCAGTAGCCCATCGCCTTGTCCATGTCCGCCTCAGAAATGAAGGAACCGTTGGTAGGATGCATCTTTGCGAGTTTGGCCGTTTTGCTAGTGTCAAGCTGGTTGTTGTCGTTGAGCACGTGAAGGTCGTGGACTGCAGCGAGAGTGTGATCGGCCAAGTTCGCGATCGAGCGGTAACCGTTGCTGCCGAGGAAACCGTTGTTGTTGTTGTTTCTCGAAGTGTTGCCTAAACCGACAGGCGAAACGGGAGTGGACAATATTCTGCCGCCGCTCGTCGTTGCGGAATTATTGGTATTGCTGTTGCAAATGGCAGAAGAAGAAGCGCCTGCCGACGATGTCGTCGAGGAGGGGAAGATCAGGTTATCCAATCTCGTAGTGGAAGTGCGCCAAAGTTGACGAGCAGTCGACGGGGCGATCAACGATGCGGACCGGTGCTGAGGGGCGTTGGGTGCAAGTGGTCGTCCGGTTGTCTGCTGAGGAAAGCCAAAGCTATTGGCACCACTGCTGTTGATTCCAGAAGATGTGTGACTAGCCTGGGAAGTTTCGCCAGTCACTTTGCTCCGCCTGTCTTTGATGGCCCGGAAAAACTCATCATTCATTTCCAAAGCCTTCCGAGGGTCACTTGACATGTTTCCGGATAGCTCCTGGAGAGGTACGGTTCCGGCGGGAGATGCCTCCAGAGGGTGGTGTGTCGACGAGGCTGGGGACGTCTCACGGGTGGAGACGACAGAAAGTATACCAGAAGAGCAGCTGATGTCTGACGGCGAGTTTGGAGGATGCTGAAGGCCGACAACGTTGCTGCCAGGGAGAGGTTCCATGGTGAGAAGGACAGAGCTGATGGAAATTTCGGAGGATGGAGAATTGATAAAGAGCTCTGGGTGCAAACGAAAGCAGATCTCTGCCAACACCTACTCCATACACTGCAGTTTCCAACACAAGGAAGTGGAGGAGCACAACCAAGTGGACAAGGACCGGCTAGCTATATCTCTAAGACCAGTGTATGGACATCAAAGGTGGTCGGAACAGCAGGATTCTAGACATCGGGACAAGAATGTAGCAGTTCACTGCTAGAGCGTTTGAGCTCCTTTTAGTATCGCTCTGCAAGGCATACTTATTCATGGAAGCAAACGGACGAAGTTATATGCATCAACGGATACCCGCAGCCCAGGTTTGTACCCCCCACGTGATTGTTGTCCATCTCTAGCAATCGGTCAGTACATGCAATACTTATTGAAGAGATTTCAAGCTTTTCACGGGCAGGGTAAAGAAAAGTAATATCAGAAAGCTTCGTTATTGTATTTGCCTGTTCTTCAGGCTGATAAGTTAAGAATGCCAAAAAAGGTCATCAACAGCCCTGAGAAGTGGAACAAAGACGAGCTTGTTCTGTTCGCTTGCCAGCCTGGCAAAAGAATCAAACACACCGGTGGAGACACCTAAATTCCTCCTCAGGTGTGTCAGTCTTGCATAAACAGCTGCAAGCGCACCTACTGTTGTATTGCCGTGGTCACTTGCCACTTGCCCTTGCTTAGTTACCAGTGCCCTCTACTTCCTCAGATACTGAATCTGATCCGGATGCTTCTTCATCCGACTCGTAGTCAGATGATTCCTCCGAACCTGATTCATCATCGTCAGAGCCGGAAGACTCCTTCTCAAATTGCTGCTGTGGAGCAACAAGCCGGGCCTGTTGCTGCAGAGGCTGTTGAGGTTGCTGCGGTTGCTGAGCGGCCTGATTTGGTGGATTTTTGTTTTCCACTGGTCGACCATTCTTCTTCGCTTTCAAAAAGTTCTGGAGTATTGCCCTGTTCTGTCGGATCTTCTCAGGGTCTCCAGCAGAAAGAGCCTTGACACCGTCAAGTGCTAATCGTATGTGGATCTCCGTCCTCAAATCGGGGCACTGTATTGGCCGCGGGTGGAAAAGATGACAGTTCGCACATTTATCTCGAGACGTGGACGAGCTCAAGCTCGTCCCGGTGAGCCCTGTAGCGTTGACAGGGGGTGTGTTACGTTGATTTGGAGGCACTGAGATTCTTGGGCTCGAAATTCCAATGCCACCGTTGATGCCTTGAGTGTTGGCATTTGATGGAATGATGTGCGGTCTTACTGCTCCGTTGATGGCGCCGTATCCGTCGTGTTGGGCGTAGTGCCCGGGGTTACCTCCGCCTTCGAAAACGGGGAAGGAGTATGGAAAGGTTCCGGGAAGCTGTTGGGGATGATGTCCGTGAGGCTGCCCTTGCCCGTAAGGCCAGGGGTACTGCAGTTGTGGTACCCCTGGTCCTCCCCAGGGATTTGTGTACTGGTGCTCGGGGTATCTGGGACCTGTGGAGACGGGGACTGGGATGATGTGTCCTGTTTGTCCTCTGAGGCTTGGATCGTGCCCTTGCCCTTGGTCTTGGGTTTGCCTTTGGTTGGGGTTGAGATCAGGCTGGCTTGAGACGTCTGCTCGGCCTTTCGGGGGTTTCGGGGAGGTTGTCTTTCTTGGGCGGCCGCGCTTCCTTTTCCCTGGGACTTGCTCTGGGACTTGCTCTCTGCGCTTCGCGGAGTCGGTCGCTTGCGTGGCGTCGCGGGCTTTTGGGGTGTTCGCGCCTTTCGGGTCGGCTGGGTCCTTCGGGGGGTCGCTCGCTTCGATGGAGTTGGCTGAGGTGTGTTCTTGTTAGGAGTTTGCTTCTTGTGAGGGGTCTTGCGGCCGCGTGCTGTACCTTTCTTGGCCTTGCCCTGTCCATGTGAGCTTGCACCAGATCCAACTTTACCGTCTTGCGAATTATCGCTGTCAGAGTCTCCACTTCTAATGAAGTCCTCATCGATGTCAGAGTCAAGCCTCTCTTCACCGTCAGCATTCTGCTGATCCTCGAGGCCGTAGTTGCCTTGAGCAGTGTACTTGACAGCCTGCAATGTGTCAGCTGGTAGCTATTTTGCGAGTACTATTGGAGCTGGGCTTACCTGTCGCCGTCTGCCACCGCGACCAAGTACTTCCTTGTTGAGTTCAGCCAGGCGCTTCGCCTCTTCCTCCCTCTGCTTGAGGATCTGGTCCCAAACGCCGATGTCAAGTTCGGGGTTCTCTTCAACCTGTATGTCATCAGCAAGGTCACCGGTCTTGTTTTCCCATACCCGCGCGTAGGCGAATTGGGACTTGGTAGGCTTCTCGTCATCAACTGCCTGCGTGGACGCCATCTGCGACCTATCCAGTAGCTTTTCAACGGCCGCCGCATCGTATCTGATTTGCTCTTTTTCATTGTCACCGAAAAGAGCATCAGCACCGTGCTTCAAGATGGATTCAAGGTCCTCGCCAGCATCTTCATCCTCGTTTTTGTCCATACTCTCGATCAAGGCGTGATCAAGCGCCATTTTCTTCCGTCCAATCTGCATTATTTTCTCCTCCACGCTTCCCTTGGTCATGAGTTGGAAACAAAGGACTTTCTTCTTCTGTCCAATCCGATGTGCTCGGGATAAGGCCTGCAGATCTTGATGCGGGTTGAAATCAGGGTCGAGGATGATGACCGTGTCCGCCGTCGCCAAATTGATGCCTACGCCTCCAGCTCGAGTGGAGAGGAGGAAGGCGAAGTACTCGGAGCCTGGCTCGTTAAATGAATCTATGCGCTTCTGTCTCTCGAGACTAGAAATGCTTCCGTCGAGGCGATGGTACTTGAAACCGATCCCGGACAAGAAATCCTCGATGATGTCAATCATGCCCAGAAACTGACTGAAGATAAGCACACGATGACCACGCTCCTGAAGTTTGGGCAACATCTGTTCCAGCAGCATGAGCTTGGAAGATGCTTCGACGAGGTTTCGATGCATAGTCTCTGAATCCACATTCTTGTCTTCAACGGCCCCGCTGTAGAGGAAAGGGTGACCAAGGCACTTCCGCAGTTGTATGAGGATATTGTTGAGGGAGCTCCTCTCATTTGACTTGAGCTTATCTTTTGCGAAGATAGCACGGATGAGCTCCGGATTCTTCTGCATGATGGATTTACACAGCTTCTCCTGAACCACCGACATAGAAACCGGGAGAATGATCTGTGCCATAGGCGGTAGGAATTTAAGAACCTGCGCCTTGGTCCGACGAAGGAAGTATGGCCGGATCATATCGTGCAGCTCATTGATATTGTCCTTGGTGAGCTCAGCATATTGCTCATCGAGCCGCGCAGCATTCCTAGACGGATCGATGAACTGCAAAAGATTGAACAGCTCGCGCTTGTTGTTCTGGAGCGGGGTTCCGGTGAGTAGAAGCCGCCAGGGGACCTTCATGGCTTGAAGCGCGCCATATAGCAAGTTCTCATCATTCTTAAGTCGCTGGCCCTCGTCCACAACCAAGCCGATCCATTTGACATTCCTGAAGAGGCTCTTGGTGTTTTCATCCTGAGCAGAGTCGTAGGACATGACCACAACATGCGCTTTCATATCCTTTGCACCATTCGGAAACAGCTCGTGTTTGTAAGCAAGTCTCTGTGCCTCTCGGCCGCCATGGTAGCACACCACTCGGAAATCCGGTGCCCACTGTTTGATCTCTCGGCGCCAGTTGGGACAAGTTGAGTTGGGAACCACCACGAGCCATGGCCAGCACCGGGGACCTTGTAGACTGATGGCAGTCATCAGGCTGATGACCTGTATTGTTTTTCCGAGGCCCATCTCGTCCGCCAGAACTACGCTTCGTTCCTCCCAGAAGCTGTGTAAAATCCAGTTCAGTCCCTGGATCTGGTATTTCATGAGCGTCCCGGTAAGAGCATCGGGCTGCTCGGGGGCGCCATTGGTACCATCCTCAAACTCGATATCCTCCTGAAACTTCAGCTCTCGGAATTTCTTGAGGCGCTCTTTGATATCTTGAATAGGTTCAGACTTGAAGTGCTTTCCGTTAAGGAACTCGGAATATGCTGAGATAAAGGCTTTCCAGTGATCGCCAGAGTCGTAGTTGGGGGGTTCATCCCACACGGCCTCGGTATAGTCAAGGCCTTCGAACTTAATCAGGGCCTGATCTATCATCCAAGTCTTCTCGAGGTCCAATTTCTTCGACTCGAAGGCGAAAGATCCCTTGTATCTTACGTCCAAGACCACATCAGCAAGGAGGTACTCCTCGGGGATAGCTTCCTTCTTATCGAACTTTGGCAGTAGATTGGCGCCGTCCTTTCGCTTGGGAAAAGCCTTGCGCATCACCGCGTTCGTCACTCCGTAGACCCAGGGACCGGTCTTCCACTCACAATGGGCATATGACCTTCCCGCCCATTTGACAAGATACTCCTTTGCGTCTTCCTCCATGTCTAAAGTAGTTTGGCCGGTAATGTAGACATCGCGGTCCACAGGTCGCCAAGCCACCAAGACGTCGATTTTGTTACCCGCCATATCAATGCAATCCTTGCACTTCCACTCGGTCGAGTACTGAGCCAACCGCTTAGCTCGAATGCTGTCACCAATTCTCTTGTTGCCTTGAATCGGTGGAAGGTGGTCAAAATGGTAGGCGCAGTGGCATGTGACGCATCGGAAAAGCACATTGTCTGCGTTGTCGAGCAAGTGCGGTTCTACGGGATTGACAGGATCCTCACCACCGTTCTCCTCTCGGAGCTTCTGTTCTTGCGTAGCGGTGCGTTTCGGGGCGAAGGCCTCGCATGCCGGTCCATCAGCCCGACAGACCTGGCAGACTCCGAGGTTAGGTGCTCGGTTATCCTTCTTCCGACGAACCCCAATGCAGTGCCGACATTGCAAAACGAACTGCTTAGGGCTAACCTTTGTAACAGCATGCTCGCGAGTACTGCGAAATCCAAGACAAACCTTATGGTAGGCCATTGAACAGCCTTGACAGTAGATCATCATACCTTTGCTAGGGGTATAAACACCACCGCCGCAGGTAACACAATTCCTGCAATGAGAGTCTTTAAAGGGACCATCTGGTATAGACTCAAAGGCTTCTTTAGCTCCAGAAGCTTTAGGGGCAGTTGGTAGCTTCTCCTCTTCGACAGTATAGAGTTCCTCATCTAGACCAATCTCAGTCATAGTGCCGAGGGCTTTATGGTCTCTCTGAGAGCGGCGGGGTAGCTCAAACGCGATATCATCGCCCTCTTGGTAGCCGATAGCATGAGGTCTTCCGCGGCCCCGTAGGTTTCGAGTACTGCCACCACGTCTCCGGGACTTCTTTTCAGGTACGATATCCGAGGTCACTCTGAACACGCCGTTACCATCCTCATGCTGAAGTTCATCAACGTCATCGTCGTATAGTCGAGTACTGCTAAGGTTTCGCAGGTTCCGCTTTCTCTTAGCTCTTCTGTCGGACTCATCACCCGACTGCTGCCCGACTTCGACGTAGTCAGGCTGTAGAGACCGATGGCGATCACTTCGGCGTGTACGGTATGATAGGCCTGATAAGGAATTCTGGACCTTCTGCAGCTTACGACGCTTGCCAGGAAGCATGGGGCCGTCATCATCCTCATCCTCATCAAGGTCTTCGGAGGGATCAAGCATTGCCTCATCTTCGTCAGCATCCGCGTTGACCTCAAAGTCAGGGTCTTTAACGGCCTTGCGCTTCCGCAGGTTTCCGCTGAAGCTGAAGCTCTCGTAGTCTGGATCATAAGCCATTGTCTTCGGCCTACGGTAGCTTGCAAGAGCCTGGCGGCCGTTCGGGTAGCTCGAGAGCTGGTCAAAAGCGACCTTCGGTTTAGATGTTAGCTCAAGATCTGATAGAGGTGTGTGGTGGGTGGTGGGCTGTAGAAAGAAAAGTGACAGTATTGTCAAGGAAGGAAGGAGGCAAATGGGCAAAATAGGTGTAACAACCCATACAACCGAAGCGCCTTGAGAATCAAG
Source organism: Cytospora paraplurivora (assembly GCA_021272945.2). Classification (NCBI taxonomy): domain Eukaryota; kingdom Fungi; phylum Ascomycota; class Sordariomycetes; order Diaporthales; family Cytosporaceae; genus Cytospora; species Cytospora paraplurivora. The sequence continues at coordinate 405,267 of JAJSPL020000027.1, forward strand.
ACGAACAGTAGCAGAACACTTGTGAGAGACCACTGGGATACTGAAATGAGGTGACTGGGGGACCAGAATGGAAGCTGTGCTGTTGGTCATACCATGTTGCCCTGGTGAAGCCACTCGCAGACTAGTTGTGTTTCAATGGCTTGCAACTTCGAAGGTGAGCAGGAAGATGGTAATTGATGTAACGGTAGTAGTCGAAAGGCATCAACGAGGCACAAAGAAGCCGACGATAGGCCTTCCACTTCTAGGCAGAGTTGCTCAAAGATTTGAAGAGGGGAATGTGTAAAGGTGTGCAGAGGTGAGGATGTGAAGTTTCGATACCAAGTGGTGGAGAGGTAAAGCAAGGTTCCTCAAGCCGGAGACTCCTATTTGGGCAGGAGGCTCTCCAGAAAAAGAAGAGATGAAGCCAGCTATAGGCAATATCAAAAGGGCAAACAGTTCCTTCCTACTCAAGGTAGGAAGGATCTCGATAAATGAACCATTTCCAATGAATTTTCATAGCATCGTCTTTTGCTCACCTGATCTATACGCCCATCCTCAAACTCAACAGATAGCCAAGCCTCCCCAGGAACGCCAGTCTTGATAACATCAAGCACCCGGTAAATCTCGTCTCCTGGAGGTATTGGAGTGTACTCTTGCGCTTTATGGGGTGGCAGAGGGGCGATCAAGACTTCGAAGTTGAGCTCTTTTGGTATCGAATCTGGCTCCGATTCTAGTTCTACTGTGGCATCCACTGGAACTTTGGCACGCTTCCGAAGGGCTTTGACGGGGCTCTCGTCTGCCATCTCATTGTCGTCGCTGTCCTCCAGCTTCGAATTAGACCTCCCTCGACCTTTGCTCGAGGCCAGACTTTTGAGAAGCTCAGCAGTGCTTTCGTATCCTGATTCGACGTCGGCCTTGTGTGCTGGAGTGGACTTGCTGTGAGTCCTGAGAGGCCGTTTTACGGGGCTCCTGGTCTTAGGTTTGGCGGGAATCTCATACTCTATTTCATCTTGGCTATCCACCACCTCCACCTTGCGACCGTTAGTATTTGAGGTTGATGAGCTTTCAAGGCCGTTCGGCTCCATTGGTGCAATTGGCGCCAAAGGGGCCATCGGGGCCAAGGGGGCCAAGGGAGCCATGGGAGCCATAGGAGCTGCTGGCGCTGGTTGCGGTATCGGTCCACCGTCGTCCTCGTCGGACGTGTCTGCATATGGGGCAAGAGTCTGCTCGTAAACGAACTCCTCTGGTGTCGTCAGAGGTTGGAGCATAGCCAGTAACTCTTCGTCGGAGTTCTGTGCCTCCACCATGATGTCGAGGATGTCGCGCAACTCCGTCGCTGCAAATCTATCGTGGGAACAGAAGTCGAGGTATTGAGTTAAACATCTAGAGGGTTGTCGCAATTAGATTATGCGCATCCATCTGAATAACTAGTGTCCCTTAGGTGGTCGCATACCTTTAGGGATCACATTCCAACCGGTATATCCTCGTTCTGCCTCGTGGTTGAGGTCTCTGGCGAGAAGGTTGCACTTGGAAAGACGTCAGTTAACACTTGCTGTAACTCGGATTCAGCATATGATTAAAGTGCCCGGGACATCCTTTGCGACGCGTCCGCGTCGGTGGGACCAGCCCCAACGGCTAGGCTAATAAGCGTGCCCGAGCGCAGCAGTAACCCTGCTGAAGAGGCTGCCTGCCGGAATCCCTGCAATAATTTATAATTTCTGGGAGGCAAATGGGCCTACTATGTAGATTATTTCTCCCCCACGTCGATGAACTAAAACTCCCCTGCATTCTATTGTCCTCGTGGGTTGTTCTTCTATGCCACCAAATATGCAATGAGCTTTATCACCAGATTGCCCCTTCTCGGGCGTAGATGTGGCTTTCTCTTCCCACCTGTTGCTCTTCCTGTGTGCTTTAAGAGGGATGCCTCCCGACTGTCTGCCATTCACGACGGCCTTCGACGCTCCGACAGAACGAGGCCACAAGGCCCCAAGGAGATCCGCCAAAGACCCGGTGAGGATGAGTACCTAAGCCCAGAAGAGCGCCGCCGCCAGAGGGCACTTGCACGACAGAACCCTATCACCTACAAGATACGGAAGGGCAAGAAGGATATTACACAGGAGCCAGGGCCGTCGCGGAAGAGCAAAGCCGCTCGTTTCGCTGACCCTCGAGACCCATACGGAAAGCATAGTCTCGTCAAGAAGTTCAAGACCGGGGAGTTATTCAAAGAGTTTGAAGGCCAGGGACAGGTCAAAAAAGATGGACACTTGCAACATGACGATTTTGTTCGGCAGATGATGTCCGGGGAGTCGGGAGACCCTTCAGGTTCTCGAAAGAAGGAGTCTCCAAACCGAATGTCTGATGCGCCGCGCGGAGGCAGAAGCAGACCCGCCGCATGGGGCGAGAGGGACCGAACAGACCGACGTGCATCGTCTGAAGGGTACAGTAGAACCCCGGCATGGGGCGGGGAGAGGGACCGACCAGACAGGCGTACACCTTCTGAAGGGTTCAGTAGAGCCTCGGCATGGGGCGGGGAGAGGGATCGAGCACCCCGACGGGAATCCTCCGAAGGGGATGGCAGGGATAGGTTTGACCGGGGCGCACGTGTGAGCCCGAGATCTCATGATTCGCCGGACTACCGTGGCAGTCGAAGTCAGTCCTCTCGCTCTTCCTACCAGCCGGAAAGGACGAGGTCCATCGAGTCAAACTCCGACAGATCCTACAGATCGGACAGACCCGACAGACCCTACAGGTCGGATAGACCCGACAGAACCGATGATGCCGACGAGGCCGATGGAGCCTGGGTGAAGAAACCGAAAAGACAAGAAGGACCAGTATCAATACCATATTCATCCGCTGCTTCGCAATTCTTGTACGGAACATCGACCGTCGAGGCCGCCCTGGCAGCCAGCCGCCGGAAACTGTACAAGCTGTACATATACAAGGGCAAGGACCGACGGAGCAAGAGTCTTGATAAAGACAATTTCATTGCAGAATTGGCAAGAAAACGGGGCATCCCGGTGGAACATGTTGATGAAACGGCGCTGCCAATGTTGAACAAAATGAGTGGGAGCCGACCGCACAATGGTCATATCCTCGAAGCATCTCCTCTGTCACAAATGCCCATCAAGGCTCTCGGGGAGTTTTCCGAGGGCGAGGGCGTGGGCGGACCAGGCTTCCGGGTTGTCCCTGGGCATCAGTCTTTCGAAGAGGTGGAGGTCAATGGTACTTCTGAATTCGTGCCTGTCGACCCCAGCCCTCGCAAGCCGCTGGTGCTGGTCGTGGATGAGGTTCTCGACCCCGGCAACCTGGGCGCCATCATCCGGACGGCCAGCTTCTTGGGCGTGACGGCCGTTGCTGTGTCGAAGAGGAATTCTGCGCCTGTCACGCCAGTGGTGCTGAAGGCTTCAGCTGGAGCCGCCGAGACGCTTCCCATGTTCTCGATCGAGTCCGTTGCAGACTTCTTAACCGATTCGAGGGAGAACGGGTGGATGGTGTATGCTGCCGTGCCACCACAAGGTAGCTCGCCGCGTCGCCAAGTCGATACACTGGACGTGGAGAAGATGGATCCTCTGCTCAAAGACCCCTGCATTATCCTCGTGGGCAATGAGGGCGAGGGGCTTTCGAGGGCGCTGAGGAGGGCGGCTGATATCGAGATCAGCATCCCCAATCTTTCTGGATCAAGAGTTGTGGACAGCTTGAATGTCAGCGTTGCGACTGGCTTGCTGTGTTCATCTTTCCTCAAGAGCAAGGCCAAGGAGTTCGGCACTGACAACATCCTGAAGGTCCAGGACGCCGGAGCGATCTTCTAAAAGAGAGAGGTCTTGGAAGACGTGTACGAATACTGTAAAAAGGAGAAGGTGCATATAGAGATATACCCAACATTAACATCATTCACACCAAGTTGACAAGCCTGGTGGGTTCCATGTATTCTACCAGCCACGTGCTATCCTCCTGTGCCTTATTTTGCGTGGCCGGGCTCCAGGCTTGGCGGTTCTGCTGTGTACCTACTGAAGACCGAGGCACCGGTACACTGCAAGCATTGTTTCCACCACTGGAGTGTCCCCACTAATTGCCATCTATAGTAACCACAACTTACATGGTATTTTGAGAAGTTTATTGCCCTTGAAGAAATAACGGAACACCAAATCCTTCTTCTGCTCGACGTGGTGAGCGTACGACCTAGCAGGAAGCAAACATTGTTTCAACAATCACGAACCAGCTTATGACAAGATGTCACAGTCTCGGCACATGACCCCAGCCACCTCACAACCAGCCGGTTTGCAGGTATTATAGTCTATCTGCGCCAATTGCGCCAACGCGCACTCCATCCCGAGACTTACACTTTGTGGGATTATCTCCCTCCTCGATATTCCCATTCCCAAATTGGAACACTCGCTTCTTATGCTCACACTATCATGTATCATTCGACCAAACAACTGCACTTCATTTGAGCCTACTAGACGGACAGGCGCAAGTGCGCCGAAGCCGCCGCCGATACTACCGATCTATACGCGCCTTTCAGGAAGGGAGGCCTGGCACTGAGCCAATAGCAGCCATGCGGCCTTTCACCTCGTTACTGCTGCTGCCGCTGCTGCTGCTCATCACGGTTCACGTCGGGAGAGCTCAGGACAGCGTCCCAGGAATTCCGACTGCTATTCGCAAGATGAGCACCGACGCGGGGGAGAAGCTGCTCCAGGAGTACCTCGCCTTTGGAGGGGGGAAGGAGTACCAGGTAGCGGGTGTTAGCACGCAAGCCCAGGGGCTCACACCTGCTCATGGGTGGCTGGAAGCAGGAGAAGAGGATGAGCTCTCGGCTGTCAACTCGTCGGCATCTACGCCATACTACGCACCCTTCGCTCTACACTTCAACCCGGCATCAGTAGAGGCGGGGGCGCATAGCGCCGGCGGCGAGGCGAGCGCATGGGAACAGTCTCGGAGAGCCAGGGATGTCATTGCGAGGCTGTTGCAGAGGCGGCAATACGCCTGCCCGACGGGCATGTCAAATTGCTCCTCGATTGGGTACCCGTACAGCTGCTGCCAGGCAGGGTTGCAATGCATAAAAATCACGGACACGGGCTTGGGACCGGTGGGTTGCTGCCCGGACGGCGATAGTTGCTCTGGGTCGATTGCCTGCTCGGGATCCGAGCAGGGGTGCCCGTCGAATATTGGAGGGGGGTGTTGCATCGAAGGTTATGTGTGCGACAGTATAGGCTGTAAGTGCTCAGTTTCTAGGTGCGGAAGATAGATTCGAATATGTTGGCTGATCTTGAAGTCTATAGGCGTGCAGAGCTCAACCCCGACAGTAATCGTCGTGACACAGACAAGCACTCTCACCTCGACAGTTGGCGGATCTCTAACGACCGTCGTCGTCACCGTCACCGTCACGGAACCCATATCCGCGAGCACCACCACGAGCGAGACAACCACCACTACTCCCTCCCCAAGCACCTACTCCTCGACCTCAACAACGTCAACGACAACGACCACAGCATCAACCTCAACCTCACCAACAACCACCACCAGCCCCAGCGCCCCAGTCCGCCCAACCTCCATCAGCACAACAACATCCACCACCACCTACCCAGCAGGCTACTGCCCAACCGGCTTCTACGCCTGCTCGGCCGTCTACGGCGGCGGGTGCTGCCAGACCGGGCGCGACTGCCAGACCCACTCCTGCCCGACCACAGAGTCCACGACCATCATCTCCGGCACTGCAACGGTCGTCGTGCCCCTGACGGCCGTCCCCTCCTCCTCCAGCGCGGGGTCGTGTGCGGGCGGGTGGTCGCTGTGTCCGTCGGACGGCGCGGTCGCGACCTCCGGGTGCTGCCCGTCTGGGTATAGCTGCGGCACGGCGAGCTGTTTCCTCGCTACGGGGGGTGTCACGGCTAGCAAGGCGAAGGAGCTGCCTGGGAGTAGTGGTGCGGTGAGGGGGGAGGTGAGGTGGGTGGTGGTGGTAATATCCGCTGTCTTGGGCCTTTTGTTGGGTTTGTCGTTGATGTAGACGCGGACGAGGATCAAAATTTTCAGGAAGGGGAAGCATGCGAGAGGATTAGGCATGATTGATGACTCATGATAAACGAAGGAGTGGCAGGAAATAAGAGACGACCTCGCTCGGGGGTTGACGCGCAAGGCAGCAGTGCGCAGCAGGTCCGCACATGTATGAGATAGAGATTCGGTTTATGGATTTTATACCCAAGTTATACTCAATGACCCGCTCCATTGTACATGCTCCGATGCATCTCACAGACACGTGAGCCCATCACCACCTCCCTCGGGCTTTGCTTTCAGGACTCCGAGCAGTTGCGGGCTTGGGAGGGTTTAGATACCTGGCGAGCAGCCCTGTCACGCCAGCAAGTCTCTTGAGTTGGATCAACGCCAATGGTGGTAGAGAAACAGCAATGCATGTTCCCTTGGAGCATCTTCGATATGCAGCATCTTATCGAGATCAACATTATACCCGCTAGCAGCAAAAAAACACCCCGTGGACTCCTTCGAGGGAGACCACGGTCACGAAAAGCCCAGGGAACTTTTTGCTGGTTCTTCACTTGAACCCCTGGCCTTGAGGCTGGGAGTGGTACAGGTGGGTAGGTAGCTGTAGAGGTTCCTTGGTGGTGTAGTTGGCCACTACACCAGCTCGCCTCTACGGTTGAAGTGATGGGGCATAGTGATGTTTATATGGGTGGGAACGGGGGGTGGGAGGTAGCAGTGTACTATGTGTCGCTGGTGGGGATGATACCTAATAACCACAGGGACTGAGGCTCTTTGTCTCAATGTTGTTTCGATAGACGAGGTCAGCTTTCCAAACCCGATATCCTATAAGCCGGTCATGTCAATAGCAACAACTGAAGTCGGTGGCCGAGTCCCAATGTAATCAAACAAAGTCATATTCTTAGATGAGGCGAGGCAAATTGCCACTTCGCAGGGTCCTAAGTATCGCTAAACAATCCCACACTTCCCGCCTCTCCCGTCCGAGGCGAGCTTCAAGAAACCACCCAACTACAGATCTAGTATTCGGGGTATAGGTCTGTGAACCAGTTTTGCTTCCTAAGCCGCAGCCGCAACCGCCCGGGGCGCCTCCAGCCGGTGCGCCAGCTTGGCCACCCGCGCCTCCCTCTTGGCCTTGACGTTCTTGCCCCAAGAGTCCTCAAAGAGGGTTGGCTTCTTCTCCAGGAACCACTCTGGCAGGCCCATCCTGCGGACGACGTTGAAGGCGCCCGTGCCGATGGTCATGCTCTGGCCCAGGATGATGCACTCGCTCACACCCTCGATACGGTCCGTCTTCATGCCCGCCGCCGCCTCGAAGAGATGGTCGGCCGTCTTCTCGAAGGACGCGAGCTGCAGGACCGAGTCGCGCATCTTCTGCAAGCCGAAACGCGTGATACCCAGCACATCGCCCTTGTACGTCATAACATCAGCCAGCAGCTGCATGTGTCGAGGATCGATACCCATGTCTCCCATGACCTCGGCGATTTCGTTGGCGATTGTCGTTCTCGCGGCCTCGATACCTAGGACGTCACGGCATTCCATGACGTTGTTGCTGCGCGTCTGTGTACCTATCACACCTTCTGTGGTCATGCACGCCCGGAGGCCGTAGCCTTCTACCAGAACAGTGTGCTCACTCTGTTCGGAGGTCTGGATAATGGCACGCGTGGCCTCAGGGTAGCCCGAGATAGCCACGGTGGGAAGCATGCGGCGGAGGTAGTTTACGCGCAAGAGGAGATCCGAGGCGCTTTCGATCACGGTGGCAGACTTGCCGTTCCTAGCCAGGCGCTTCTGCTCCGCAAGATCTTGCCATGTGTTGCGCACGCAAATCTCGATGTACGACGGGCCAATGTTGATGTCGTCGCGGGGTATCTTGAGTTTCTTGTGTTTGACGATTGCTTCTGCAATGTCCCTGGGGCCTATGCCCAAGTGCATGTCTTGCAGAGCTGCCATGTCGATTTCCAGAACAATCAGACCTTTGTCAGCAAGCCACTCATCTTCGATGTGCTTGATAACGTCCGAAACATAGGTCTTCTCGATCCTCGCCTTGACGACCTTGGCGACCTCAATCTGTCTCTTGTTTTCCAAAGGACAGGTGATGACAGGAGTACTGATTGTTTTAGAAGCGTTGATGATTTCCTTGATACGCGGCACACCCTGAGTAATACTCATACCGGCAACACCAGCGAAATGGAAAGTCTTCAGCGTCATCTGGGTACCTGGTTCTCCAATCGACTGAGCGCCGACTGCACCAACGGCATGTCCTGGCTCAACGTGCGCTTGCTTGTATTTGTCCAGGCACAGTCGGATGAACTTCTGCAGTGTTGTGCGGGAAACCTTGGCAACACGCTCAACACGAGCTAAGCTGACCTTGTCTTCCGCAGCCGTGTCGATCTCCATCCCATCACCATCACCTGGGGCAAGACCAACTGCTTCTCTGGCTCTTGACATCTTCTTTGCCCGAGCCGACACGTATGCCTCGATATCCCTGAGGAATTGCCGAGCACTCTCGTGCTCATCGATGGACATGTTGCTGTCATCGTCGTAACCAAGTACCTTGCCGTCCGTCATGCGTCGTCGTGTGTACTTGCCACGCTCCTGATTGATTATAGCTTCACAGACTTGCATTATTTCACGGGGCAGCAAAGTGGGCTCGTTGTTGTCCCACGTGAGCGTCTCGGCGTGTGTCCAGGTGCGGTCGAAGTGGACCGGCTTTCCTGAAGCCTCCATATCCACAGGGTCCAGGTTGTCCGCACCGAACTGGAATTGTACGATTCCACCTCCAGACGTACGCACTGTCTCATCATAACCCGTTGACAAGTCTTCCAAAGACTTCATCAGCCGTCTCGACATGTATCCAGTCTCGGCGGTTTTGACAGCGGTATCAACAAGACCTTCTCTTCCGGAAATAGCGTGGAAAAGGAACTCGGAAGGCAGCAAACCGGTGTAGAAACTATTGCGGACGAAACCCTTCGAAGCAGGCTGGCGAGCGTTCTTGTGGAAGTGCGGCAGACTTCGGTCCTGGAAGCCATCTGGCACACGTTGACCTCCGATAATCTGCTGCCCGACACAGGCAACCATCTGGGCAACGTTGATGGCAGAACCTTTGGAACCAGAATTGGCCATGATAAGTGGTGCGTTGTTAGGGGTGAGCGAGGCTTCACACTGCTGACCAGCTGCCTGTCGGACTTTACTCAAAATACCTGATATCGAGTTCTCCAGGGTTTGTTCGGCATCGCAACCGGCTGCCTTCTCCAATTTACCTGCTTTATAGGTCGCAATCAGGTCGTCGCACTTTTTGTAGGCAGTTTCTACAAGATTGTCCTTGGATTCTGTCAATCCGTTGATGGGGAACACGTCTCCAACTCCAATGGAGAAGCCCTGGTTTGTCAACGCTCTTGCGCAAAGCCTTGCAAGCCGGTTCATGGCACCGGCTGCGGCTTCTGGGCCGTAGTCACGAAGGATAACATAGAAAATCGAATCTTTCTTTCCGGCCCCAACGGTGGACTTGTCCATGACACCACACATCACCTCAGAATTTCGAATGACAAGCCAGCCATCATTGGGACACATGTCAGGAGCCATGCCAGGGCGTGGCTTGTACTCTCTGCACTTGGCATCGAGGTTGACCTTAACAGGGGACTGCTTGTTTGGTCGAATGAGGATGTTGAAGACTTGTTTGCCAGTCCAGAGTGCGGTGGGCTTGAGGATGGCTGGGGGAGGGAGATCAAGGTGGCCACTGCCCTCCAGCATCATCTCGCAGGTATATGTGAACGATTTGCGGTCGTAGAATTTGTCCTTGCTGCTGATAAGGTACGCAGCTGTGATGAAGTCTTGTGTAGCCGCAATGATAGGCTCCCCGTTCTTTGGAGTTGCCAGGTTGTGCTTGACACCCATGAGCGTGATAGCTTCGGCTCGCGCCTCTTCTGTCTGGGGAATGTGCAAGTTCATCTCGTCTCCGTCGAAATCAGCGTTATATGGAGTGCACACACACTCGTTGAGACGGAAAGTCCTCCAGGGCCGCACCTTGACCAAGTGGCTCATTATACTCAACTTGTGCAATGAGGGCTGCCGATTGAAGAGTGCAACATCGCCATCTACAAGGTGGCGCTCCACAACATCACCTATGGAGAGGTCATTTGCTATCATGTCCCTGTTGCCGAATTTCAAGTTGACCTTGTAGCCGCCATCCTTCTTGATGATCCCATTGGCGCCCGGCCAGACCGTTGGGCCATTCTTGACAGCGGTCCTCATGACGTTGATATTTGTTGAATTGACACGCTCAGGATATGTCATATTCTTAGCTACGAGCTGGGGTACTGCGACCTGGTCGATACCCAGGTTGGGATCCGGGGAGATGACAGTTCGACCGGAGAAGTCAACACGCTTTCCTGACAGGTTTCCACGGAAACGACCTTGCTTGCCCTTCAGACGCTGGCAGAAGCCTCGAACCGTCTTGCCGAAACCTGGCTGCGAAAGACCTGGTACATCGCTGTTGACATACATGGCGATCTGCAGCTGCAGGTATTCCCACTGCTCCATGATAGTCGTAATGGGCTGTCCCTTGTCAAGAGCTGCGCGGATGAGACCACTGATGTATACGATCTCGGCGAGTTTGGCGGTGAGGTCGTCCTCGGTACTGGAGCTGTCCTGTTGCACCGATGGCCTAATGCAAATGGGGGGTGCGGGAATGAATTGCCATAGGAACATCTCTGGGCGTCCTTCTGCAGGATTCATGCCCAGCAGCTCAACGTCGGTTGGGCTAATCAGCTTGAACAGGTTGAGCACGCGCAAAGGGTTCAGGTCTTCCATGGCCTTCTTGACATGCTTCTCAAGGTCGGGATTGGACTTCTTGGCCTCTTTGAAGGACGCATCGTACCGAAGCTTGCTCTCGGGTGCGACCTTCTTCTGTGCTGTGGACTTGTTGTAGCTCACAAACTTGTCGTGTGCCAGCTTGATAACGCCCAGCTTTCGGATCTGGCCATTCACTGCGCCGCAGTAGGGACACTCCTTGCACTTCCTGCACTGCTCGTTGATCTTCTTGCAGATCATAGTCCGCCTGAGGTTGTCAATACCGGGACGCCGCAACTCTTTCAAGAACTCGCGCCGCTCCTGTTCGGTCAAGAGCACCTTGCTACATGTCTTGCAAATGTTCTGAAGAATTGTCATTGTGAAGCGCAAATAGCCGATATGAAAGGCGGGCAGGGCGAGTCTGACATGACCAAAGTGGCCGACGCAGTTCTGTAGAGGGAGCTGGCAGGTCGTACATTTTCCAGTCTTGCTGGATATGCCGAGACGAGGGTCGAGGGCACCGTTCGGGACCGGGGTTCGATTGTTCTCGAGGTCGTAGAGGGAGCGCGAAGAGACCTCCAAGACACCTTGGCTGACAACATCTTGGATAGACCTGAGAAATGTCGTGTTAGTGCAAGCTATGCAGGCAGGTATGAAGACGAGTGCCGTACTGGATCCCAAATTTCACGTCCTTGAAACGTTTTGGGAGGTTATCCACGACCTGCTCCTTCATGACAGCAGGTGCTGGTGGAGCTCGTCCTGCCATCTTGAGGAATTTGGTGCGTGTAAAGCCTCCAAGGACGGTCTATAGCAGTGTGCTGTCGAGTGTCGAATGGAGCGACTGACGACCGAGGGTTTGTTTATTGTCAGGTTCGAAGAGCTGGGTTTTGTGGGTTCTGTATAATCGATGTCATTTCTATCGAGGGCACATGATTTGCTTGTATGGCCAAGTCTCCCACTATGATACTGAGACAAGTATGACTCTTTCTTGTCGAGGTGTAAAGTCTGGTTGGTCTGATGTGGTGCAGAAAACGGTTGCGGTTCCGAGGCGCAGGAAAATTGTCGGACTCGTCGCCGACCATCCCACCATTTGAGGCTCCTCACTAAATCCGCTTAAGGCCGCTAGAAAGAATCACTTGCTGCAATTGATCGTCCTTAGCGGAGTGTGGGGCATCTGCGGAGAGGAGGGGCAGGCTTTCTGCATTGCAGGTGGCATATGCAGGGGTCTCCCTGTGATCGTCCTGAAGCTCTTTTGCAGCTGCTTTCACATGGAAACGGACATTGTCCTATCCCACCACGTTCTGAAGTCCAATAACACGGAGAAACTCTGAAGAGGCTGTCTTTCTAGAGCTTGAAATACTTTCCCATAATCTCAGCTTGCAAATGATATTTCATGATGGCCAAGGGGATTACTATCCCGTACATTTAAAGCTGGCATCCTATGGCAACCACACCAAAACCGGTCCTCCTTTGGCTAGGCCAACAGTCTGTAGGCAGACGACCAGATTTTATGGCGTTGATCTCCATTGCTGAGGTCTATGGTAGAAGCATCCGCCTCACCACCCCCTGCGGACATCATTGCACTCATTACTTTGCACTTCCATTCGACACCGGCAAATATCCTGGCAAGAGGTGTGGCGAGTGATAATCTGCTTTGGATATTCTCAGACGGCCTCACCAAGTCCCATGTTACGACGTTCCTCCGTTAGGCATGAAGTCAACCTGCGCTTGTCATCACTGGTTCAGTCCGCAGTGTGCTCTCCGCATGTTTCTTCCTACCCAAGCAAAGAAGCCTTGATTCCCTGGCGCGTTATTACAAGCGCAATAGCGAGCCAGCCGATCGAAGAACATGCACCAATCAGTCCCCTTCTCCGGCCTTAACACTGTTTTCAAGCATGAGGACTTCACAATCGTAGCCCATGCTGGCTGCGCAGCATAGTTCCAAGTACTCAGCGGCATATTGACAATCCGCACGTTCCAATCTCACACCCATCACATAGTGCTATGCCATGCGTTCATAGCAGAACCTGTACGGAGGAATGCTTAAAGAACCACCGTTTCTTTATGAGGCTGCAGTTCCTCGAAATTTGCCTTACGACCCGCATTTGAGGAAGCTGGTTCGGATGAACGCGTTATGCGGGACAATGGTGCTTTCCAGTTTCGTCCATGTCGACAGATCGGACAGGGTCAATCGTTTATTCTAGTGTTGTTGTGGGATGGGCGACGTCTCGAAAGGGCGTATGCCGGTGTCATACCTCGATTCCTTTGCAGCTTCAGGGCAGAGTTCATCCCTCCCGAGTCATCATCCAGTCTACCAACCAACATCCCATCATCGCTAGGTCCATGATCAATGGTGTCACAACCAGGAAGAGCGCTGCTTGATCCTTGACGATAGTTGCACCAAGGACCGTACCCGCTATTGTTATAGTCCCAATTGAGGTCATGTGCTTCTCTTTCCACGCCCTTCTACCGAAAAGAGAGAAGGCAATATACCAATGCAGCGATGTGAGGAGAAAAATATCAAAGATAAGAACCTCGCAGGACGCAAATAGTTGAAGATCGGGAAATAGTGTAAGCCGATTGATCCTCGATGTATCGCAGGTCTGCCGCGACGAAGTCAGCTTTGGTCCATGTCTCGTTGTCGAGGGACGCCGTACAGGGAACTCCTCCAAAATATTTACAAGTCCATGTTCTTGGAAGCGTGAGAGGATCAGTAGCGACAAGGCAGTGATAAGTGTCACCCCGACTGCATCCAGTCCCCTAGCACTTCCCAGGCTGGACTGACATTGAGGCAATGTTTGTAGCCCAGCAATCTGAGGGTCAGTTGCTGGGCGCGCTGGGGGCTTGAAGAGGCGATGAATCTGATAGCCGGTATAAATTCTGTACTTTCTATTCTCCGTCATGGCAAGTTTCGATCTTCGAAAGTCTTACTGGAGATGTCGTTCAAGGTCAACACCGAGACCGGTCGACAGCAATGTGTCTTCACGACAACTCCAAGGGCCGTGTAAGGATGAGAGACTTGGTCTCGAGAAGTGCGAGGTGACAGAAGCCCTGACAAGTGGAAGTAGATGACAGACCGCCTAAGCATATTCAGGCAAAATGTCACCAAGCCACTAAGTCATCTTCTTCCCCTCCTTCAACAAACTTGTCAGCCAATCGCAGGATCGATATGAAAGGCGATCAGGATGCTGCTGCTGCAAAACTGACAATGGTCCGCCATGTCAAGTGGTTCGCCAGATCAAGTGGCTTACCGGTTCGCCCACAGGCCGCCCGTTAGATCTTAAAGGCAACCAGCACTAAAAGATAATCTGTACATGGGTACTTAGGTGAGGATAAACCTCCAAGTAGGTATATAAGTCTACCAGCTTCCAAAGTGAGAGCGCACTGTTTCACCCAGCTCCAGCCTTTCACCTATATGCATAGGATCTCGATGGTGTCAGTCTGTTTCCTCATAATTTTATATAGTCTCTTTGTTGCACCACTGTGTCTCTACACCACAGTTAATTTTCTCATACGGCACCCAACTGGTATATACCTGGCATCGGCCTCATGCCAGAGGCACTTGGGAGACTAGGACAGGCTCTGTTCACAATCCAATCCATCATTGCATTCTCCATTTTCCTGTTCGCAAGCCAGCAAGAGAAGTTCGTCTGGGCGGTCTGGGTAACCAGCGGGTGAGTTTCCCATACCTGGGGACACAATATCGGCGTATCTGCAATTATACAGTCGTACTGATACAGTTGAGCTTTAGGGGCTTGGCCCTCTGGGCTGTCATCGGCATCCCTCTGCTACTGATATACAGGCAATTCCTGCACCAGTATGTCTGCTCAATATCTCTCGACTTGTTTGTTTTCTGACTTAGAACAGAAGGCTCCCTTGGGTGGTTCTTGTACCACTCAAATTCTTCTTCCTATTCAGCGGGTTCCCGCCATCTGACCTGTACCGCGCGGGTCTTTTAACGCCCTTATCCGTGATGATTGGCATGATCTGCATCATATTTTACAACGAATCCATTACAACGGCTCTCGAAGAAGGCGAAGGTCCCGTTTATGACACACAGCAAGGTGAAAATAACGTTTAATCAAGTACGCAGATCCATGCCAAACTTGACACAGAATTGGATGTAGGATCTTCGACAGAGGAGGGCGGGGGGGAGACGACAAGACTGCATCTATATCTACACTCAAACAGTGGGGTGCACTACAATACCGAAGCACTCCGAGGACGATACAACCCAGTAATTCATTCTGAAGCGGACATGTAATGTTCGGGCAAACAGAGACACAAGCTGCCATCCGACCCCTAGCCGAGAAGTACGCGGTGCCAGCCAGGATGTGGTGGCATGGTATTCACTCGGCCCTGGAGTTCGTAAGACACAAGTTTCCGGTACCACTTGAGGGTATGTTGACTTTCATCTACTTCGCGTACTCAATGATGGCTCTCCTATACGAAACAGTACCCGCGCCTGAAGCTACTTGGATTGTTCGTCGTGCAGACCTTGGTCGATACCGCATGGCTATGCACGAGGACGGTATCCGCGACCTGGAACTTCTGGCTCCAACCAGTCAGGGATGGTATTCCCAGGCCAGTTATGAGACTACTACTGGCCGACTGTATCACCACCTCGCGATCTTTGCTAGACCGTATGCAAATCAGCAGTCCTACAACTACAGCCGAAGCGTGTGTGCGATCATCCCTTCCAGTTCAGCGTATGTTGGCATCCCCATATATCTCAATACCTTCTCGAAGATCATTGTAGCCGCACCCAGCTTCAGCCCGCCGCAGTTGATGCTCTCGCTTTCTCCTCCTGGAGGGATCGGGGCTAGCCTGCTGTCGACAGGTCCGCCTACCACCAAGGCTCACGCCCCAACACTTGGCACCAACAGCCTCAAAGGGGACAAATATTTGGCCCAGCTGAATGATCAACCTCGACTCAGTTGTCACCTCACCCGAACGACGGGCATTGCGACGATGAAGCCAGTTGCCACCTACGACAGCGCGTCTTACGTCCGAGTACGGTTCACGGGCGAGGAGACCACAAGTCAGAGTGATAGCACTGATAGAATCGCCCGTGGGCCTCTGGGCAAGGTGGACACTTATACACCGGCGAACCACGAAACTCGACACCGCGACTGGCCCAAACAATACCGTGAGCGGAATGACCCAAGAAATACAGGAATTTTCGTCAAACATGGTGACTTTTGCGCAGGCCAGTCGATCACACACTCTGGCCCAAACAAGCAGCACATCGAACTGCCCAAGTCCATGTTCGATACCACCGATTACCTGGGCAAGTGGATATGCGACTGTATCGACGACCGCCATCACTCCCACCCCTCAATTGCCAACCCGGAAGACGACTTCTGGCCGTTTCAATATCAGCCACGTGGTCAGTCGATTCCTCGGAGTAAGGCAATCGCCTGTTGTGTGCTCGGCATGCCTACCAAAGCAGCTGCAAGCGACGGCGCACGCTCTAGCAATTCTGTCAGGGACTGGGGGTGGAAGTATCAAGGAAAAAACGTCGTACGTTGGCATGGTCAAGAGTTATTCAACCCTTGAGCCGACCGGGTCGGGTTGTGTGGTATTTCAAACTAAGTGCCTTGAGCAGGCGCTCACCCTCTGGGGGAAGCCTAGCATGTCATTGCACAACCCAATAAAAACCGAATCAGCTTGAGCGACCAGAATCATTTGTCCGCGATCTTCATCAACGGCAGGAGTATTTAACTAGTTTCCAGGCCACACTTCGAGGGGGCTTTCTCGCCAACTTCAAGCGTCGTCATGGTCGTGCCATATCCCAGAGAACTGGTCCATGCGCGGTCTCGAGTTGAATGGACAGAAGTACTTCCAGCCCAGAACCCCCAAACCGACGAGCTCGACGATGGTGAGCAAGTCTTCGAGATCGCATCATTCGCTGTGGGCAGAGCACGAGAGTGTCGCACGGCTGGTGTACATAATTACGACACTCGCCTCTCACCACAGTTTCACGTCACCTGGCGATGGCACCCTTCCCTCGTCAAAACGTGCTGGAAATCCAACCAGCAATCGTGCGTTGCGCCCGAGAGGAGGTCCAGGGGGATCGCAACATGATGCCAACCCAACCCAGAAGCAAGCACAACCGCGCAGGGCTCGCGGACGCTGCGTGCCCAGCGCTCGAGACTGCTTCCGAGGCGGGGCAGGATACTGCATCGCTTCAACTGTTACGACATGCTGTCGTAGGTTAGAGAAATTCAGTGATTGTGTACAAGACCGGACGTCAGATGTTCGGGGGATGTGTGGGTTGGGTCGTCTCTGGTCAGATCCCCGTCTGACAGCGTGCCGTCAGGTCAATGCGCGCCCGAGCCTTAAGAACGGGGGGAGTGGGTGCGTGGAGATGTATATTGAGAAGGACATGCATGTATTTGTACGGATCCATAGGCGTTTTGGTCAAGATGCATAAAGGCAGGAACGGCGTCAAGCTTTGATTGAAGCAAGAGAGCACATACAGGAAAGGGGTTTCAGGAGTCCCGTACTTCAATCCAGGGACACTGGAGTCATAAAAAAATAAAAGAGCGGCTCACTTTGAGCACCCGTGGACTTCAGAGCGATGCTCGATACATGGAGTCCAAGTGGCATCTCGAGCAGCTTCGACGTACCTAGGTATTTCTTGGCGGCTACCAGCCTGCGGACTGACGCAGGCGTTGAGGCGTTGCTCTAGCGTGGCTCAAGTATATATGTGATACCTATGGGAGAGACCGCATGACGGTCCACCAGCCCCAGGCAGCTTGAACCCCAATGAGCTCAAGTGACCTCGAGTATGACGTGGATCTTGGTCAAACATGCACGAACAGGAACGGTCTATGTGCTATGCGTTATCACCACTATAAAATTGGAAAGGAAAAAGAACTATCCCCTAGAGAAAGGGTCTGGGGACAGAATAGAGCCCCAGAACGCTACCACGAGACCCCTATTTTTAATTCCCTAAAATGGTAGCACCCACCATTCCCCGGAACCATCCCCTCAAAATGCATTTACTGACTCTTCTCGTACGTAGCCATGAGAGAACCTAAAAGATGCATGTCAGCCAACTTGTCATATCGCATTTGAGGAAAAGAGGAGCTCACCGATGAAAGTCGTGACCAGCCGCGAGCGGACCTGGCAGATATCCTCTGGCACGAGCCAGATGGTAGCACCCATCTTTCGTGCGATCGAAATACTCAGCTTAGCGTTGAGGTAGGCATCGTCATCAGTATGTCCAGGCGTGACCAGGTCGTAATCGACGTAGCTGGCCTTCATGCCGTTGAGGACGTCCAGCAGGAAGACACCGGTGCCGATGCTCTGGTCCTTGAACGACCGGATGGCTGATGACCTGCCACCCTTGCGGGCCATGTCGTTGGCCCACCGGACCATCTCCGCGTCAGTCATCTCGCGCTTGCCGAGACGCTGTGCGAGAGAAGAGAGGGTGATGGTGATGTTCTTGCGCATCAGCTGCCAGACAAGACCCAAGGTGAGGGTCTTCTGGCCGTCTGTGATGTCCGCGCCCTGGATACCGACCAAAGAGAAGCCGTTCTGCTTTCCGAGCTCTATGGCGTAGTTGGTGTTCTCAACAGCCTTGAAACGCATCAGCTCGCCACCGTTGGCCGGCGCCTTGTTGACATGCCTCCAGTTTACAGAGCCCTTGATGACCTTGTCGTAAGCCTGCAGCAGTATCGTTCCGTCACGGAGGTCGTCGAAGAATGATTGTACGGTGGGCTGGACATCCAGACTGTTGAGCCACAGGGTGAAGACTCTCGCCTCACGCTCGCCCTCAGCATCGAAGTCCTCCACCACCTGCTTCTCCTCTTCCGTGATAGGCTCGAGGCAAGGGTGGGTGTTGAACAGGTTGGCGACGAAGGCAAGGTTGAGCTTGGGGTTTCCGGCAACGAGGGACTTGGGAGTCAGGAACTTGCGGCAGCCAAGCTTGTCGGCGTCCTGAAGAACCTCCTCGGCGCGCTGCAGAAGATCCCGGGTCTGGAGCGGGGCTCTGGAGGCACCGTACTCGGAGCCAATCTGTGCTTGGAGGACAGCGTAGTTCTCACCATCCTTTACATCGGTAGAGAAGTTGGTAACCCTTCGTGGCCAGTTGGCGGCCTTGAGGTGGTAGTTGAACCAGCGCAGGAGGATCTGCTCTGGGGGGAGTCGCAAGAACTGTTCCAGGGTCTCGTCCTCCTCCAGCAGCCGGTACAGCTCGGGGTGAAGCTTGATGTCGATCTTGCCCAAGAGACCTCGGCGGATGACCTGCCAGATCAGGCCCAAAATCAGATGTTCCCGGACCTCGATGATATCCCCGCTGCCAATGTTGACGACGGAACAGCCGATACCCTTTGCGGACTCGATGACGATGTTGTTGTTCTCGGTCATGTGGAAAGCATTGAGCTTCTTGATCTTCCTACCCGGCACGTTCAGCACACGCTCATCGATTGTATCCGGTACGCTGTCATTGATAAGCTTGGCCAGCACCAGACCGTCCCTGCACTCGTCGAACATCTCAAAGGTGTCTGTTGGGAAGGGCAGGCGGTCGCCAATGTCGGCATCTCCGGCAAGCACGGCGTTGATGTGGCGGGTAAACTCGGTTCGCTCGTCCTCGTTGATGGTATGGGTAGTGTTGGCGTTGGAACCCTGAACGTGAATCTTGCCTCCGATGCTGCCTTTCGCGGCATGGCCACCACCCAAGCCGCCAGTGCGGTTTGCTACAACACCGCCAGGGGAGGCAGGAGTGCTGCCACCGGTGCGCATGGCGACTTGGGCGGGGGAGGACTCTCGAAGTTTGGCGATGAGCTGGTATTTCCCGTCAGTTAGGTATTGTACGTCCGGAAGGTGAGTTTGGGTTGAGGTTCGCGTACGCCAACATAGTCTTCGAGCTCCACTCGTCTGGAGGAGTCCAGGTCAACCTCCTTCAAGGCTTGTCGCACAACATCGTAGGGCTGTCGCTCGCTGGTCTGAGTGGCCTTGATGGCCGTGGCCTCGTCTACGTATCCCTTGTCGTCGACATCAAGCTTACGGAAGGCATCTGCCAGGCCGAAGATATCGCTCTGGTCGAACTGTGGGAACTTCCTGTGTACATGGTGAGACTGTTAGCCCTTCCTCGCAGTGTAATGCCGCATGTTTCGGCCAGTTGCCGCGAGCTGTACCGTACCTCTGTAATTTGAGGACGTTCATGGTGGGTTGTCGTCTATGATCTTGCTTTTTATGAGTATCGTGGTGTTTGGAGATGGGCGAAGCATTCAAGAGTACAGAAATGCGTGAACAAGAAGCAGGCCTCCGCTGTTGGGTTATGGGTTATGGCTTATTAGGAAAGGTAAAGCGATCCATCCGTTAAGGAGCTCAGCTAGATCGACTGCAGTGGCGGGGCAATATGACGTCCCTTCCCAAGGCGCCTTAGAGTCAGGGGTCTTTCGTTGCCCAGGCAGGTGCTAACGGCCGTAAGTTCGGTTCATGCACCTCTAATGTGTCTAGTGCGTCTGAGCCACACTGCCACAGTAGCTGACGAGGCCCGCAAGGCAGTCGTATTCCCAAGTCCCAGCTGCCAAGCGCCCGGTACTTAGCACCTGCCCAGGTACCCAGGTACTAAACGTCGGTACCCAACGCAACCAAGTACCTGGGTACCTAGGTATGCAAATTGCTTTCGATTGTATTAGATACCTAGATAGTGCTATACATTCGATGCCGCTGTAACTGGCCCGGTGCACCGCCGAAGCTAGAGTATTTCAATATCTCACCCATTCGGGCCGTCGACGAACTCCATTTCCAACGCTGCCCCACTCAAAAGTTCCAAGGTTTTCCTCAGCCGACATCGATTGTGCATGTGAGATTCATATCGAGTTATACCCTTACAGTCTATTCAACCAAGACATTCCAAGGTAAATAAACAAATCCACGTCTCTCGTATACTTGAACTGAAGTTGACTGGAAGTCATTCGACCCATCACCTCTTCATGAACGAGTTCTGACGTTTGTATCTCTTTTTTCCCCCGGCTGAGTGGCCGATCATCATCATCCTCCTCATCCTCATCATCCTCATCACTATCCTTGGATTCTGTACTGTACGTCTCCATATTTCATACCGACAACATCTCTAATTCGGGATTGTCAACACGGAAGCGTTGACTGGGTAATGGATTACTTGGACAGCAGAGGGTAAAAGTCAACGACATATGTCTTTGTGACCCTGATCGTATCTCACTCGGCTGGGCAGAGCTCAGCCCGGAGACGACATCTCATAGACAGTCCCTCTCCATATATCTCTTATGGGTTTTTTCTTCTTCTTCTTAACTCCGAAATCAAATACACCTTCATTTTTGTAGATCCTGACGGCTCGACCAGATTTCCCATCAGCTGCTTCCCCCTCCAAGTGTTTCACACCCACGGTCACCATGGCAAGCTCCAGCAGAGCCCCCATCTGCAAAGTCTGCACCGACCCGCTCCTCACGCCCGTCGAGGACGACGAGCCCGCCGTCCCAGACGACCTGACCCTGCCCTGCGGGTGCCACTACCACTGGCAGTGCCTGCTAGACCAAGCCACCCACATCGCACTCAACCTCACCTGCCCCTCCTGCGACGCCTACCTCCCGGTGAACCGTGCGGGCCCCTCGGTCACCAACGCCGTCTTCCTGACGCCCCAGAGCCAGACCCAGATCCTGACCCGCTACGCCTCGGACGCCGGCGTCGAGGAGGACTACGACATCCTGCCCACCCTGACCGAGGAGGCCTACCTCGAGTCGCACCCGGAGGAGCGCCGGACGCGCGCCTTCCAGACCATGTGCGGCGAGGGCGACATCCTCGGCGCGGTGGAGCTCCTCAGCGACGCGGCGTCCGAGGGCGACGACGTCAGGGCCATACTCCTGTACCGCGACTCGCTCGGCCAGCCGAGGGGCAAGACGGCACTGCACTACGCCGTGGAGAAGGGCCACGAGGAGGCCGTCTGGCTGCTGCTCTTCCTGGGGAGCCCGGCCCTGCCGCTCGACAGCTTCCCCGAGGAGGCGCTGGGGGCCGCCCGGGGCATGGGGCTGGACCGGATGCCCGCCGGCGGGGAGGACCTCCGCGCGGCGCAGGACGAGACGGGGCGGACGCCGGAGGATTATGCGCGGGCGCTGAGCCCGCGTTGGGATCGGCTCCTGGGTGCTGGTGTCTTGAGGGCTTAGCTTGAGAGACAGGCATGTAGCTAGCTGGTAGCAGCATGCCTTGATAATCTTATAAGGGAACGCGAATGACCTGCGAAGTGAGACGCAAATTCTGTCTGGCGACAGCCGCGCGGTTTTGCCTTGGCCTCGAGGATGGTGACAGGAATGCCAGCCTCTTGAACTGGTCAAGTCTAAAGACACATCCCGAAACGGAGTCGGCAGTCGAGCCAAGACAAGAATTGTACAGCTTGTTATATTCAATGACAAGAACACATATCCATTCTTCGAAGACTTGTTCAGCCTTGCCGCTCAGTGACCCAACGCCATCCATGTCGGAACCGTCCCGCTTATCAAGTACATACAAACCCATCCTGCCTCTCAATGTATCTATGTCTTTCTCTATTCGAAAGCAGAGAGTCTAGCCGCTGCGTCTATTATGACTATTTCCTCCCGGGATTACCCTTGTCATCCTTCCTCGACAGGAGCTGGCTTATGATGAAGTGCGCAACATCCTCATCCGCCCAGTACGCCATGTGGCTCGCGATGGTATTGATGGGGTTGAAGTCCAGCGCGCCCTCCTGGATGCTGTAGTCCACCCTGCCATTCCTGTTCAGCGCCCGCACCTTCATCTCCTCCCTCCTCACCCGCGCGGCCTTGTTCTCGTGCTCCAGCCACTCCTCCCTTGCCGTGGCGTCCCCGAACTCGCTGCCCTTGTCCCCTTTCTTGCCTTCCCTGCCCTTCTCGAACGTGCTGTACAGCGTCTCCAGGTCGTCATCCAGCAGCACGACGTCGTTCCCGCTCATGCTCTTCCGTCCAGCCGGGTCGTTTGCTGCCTCCTCCGCGAGTTGCCTCTTACGCTCGGCGGCTTTGAGGCTGAGGCTCGTGGTCGAGTCATGCCGCGGGATGACGCCGGTCGCCGGCGAGATGTTGGTCCCTGCGCCTGGGGATGGCGCGTGCTGCGCCTGTTGTGACGCCGTGATCTGCGCCACGTCCTCCTGCGTCAATCCCAGGCTCCTGTTGAGTAGATTGTTTGCCAGGCCGGCACTAATGTTCGCCCACAGCCCGCTGACGCTCTGTCCCACCTTGGCGCCAATGCCCGATATGCCCTGGGGCCCGACGGCGCCGAAGATGCCCTTCTTGGTGTAGGGCAAGACCTGGGGTTTGAGGCTGGACATGGCAGGCGAGATTAGTGGCTCAATGCGGTAGGCTATGGGGTCTGAGGGGTAGAAGATGTTGAAGAGCTGGAAGATCTTGGGTGAGGCAACGGAGTATGGGAGTCCCGTGAGGGGTGACACGCGGCGGTTATCGACTGTCAGCTGGGCGGAGAGGAAAGGGTCGTCCATGGTATCAGGGTCGAATGGACTGTCTCCGGGAAGACCGTCTGCGAGACGGCGGGCACTGATCGTTCTGATATTGGCAATATTAGCCACCAAATTCGTCCGATATCGTCTCCGGAGTTGTAACACTTACCGTCCCTTTAGCATCTGAAATAGCCCAATCGGTGAGCCCAGGCAGAAGAAGTCATCAACATCAAAGTCGAACGTCAGATCCCTCGGGTCTTTGGGCTCTGGCCGAGAAGGCTCTGAAGGCCATACCCTCAACGGGTTCTTAGGTTGCTCGGCGTCCTTCTTCTCTTCCTTCTGGCGGCACAGAATATCGAACATGATCGCTGATCCTAAGGAGTGGCCCATCACGTGGACTTTGCCCTTGAAACCAGGATTCCGCTCGAGGAAGAGCTTGTATATCCTGTTGGCTTCCTTGAAGACAATCTCGGCGATCTGCTCTCTGTATGCGCTCTGGTAAAGGAGCACATCTAGCGCCAGGTCAGATATGAGGGAGCGTGCGAAGGCTACGCCCTCTATGGTGATGTCGTCAAGGGAGGGATCTACCGATCATGTCAGCAGGCGCGCACACATCCATAGCGGTAAGACCTACACTCGTCTTCCTCATTTGGGGCAAGACCGATGTCTTGTTCATTCTTTTTGGCGTCCCGCTTCCTGGGAAAGTCGAGGAGATGTCGCCAGCAGACGGGCAGGACCTGTACGCGGCTGTTGCCAGGTCCGCCTCCAATCTCTGAATTGAGCGCTCTGAGATCCTCAGAGGTGGCGTACACAGACTTGATATTCTTGCGGAAGGTATTGACGTCGTGAACAAAATTGACGCTCTCCATCCTAGAAGTGCCCATGTCAGTCAATTCCCATTGCGGTTTTACGGCAGACACCCACCTTAGGCCGAGCAGTTGACCGATGCCATGCGTAATGAGAATTAAATGCTCAATTTCTCGTCCTTGTGTTTCGCCGGCTGGCGCATTGTAATCGTTCTGTATCTCCTTCTCTTCCCTTCTCCGTATAGCCTCCTCCTCCTGGTCAACATCCGGAGTTTCGCTTCCGATCAATGAGGACAGCTGCTGCTTGAGACTATCACCCTGGCTTTCGATAGCCGTGGGCTCGACGCCTGAGGCACCGGTGTCAATGGAGTCGGATCTCGTGGTTGGCGGCGCCGACTTTCGTTTCCGAGCCTTGTCTAGCTGCTCTTCAGTGGTATTCTTGTCAGTGGGTGTCGTGGGTCGCTTTTCATCCTTAGAGTCTGTCTTCGTCTTTGCTTTGCCAGGTTCTGTATAACCCCGGACAAGCTTGACACCACTCATGTATCCACCCCCAGAGAACCGTTCATAGACCGTAGAAGTCACCCATGATAAGACGCCGTCAGAGTTCATCCATGCCGTCGTTGCGTCCTGATACGTGGTTACCGAATTCATCCATGCACCAAAAAGCCGGTGTGTGTGTGGCGTGTGTGGTGCTGGCTGCGGGTTCGCTGTCTTCGAAGATGCGTCGGCTTGTGCAGCGGCCTGTGCCCTGAGGCTGTCGACAGATGCCTTGGGCGTTATATCCCCCTTCTTCGACTTTGGATCGCTTCGTAACTTGGGGGCTAACCAGGAATTAATTCTCCGTCTTTTGCTTGGCCGCTCTTCCGACTCACCAGGATAGAGCCAAGGTTTGCACTTGAGATATCCCTCCTCCAATTGAGCAGCTAGGTTCTCCTCACAAGGACGGAGGCTCGACCCTTCTTGATAGAACCAACTACCTCGGCGGACATCGTAAACAGGACCCAGCCAATAGATCGGAGCTAGCTCTCGCCTTTCTATATCCACATCGAAGAGGTAGTCTTCGTTGACTGGGACCTTGGTTCCACCTGTCGCGCCATATTCTTCATCGGTACTCAAGCCTCTCCGTGGCCCTGAGAAGTTCCTGGAAGAGCCAGGTTTGCTTCGCTCCCGCTCGATCTCCGTTTTTTCTAAGATGGTCTGGTAGACCGCTTCGATGGACCGCGAGTCGTCGGGGGAGAAAGGAGCCCATTTCTTAGGGGGCTGTACGGGCTTCTCGTCTAGCTTCTTCCTGCCCTTGATGAGCTGTGGTTTCCGCTTCGGCACCTAGATTAGATGAACATATTAGCTGCATTCAGTAGGTAGTGATGGCTAGGGGGCGGGCACCCTACATCGATAGCATGAAACCACTTGACCTTGAGCGGTGGACAGTCCGGGGGATATTTCCTTGCGCTCAGGCCGTAGATTGGGTTGGTGCTATGGTCACCCGTGTTGCTCGGCTTGGGCGGAGGGGGCGCTGCTGGCTCTTTGGGTGCTGGGGTAGAGCTGCGAGCTCCGGACCAGGGGTTAATTGAGTCTACTGCGGAGGCCCAGGTAGATTTCTCTGCCTTCTTATCGGCATTTGATCCGGAAGCCATCTTCTTGTTCCATGCGGAAGAAGCTCCAGGTCTTAGGGAAGACCAGCTCCTGGTTGAGGGGCGCCCGGCCTGCCTCCTAACTACCCGCCTCAAAGCGGTGGGGAATCCCCGGGAATTCTGCGGCGCCAATTTTATAAGCTGAGACCGAGGGAATGGCCGCTTGCCGGACGAAAGCTGTCTGGGGAAAGGTATCAGTATGGTGCGGGCAACGTCCGAGCGGACAGTTGTGTTGTTGAATCGTGGCACTCGGAGCTCGTGGAAGGCGTAGTAATGTGCTAAAAGCTAAAAGCTAAAGCTGGGCGAGGCAGGCATGAATAAAGCAGATGTTGGTGTCACGAAAATAACTCTGAGGAGAGACAATCCGACCAGTCAGCAGGCGAAGGATCATTAGCAATTCAAGCTTGACGGTTACAGATATCATAAATAGATTTCTTGTAAGATGTCTCATTCCAGAAGGATGCCGCCCCCAACTATGAAGGACAGTTCACATGCATTCAATCAGCTGGAGCCCCTCCACCCACCAAAGAAGGAACTATCGAAACTATGACGCATATGTACAGGGCTGCCACGGGCCATTATACGTTCCAGGGGTGAAAGTGCCGCCAGCCGAGCACCCCTGCAGTTTAGCCTCAGGGTGTACCTAGATGCTCGACCTAGGTATGAAGTACCTAGGTACATCGTAAATCGGATATCCTAACAAGTGAGTATGCGCAACATATACTCTCATATAAGCCATATACCCTCAGTATTGCTCTCTACACTTCTTAACTGATGTACTTGGATTTCCAAGTCGCTTTTGATTTCATTCGCACCCACCTGGGCGGTCTACATCATCATTGATTGATGTGGGCAAAGGTGGGACGCATTGCCAGGACATTGACAGCCGTCGGGTCACTTCTCCGTGTAAATGGGTTCAGATGGGTGTTACGCATCTGTCAAGATCGCCCTCAATGTATCGCTGCACGACATCGTACACGACACTTGGACAGAAGTAAGGGGGGTAATCGAGCTTGTCCCGTGATATCGCGTTTGTAGCGCGAACCCTAGTATGCCGCATCCCGCGTACGAGTACGTACCTAACTTAGCTACCTGAGGACTACCTAAGTACCTAGGTAGGTAGGTAGTTTCCCAAGTGGTGACGTTTGGAGTAGCGACCAACAGCTTCCTGGATATTGTGTCATCTCCATCCTAATCGCAATCCACATGATACAAAACGATGCGGTCGTGCCTCCAAAGAGCTTGGTCGATTGAATACACAGTCAAACAGCATTAGTGAAAATGTGTGGCAGATATGCCCTCGCACTGGTACGTCCCCGCCCAGAGCCAACAGGATGTCCTGAAGCCAACTTATCATACGCAGCGTCCGTCGCAGGTGCGCCAGATGCTACAAGACGATGACATGCCCGTCGCGGATGCTCCTGCAGACGAAGGTGACGGCGCGCCTCGTCAGAGCTACAACTTCGCCCCAGGCTATCACGGCATCGTCTACAGGGCGGACGTGCCGGACTGGGGCGCCGGTCCACATCGCGAGGCCAAGTCTGCCAAAGGCGCAAAGTCAACAGCCGGCGAGACTGTTTCGGAGCCCGAGGCAGTGAGAGCACACGACGACACCACCGTGGCCGGGACGGATAGCGCGGAGAAGGGCGACGGCGAGACTCGCTACAAGCTCCAGTCTATGAAATGGGGCCTCATTCCTTTCTGGACCAAGCGCAACCCCGACTACGCTGCTGTAATGAAAACAATCAACTGCCGGGATGACTCCCTTTCCCAGGCGGGCGGCATGTGGAGCTCGATGAAAGGCCGGAAGAGGTGCATCGTGGTCGCGCAGGGCTTTTACGAGTGGCTAAAGAGTGGGAAGGAGAAGGTTCCGCACTTCGTGAAACGCAAAGATGGACGGTTGATGTGCTTCGCTGGCCTGTGGGATTGTGTCCAGTATGAAGGTGGGTGTCGTTGCCCATTATCGACAAGGTAGGCATCTTATAAGGCTGACTGCTTTTAAGACGATGACGATCACAAAAACTACACCTACACCATCATCACCACAGACTCCAACAAACAGCTCAAATTCCTCCATGACCGCATGCCAGTCATTCTCGATCCGGCTTCCGAGAAGTTGAAGGCGTGGCTGGATCCGTCACGTTACGAGTGGTCCAAGGAATTGCAAGACTGTCTCAAGCCCTTCGACGGCGAGCTTGAGGTCTATCCCGTGAGCAAGGAGGTTGGTAAGGTTGGGAACAACTCACCGAATTTCATCATCCCGGTCGCAAGTAAAGAGAACAAGAGCAATATTGCCAATTTCTTTGCCAATGCAAAGCCGAAGAAAGATGCTAAGCCTGAGGTGGAGGTCAAGATGGAGGACGATGAAAAACATGAGGCCAAGGAGACTATGAGTTTGGATGCTGTCGCCGACAAGGCGGATGACGGAGGTATGGGAGTGTCGCCTTCTGCCGGTACCAAGAGAAAGTATGATGGGGATCCAGAGGAGGACGAGGGACCGCCGAAGAAGAAAGATCATGCATTTCCTCCGGTCAAGACCGAAACGTCTTCGTCTCCCAGCAAGCTCGTCTCGAAGGGCTCCAAAACGATAAGTGCAACCAGCAACGGCACGAGAAGTCCTACTAAAGGAAAATCTCGTGGGACGCCGAAAATCACGAAGTTCTTTGGCAACAGCGCCTAATGGTAGAGTTTGTTGTTGAGGCCCTTCTCTTACCTAATGGGGCTTTGCTACGTATACGGCGTTCGGGTGTAGAGGAACTTCAAGGCTATGATGTGTGCCTGCCTTACTGTTATGGACGGAGTATGTGGCGTCTACATTCGCACTGAGGGCAATCTATCACCTTGAGTAGATGGGCATAGGATTTTTTTTTTTCGTATCGTGTTATGAAAATCGTCTGTTCATCCAACGGCGAAATTAGGATCTTTGACATACAGATGTATGCGCTTGTTCGCATTTGGCAAATACCGATATTTGTGTGATTCAGGCTTGCGAATAAGACTGACCTCTATTGTTTTCTCCCTGAGTTGCATCATATGAAGACCTCTTATGAGTGTGTTACTTTGAACTACCTAGGTAGTACAACTTTCTAATGAAGGAGCTGAAGAGAGATTTGATAGAGCAACTGGGTCCAGCTACTAGCGAGATAGATTGCTAGAGCTTTACGAGGATATATACTTCGCGCCTCCTACATAGGGGCTCCCGAGGGAACCAGACAGCTGTGACCTATTTTTGATGGCTCCTACTACGCCTTGCGTTCCAATATTCTTTTAATACAGCTCTGAGCCCTGTTTAACAGAAGCTAGCCAAACATTCCATAGTAGCATAACCATAACGCTATATATAAATTTGTCGAAATGCCCAGCATAGCCATAGCCATAGTTTTACCTCAACTGAGTAAAGGATAAAGGAGGTGTGTTGCTTATGCAAGCACTTGAACTGGTCGCCAGAGTAGACTGTAGGGAGACTTCCAGCGGCCCACGGTAAGTCTCGTTGACGAGCATTGCTTTCTAACTCATAGTAGAGCTGCTTTGCAGAATGCGCATCCACTTGCTTCCGAGAGGAAGGCGAACCTAGGAGAAGACGGGGCGTGGTGGCAAGTTACAACTCTAGATCCTCATCAGGAGCACTCGAGTATGAGATTTATAGCCAGCGGAAGGACAGCTTGCTGTTGAGAGGAGAAGTCCACAGCATAACATGGAGCTGGACGTCCACAATGTTGATAAGACCTAGCGGATGTTTTGACTTTCATATCTGTTCTATTCAGGGTATCTCGCGATATGTATCTATCTATGTATGCAGTCCGCAAACACCGTCCTTCCGAAACTATGCACCAGACTCCGGCAGCCGTCCCGGCTCGCCATGCTCGGGAGGACGAACTTCTTGGGACTGGTTCGAAATGGCCTCTTCCCACAAGGCCGCGTCCCAGGCGCTAGCTTCATTCTCCTCGGCAACGCCATCCTCTTCCACGATCTTGACCATCTCTTCATATACCTCCCGCGAGACATCATCAGACAGGACCTCCGAGTCTTCCCGGTGCTGTTGTGGCTCATCCCTTGGCAGCCGCTCCGTTTCATGCTGGCGCTCGCGAAGCTCATCCTCAATCAGCTTCTGCTGTTCCAGGCGGCGCGTCTCCTCGTCTTCGGCCTGGGCCTGGTCCATAGCCATCTTGGTCAACCTGTTCTGCTCGACCGTCCGCTCCATCATCTTGATCGCCCTGTTCTTATCGCTGATGTAGGAGAACGCCCGCATGGTCCAGTCGTCGCTCTTGAACCCTGCGGCTTCGAGGCGGCGCATGGCCTCGACGGCCTGTTTCGTCTTCCCCATCTTCGCATAGCTCGCCGCAAGGGTGTTCCAGGTCACGAGGTTGGGCTTGACCCCGTGGTGCTGCATGAGCTTCATGACTTGTTCGGCCTGCCCGGGTAGGTGGTTGAACATAAAGGCCTTGGTTAGGATGCTCCAAGTGTGTACAGTAGGACGTGGATGTCGGATGGCCGGCGCTACCTGTTCTGGCTCTGCATTCGAGGAAGCCGCTTCCGGATCTGTCATCGGCGGTTCTGACTCTGCGTTTGCATCGTCCGGAAGTGCTTCAGGGTCATTGGAACGTGCCTCTGCATCAGAAATGGACGCCACAGCACCTGGCAGTGAGGCCTCTGTATCCAAGAAGTCAATTGACTTCTTGGGCGGCTGGGGCGTCGGCTTGACTGACCGGGAGGAAGACGTCCCACCTACAAGTGGGTCAACATCCCTCATCATATCTCGAACAATGTCGAGCATTACGCGTAACGTGCCCTTCCACTTGAGTAGAGCTCTGAGAACGATATCATGGATGAGTGAGCCCTGCTCTCGTACAAGAAGTTCCGCTGTTGGATGTCCTTGGCTAAGCAGTTTTCGGAAGTGGGAGTAGAAAACGATAACATCGTACGGTTTGGGGAGATGTCGAACAAGTCCCATCATCATAAGAGCGAGCGTTGCAGATGTTGGCTGCCAGACGTCTTTGGGAGGCAGCGGCGGGAGCTGGATGAAGGCTCCTTTGACTTTAGTTGGAATATAGCCCTGTGAACCCCACCAGTCACGGATCTCGGTAAGCTGCGCTGCTATGAGCGGCCTCAGGGGCTCAGGATCGAAGAAACGCGTGTATATCGCATTCATTGGCCCCCAAACCATGTAGCGTGGCCGACGTGGTCCTCCCTTCTGCCGCGGCTCCTTCAAGCAAGCCAGGAATGTAGCATGAATGATGTCGTTCCAGATGTAAGGATCGTGTATATTGGAGACACGCGCTTCGACTGCGAAGTGGACCAGAGTATTGAAGTCTCCGCACGATTTGCAGCCATTGATTATGACTGAGTACGTATACGCATCTGGTTCGATGCCATGTTGTTTCATCACCTCGAAAACGTCTAGTGCCGTCGCGAGTTCCTTCTTCAGGCAGAGATCCCGAATGATGGCCGTGTATGTGATGACATTCGGTATCAAGCTCAAGTCAAGGAGGCATTGGAAGAGCTCGGCAGGTGTGGCCAAATTGTCGTCCAGTGCCAATAGGTCGTTCTCTTCAAAGGTGAGGATTGAGGTGCACAGGCTGGCGCCGATCGGAGTGTTGATGTTCAGTGTATCTCCATTGCACAGATCCCGCAAGATATGGAGCGATATGGTCTTTGTCGCCGGTACCTTTGAGAACCGGCTTGCGAATTGCAGCAGGATGTACTTATGCAGTGGTTGTTCAGACTCAACCAGCTTGTCGAACCAATTTGCTAGTTTCTCTGCCGGAAGAGCGCGCAATATGGAGTAAATAGTGTTCTGGCTAAACCGTATGGACTGTTTGGGAGTATGCTCGGAGACATATACGACCAACTCAGCCAAAGTCTCGGCGAAGGCTTGCTGTTCGTCCGGGTTCAACTTGCCCACGTGTATGGCCAGGAACTGAAGGGAATCCTCAACCATGTAAAATGGCGGAGCAGCAACCGCAGCCAGGGCTTCTATGACCATGGGAGCCCTCTCAGGGGCGAATCGAAGTGCGACATATAAAAGGAGCCTATCTCTCTCCCTCCTCGTCTTATCCGGTAGGAACGACTGTAAAACGACTCTCATGGATTCCACATTCTGATGTGACAAGATCCAGTGCAGCATCCTGAGTTCCGTGAGAGATGGCTCTGCGCATTGAGGATTTGTGAGGTTCGCAAGACTGAGTTTCCAGGATTTGAACGCATCAATGGCAGCCTTGAGCTTTTTTACCTGGGTTCTGGACCGCAGAAATGAGAACTGGTTTCTGCCCATGCGACTTCGCAGCGGATGAGGCACATCTTGCCATAAGGACTCGATCTCTGTTTGCTGCGTACTTCCTGCGCCAGGATGCCGCGATCCTTGGCCCTCGCTTGTCTTCGAGACTTCACCTTCCTTGCTTGAGTCTCTATGCTCCTCTTCGGCTTCAATGTCAAATGCCTCATCGATCGCCACTACTCTTGTGTCTTCCTCCAGCGACTCCACACTTCTTCCATGAGCCACCCATTCCGGGTCAACCTCGACTCTTCGAAAACTGTGGGGGATCTTTCTGAGAAGAGACTTGGATATGGACGCACGCGGCTTCCGCTTCCTCGAATGCCGACGGTCTGCGGATTCCAGCAAATTCGTCGAGTATCTGCTATTCGTTGTCGGGACCGTATCTGAGTGATTGTGCTCAGGACCATCGTAGAGTATCCGGCTGCCTCTGTCGAGGGGAACCTCTGAGGTCTGAATCGCTCGACGGGTAGTATGGGGCAGAAGCCGGCCCAGCTGCCTTGGTC
Source organism: Cytospora paraplurivora (assembly GCA_021272945.2). Taxonomy (NCBI): domain Eukaryota; kingdom Fungi; phylum Ascomycota; class Sordariomycetes; order Diaporthales; family Cytosporaceae; genus Cytospora; species Cytospora paraplurivora. The sequence goes on from JAJSPL020000027.1 coordinate 437,669, forward strand.
GCGCAGGAAGTCGCCATGGTTGACCGAGTCGCAGGAGGCATGGAAGGCAGACGTACTGCATAATCCCCGGCTCGTCTCTGTTGTTTAATGCCGTCTCATCAACGGCAAATTCCCTCTCATATCTCTATTGACAGCATGGTCCTGACGAACAGTCGAAGCACGGAGGTTATGAATTTGATTCCGAGGTGGCGGACTGTCGAGCCTGCGGTAGAGCAGTCGAGATTCGTGGGTTGGGTGTGTAGAGCTCGACCTACGTAGGTATCTAAGTATCCTGGGAAAGCATCCAGAACTTTTCCCTCGGCGTGCCGTCGCAACTAGAGCTTGGGACCTCTTTGCGCAAAGGCCGGCAGGCATAATGGATAAGTACACGCCACAGCGTCATCTAGCAACCTCGACGACTATCTTGACCCAGGTCGAATTTTTTGACATCTTGAGATGTTGTCAATGATTAATTTGTCGTGACTGGTTGCTGAGATACTCAGTAGACTGGATATCCTTTGGAGTACTAGGTATTCCAAGGCCTATACTGACACAAGGTATGTCATTTGGTTTACCTATCGTGTCTGAGATTGGGGGGCGGGGTGAGATTAGAGTGAGTTCAGGCTTACACTTACCAACAGGGCTTCCAAGGTTGCCTGCCGGGGTCTGACAACAAGGGTTGGTGGGTTTCTTAAGTGTCGCAACAGCGATCCGATTACATTTATTTATCGTCGTTAACATAGAGTAACAAGACCCTCCAAAACCCCATCCTCAAATCTCCCGTCTGTGGTATCTCTGCAACCTTTGGGATTCATTCATTCAGGCTTTGTCTCTTCCACACAAGCGCAAGAATGTCCACACCACACGCAACCCTCAGCGCCGCCACAGACGACCGCAAGGCGCGCCTCGCAAAACTCAAGTCCCTGAAGCGCAAACAGCCTGAAGACGAGGTCGCGCCCCCAGAGTCGGACCGCCATGTCTCTCCTGCGCCACCTGTATCAGCAACTGCCCAGGCAGAACAGGAGCAAGAACAGATCGAGCAGGATACTGCGAGGATACAGCTCTCTGGGCGGAACTACGACCCAGAGACCAGGGGGCCAAAACTAGGCTTCGAGGCCCCGCCCACCCTGGGCCCAGACGAGAAGACGCTCGAGGAACAGGCCGCTGAGCTGGAGGCTGAGATAAGGCGGAAGGCAGCGGAGGAGGCGAAGGAGGACAAAGGAATAGACCTATTCAAGCTGCAGCCTAAGAAGCCAAATTGGGACCTGAAGAGGGAGCTGAACAAGAAGTTGGAGGTGCTGAATGTCAGGACCGATAATGCAATTGCGCGGTTGGTGAGGGAACGGCTGCAGGCGAAGAAGGTGGAGACACAAAAGAACGACGGTAACGTGGCGGATGGCGAGGCTGTGGCAGCGAGTCTGGAAGGTGGGGAGCTGGAGGAGATTGTGCGACTCAGGGAAAGGGAGGAGGAGGCGGAGGAGCGGAGAGAGAACGAGGCCATCGACACCGATTAATCTGGAGTACGGCTTGAGATGTTGTCAACGATGACTCCTTTTACTTATGGAGTGACTAGTTTGCGCCGACGATGGGTAATTCATCAAGAGCATAGACGAGTCCGCGGAGACGTGCTACTTGGTTGGTAATATTCCTCTTGCATTATTAGAGTACGCACAATTGATACCCGAATCTAATTACCCATGTTCATGGACTGTGTCAATGCTAACCGCTTGCTGAAGGGACTCAGACTGCGCTCCCGTGGTGGCTCAGGTTGCGGCGGAGGAACTCGTCGACCCTCCTGGCGAGCTTTTGGTGTTTGTGCTCGATCCTGATCTCGGCCATCGTTTCGATCCCTGTATTCCCTGTAGGCTCCCTCAGCCGGGCGACGTCGGTCTCCGGGACCTGGGCGGCCCGGCGATCTTGAATCTTGTCGCCTGCTACGTTGTTGGCGTCGTCCGTCATCAGAGTCGGACGTGTAGCGTCGAGCACGGGGAGGACGCTCTCGCTGGAAAGACCCCTCACGTTGTCCTCGCCGAGACTCTGAAGGATCGCGCCGCTCAGGCGATCTGTAATGGCCACGGCGAGGCCGGTGGTCTCTGACAGGGCTGAGAGAACGCCTGTGGCTGCCGTCACCAACCGAATCGATTGACCTGCTCCGCCTGTGCTGCCTTGATGGTGGTGATACATCCCGAGCCCGTCGGGGAGGTGGTGATTTAGATGATCTCGTGGAAATTGTTGAAACCGAATCCACAGAGCTGGAGCGTTGGCGTCTCGACCCGGGCCCCCGCGATGCTGGCACGTCGTCATCGTCTAGTTCCCGCTTTCGTGCACGCTCTGCTTCCTTTTTAGCCAACTCCTCATCGGCCACTCCCTTTCTGTGTCACTGTTAGCTTGATTATCATAGGTTAATACGCGGAGGCAGGCTTACTTCTTCGTAGCCGCTTCGGGCGCATCGTTGGTGAGCTTGGGAGCCAGCTTTGGGTTCAGAAGCTGTTGAGTACGGGATGGTCTAGCATTGTATGGCCGTTCCAGAAGTCCGGTCTTACATTCATAAGAATAATGACGTGATGACGAAGTTAGTTATTTTAAATACATCAATTGGGCTCGGAAGACATATCTCGTTTCAAACACTTCTGGCATTGCACACTGGCTGGAGTCGGCTGCCTTGGGCCCCCGCGGCCCCTGTAAGAGTACATGGTGAACGGGATATGGGTAGGTGAGATGGTGGTAGACAGATGGACAATAAATTAGGGACTGGATGAGGCTTTTCGAATTGTCCCATATGTTGTGACAGGCCAAGAGAATCAGCTTCCAAATAAATAAGCTGAAGGCCTGAGTTGAGTCCGAGAGGTCTCACATGGAGAGGTGAGACAGCCTGATTGATCACTTAACCCCTAAAAGAAGTCTATCAAACCAACCTTGGAAGCTTGAGGTGCTTACCTCAGCCGCAGCAGAGCAGAAGTTGTTTCTGAAGGTCACGTGGACCTGGACAAAACAGATTAACACCAGGCAAGAACAAGCTAGGCTGCTCGGCTCACTAGCGCCATCGCCTCTGCCTCGTTTCCCTCTCCCCTTCCAAAGCACTTCTAGGCCTTGCGAATACAGAGCCTCTTTCTGAAGCTATTCGCAACAATACCTCCCACGTGGATGCAGAGAAAAAGGGGATGGAATCAACTTGAAGTCCATCAACTCTAACTCTTATCCGGCCCCCGAATTGATCGATCGGGGCACTGTCGAAGTCTCGGTGCCGCGCCAGTCACAGCAGATCCTTAGTCTTTCAGACTGTTGGACCTCTTTCTCCAGCTGTATATGTGGAGGGGCGGACGTCAGCTTAGCACACGCACAGCACAGCACAGCAGCACAGCAACCCGCTTTTCCCAAACGGCACGGTACCTGAGAGCACACCGAGCCCAGTGCCTTGTCTAATCATCCCTACATATACCTCGGTGCGACCGAGTACCCCAAAATTCGACATCGCAGCAGCGTCAACTTCCATCTCTTCCCACCTCACCTCACCTGACCCTTACCGGCAAGCTCGCAGCCTGCTCTTCAGCCCCCGAGCGAAGCCTAAACCTGTCGCCTTGACCTGTTGCATCGACCTGTCCTAGCGACTGCGGCTTGTCCGTATCGCCTCGAACAGACTTGCGACCAATCCAGGCCGAACCCCCTGATCGATTGAGGATATATTCTCGGCAGGCCACTTGAGAGTCCACCCGACAGACCAGATCCCACCGAATGAACATCAGTTCTCGACAATGAGCACCTGTACCCTTTTCTCGACCGGGACCGCCTTGATCCATTTTGTTCCTTAGATTTTCGTCTGCCGATCTTTTTAAGCCCATTTCCTGGCTCGATTGAACGTCACACTGGACGAGACGCTCGCTATCCGGGACCGAGCATTATCTCCGACTTTGGCGATCGCATCAACCACACATTAGCAGCCACGAGCATGGCGACAGTACGACGGACCATGACTGACGTCAAGAAACAGAAACTTTCATTTGCGAAGGTGAGTCCTGGCATAACGCTTCCCTACTGCAACCCACTAACATCTCTTCGAAGGTCCTTGCTTCTGCACCTACAGACAAACAAGTGGCATCCACTGCGCGGGATGTTGAGACGAACAATGGCGGAGAAGATCAATCATCTCCAGCAATAGCCAATGGCGCTCCTGTAACAGCAGGAAACTCAACAAATACAGAGGCGTTCGGCCCGGACCAAGTCGTCGATGGCCTGCGCAAGCTGAAAATCGATCCGAACTCGACTCCCAGCCTTGTAGTCAACGGTGCCAGCTCAACGTCCACTGACCGATCTTCCAAGGCCCAGACACCTTCAGACGAGGCTTCTCAAAAGGCCGACTCCACGAGCTCTGAGCTCGGAACCAAGCCTCCAAGCCTCGATGGCAAGAGCATTACCTCCGGCACAACGTTCAACGCCTTGGATGAGAAGGAATCACTCCGGCCTGACGATAGCGCAAGTGTCATGGCAGCGGAACAGGATGACGATATATTCTCGATCCGGGGCTCACTGATCGCCGGTTCTCGTATGGGCTCTGAGGTTGCAGCACGATTCCATCGCATTCAGCTGGGAGACATGCCCCCACGCAGTGTCGCAACCCAGCATGTCATTGTCGAATCCGGCGCTCAAGCCGCTGTACCTCCCCAGAGTGCCTCGGAGCAACAGCCCGTTACTGATGCGAAAATTGCCCTTGTTGGCGCCACATCTGCACCAAATGGCATGTACGGACAGCATCCGGACGAGAAGCTCTTGGAAGCCATGCAGTCACAAAAAGACCGTCTTTTCCTGCTGAAGTTGGAGGAGATGGTCATTGAATTTGTGCAGGATTCGAAGTAAGTGACAATACCCACAACCGACGACAGTACCTCGTTGTAACTCTTACTAAGATGTGATAGGGAACCTTTTATGGACCTACCTCCGTCAAATTCTTTCTGCAGGATGTTGACCCACAAGTTGGCCGATTACTACCACATGACACATTCTTTCGAAGCCGGTGCTGGCGGCGTTCGCATCTTCAGGACGCCTTTTTGCAGAGTGCCCCCTTCATTGGCTAGCATCGCGCAGAGCGCTTCTGCTGCTAGCACCCCACCTCCAATGGTGATGCCAAAGAAGATCATGCGACGTGGAGAACCTGGTGACTTCGGTCCTGGAGGCTTTGGTCTTTCCAAGCCAAACTCCGATGCCGGAAGCGATGCCAAGGACAAGGCAAATGGGAAGGAGAAGTAAGTTATGCTGAAATTTTGCACAATGGGCACATGTAGCTGACAATCGGCGTCTCAGGATGTCAAGGGAGGAGAGAGAGGAGGCTTACAACAAGGCCCGTGAGAGGATCTTTGGAACCGCAAACACGGAGACATCCACACCAGGTATGAATGACGGCTTCGATTCCATTTGACATATCTGACAAAGTCAAATAGATAATGATGAGGGCGCCGGCATGTCCCGTGCTAGCTCTGTATCCACTCGAGACAAGTCCAATGGCGGAAAGAAGGCGAGAAGACGACGAGATTCGGCGGACTTCGATGTTCGATCCAACTACGTCGCTTACGCTCCTCCATATGGACACCCTCAGCAGGCCACCTGGGTTCAACCACATTACTTGCCGGCGAACGCTCAGTTTAGCGCTCCAGTCCAGCAGCCCTACCCGACACAGGTGCCAAACATGTACGGACCTCCGAGCCAGCAGTATCCTCCGATGGTAGCTGGCAGTAACTATACTCCGCAGTTCAACAACATGTCGAACGTGAGTCACTACACCAAAGTAATCCCCAAACGTTGCTGGGTTACATATTGACAAACAACCTCACAGTACTCCCAGCCGCCAGGTCCGCCGCGCTACCCACCTCCGGTGAACTCAATGCCTCCTGCACCTTATGTGCCGCCGATGCAGGGTCCTCCCCCATCTCAGCCTAATTGGCAACAGCCGCCACCGCCACCGCCCAGCTTTAATCAGAGCCCTTACCAGACTAGAGCTACACCAGCGGGCACACCAGGCATACCTTACGCTTACGGCGCTCTTCCGGCCAACGCTAATCCCAATGATCCAAAGAGCCAGCACCCTATTCCTGGAAGCTTCAACCGCCATGCCTTCAACCCAAAGACACAGTCTTTCGTACCTGGTAACGGCATGCCACCTATGCCGCAGCCCCCTGGGGGCCACTACAACGGTTATGGACCTCAACAAGGGAGTCCTCAGATTACGCCGCCTCACCTCGCGTACGCGGGGTACCAGGCAGGCCCTCCCCCCATGGGGCAGTCCCCATATGGCAATACGAGTGGATACAACATGATGCGCCAGGGGTCTAACAACTCCCTGCCTCCTTATCATCCTCCGCATCCAAATGCGCAGCATCCTCATGTTCCTCACCAACTGCCGCCTCACCCTCCTCCCCAGGGACCGCCTCACATCCCTAACAAGCCCAACATTCCCCAAGGGCCCGCCATGTCCCATGGGCCACCATACGGCAGCCTGCCGACCTATGGCAACCCCGCGGCCCTGCCGCAGAAACCAACAACTTAGCAGATTGTAGCATCGGAAGGTGTTTGCGGGTGAAGGGATGATTACATGACGGCGTCACGGGAAATTCGGAAGCATACAGGCGTTCAAGGGGCTGGTCTCGCCCATCATCATCATCTTCATCGCCATGGCTAGCGTTCAGGGTGTGTCTCGCGCGTTTCTTGATCCTGCTCATGGGACCAGAAAATAAAAAGTCGCACTATACTCGCTAGAAGCACTGAGCTCGATGATGAACTCACTCTACTACACTTAGATCACTCATAATGCGATACAGTTTTCACCCAAACATATATGCTCGGGGAGGGGATCATGTGCAGTTTCAAGGTTTTATCTCTCTGTATCTTGCTTTTGCAGTCTACCAGGGAATCGTCTTGTGTTCCATGAATTGAGTGCCAATAGAATTAGATTTTCCGCATGCCGACGATCTAATCCGTCCTGAACGCCAATCGAAGCTATCACTTTTTTGCGTGGCAGCTATCCTGCTTCTGCCCCCCCTTCCCCTCCCACCACCCTAGTCCTGAGATCCCGCGACTTGTTTGAGGAAAAAGCCGCGCTTTCTCACCCATGGTTTCCAAGCCCCTTCCATCCCCGGGTACGTACCACAGAGGATGCACTAACTCAGAGGCAGACATCTCTCCGTACTTTCTACTACAAGCCTTAAAAAAGAGAAAATAAATATCCTCGCTGTGGGAGAGAAGCCGAGTTCGTGTCAAGAGGCGACGTTTTTACTCGCCGTTCTCGCGCGGCTCACGGGGCTCCCTGGGCTCCCTGGGCTGACCACCGCCCCTGCCGCCGCGGCCTCCGCGCTTTCCTCCCCTCTGGCCCCGCTCGCCCCTCTCGCCGCCCTTGCCCTCACCCTCGACCTCCTTCCCGCCCGTGAAGCTCTCGTTCAGGGAGCTCGTGGCCAACCGTTGGGCCAGGTCGATCTGGGTGCGGATGGTGTTGGCCAGGTAGCTGACCATGAGGACGTCCTGGATGTGGTTGTTGAAGTCGTGCTCGATGCTGACGGGGTCGACCTTGGGGGCGAGGGACAGGTTGTTCATCAGGTACTGGCCCAGGGCCTGGTTGGGGTCGCGCTCCTCGTCGAGGATCTCGCCGACGTAGCCGGAGCTGCGCTCGAGGAGGTCCTCGGTCTGGGTGAGGGCGGTGGCGAGGCCCTCGATGTCGGGGACCAGGGGCGCGGCGCGTCCCTCGTTGTTGGCGGCGGCGGCGATGGCCTCGAGGGCGGAGCGGTCCGCGTCGCCGGTGGAGAGGCGGTGGGGCACCTCGATGAAGAGGCAGGACTCGGCGGCGCGGTCGGCGTTGACGGCGGCCGGGGCCGAGATGTAGGCCTTGGTCTCGATGTCCTGGCCCGGGTCGGTCGAGATGGTCAGGTGGACGGCCGGGTGGGGGAAGGTGCCCGTCTCGGGGGAGGCGAAGAAGTTCTGGATCAGGGCGGAGAAGGAGTTGAGCTCGAGGCTGGTGGCGTACCAGCCCAGGAGGGTCTCGCGGGGGCTGGCCTTGAGGGCGAGCTGGAGCATGGTGCGCTGGTACTCGACGTCCACCTCGACCTGGTCCTCGTTCTCGACGTGTGGGATCGCGAAGCTGTTCCTGACCTCGACCTCTGTGCCGTCCTCGGAGCGCACGCCTATCAGGGCGCCGATAACGCGGGGTTTGGACGCGGCTGGGTCTGCTGTGGGATCGATGGGGTCGTCGTGACGGGTGGCATGGTCAAGGATGGAGAGAACGGCCTTGAGGAGTGGGAAGATGGTTAGAAGAGGGAAGGTCGAATTAGGTGGGGACTCAGAGTGATAGGTCAGGGGTGGGAGGAAGTCAAGGAGAAGGTAGACATCATAGACATCTCAAGACATACTTGAGTCTGGAGGTTGACGGTCAAGGGGGAGATGTTCGTGTTGAAACCTGGCACGGTTGGCGCGATGGGCCGGGCCAGGTGGAGGAACTCTTCGGAATCTATCGCCATCTTGTTGTCCTTGTTGTTGTTCGTTGTCGTTGAACTGGGGTCAAGCGAGAGGGGATGAGATGGTAAGGCGGGCCGAGGGGTTTTTGAGGATGCTTGTGAGAAGAAATGTTCGTTCAAGAGTTCGGACCCCGCTATGTGTTTTTGGGGACTTGGTGGTGTTTGGACCTTTCCTTCCTCGTTTGCAAATTTCCGCCGCTGCGGTTTTGCTCAACCTTCAAGTTTGTCGGGCCAGATTGTGGGGTTCGTCTTTCTTTGTGTGCGCTAAATTGACGGGTACAAGATTACTCTACGCATACACTATCAGTGACCAGGTACCTAAGTACCCATGTATACACCAGTAGTGCAACCTGCCGATAAGATAAGCACAGCACCGTTTAAACTCCCGGGACTTTAACTTTTTTGCAGGGGGGGTTCATCTTTTATCTGGACCCTTGAACTCTTCTATAATATACCTTGGTATATACCGAGAGTGTGTTGGATCAATCAATCTCAGATTGATAAGGTACCAACAGTCCAGCTCAATCCCATAATCATGGGTCCAAGAGGTCGTGCTGGTTCCCGTGGAGGTGGCTCCCGAGGTGGCTCGCGAGGAGGCCCCCGAGGGCGAGGTAGGGGTGGCGGCGGCGGTGACAGAGGTAGAGGTGGAGGCGGAGGTAGGGGCAGGGGAAGAGGAGCACCCAGGGGAGGCCGAGGTGCTCGTGGTGGTAGAGGTGGTCGCGGTGCATCACGGTCGGGGCCAAAGTTCGACAGCGCACGCATAGAGTACAGGTGAGCTCCGGCTTGTTCGTCGTATGAGACCCTCACAGCTGCTAACCACATTCCATCAACAAAGTGACTCGGAGGATGAGTCTGAGGATGAAGGCTCTCAAGTAGAGCAAGATGAAGAGGAGCTAGAAGATGGCTCCGAGGACGACGATGACGATGAGGAAGAGAGCAAGGCCGCGGCTCGTCCTTATATGGCCCTCATCAAGAGTCTCACTGAAGAGACCGATGCCCCTCATGCGAAAAGGAGGAAGCTGGATCACCAAGGACCGCAGACGGAGAAGTCGAAGGACGAGGACGAGGCGACAGATGAGGTTAAGGACCTTGACTTCGTCCAGGAGCCAGAAGAGGCGCCAGATGACGCTGAAACAGGAGGCGCCTTCGATGGTGATGACGACGAGGATGAGGAAGTCGACACCTCGGATCCCTTCGAAAGCCACTTTGGTGCAGCCGATGAGACCATCGTAACGAGGAGGCTCAGAGCTATTGAGGAGGCAAAGTGGTCAACCAAGAAGGTCGCCACAAAAGGCACCAGGGCATGGCTCAACGCACCAGATACAGGCGACGCCAGTGACCAGGTTACAGTGCCGGCTCCGGTGTCCACAGCTTCGGAGCTGCGTCTCAAGCACAGGCTGCAGGAATCTATGAAAGAGAAGCGGAAGCTGGATACAGTTGAGCAGTCACTCGCGCCATACGTATTTGGATATCGAGATCTGCTCTATTGCGACAGGAAGCTAGGCAACGGCAAGAGTGTCCGGCGCCTGGCATGTCTCCACGCCCTTAACCACATCTACAAGACCAGAGACAGGGTGATCAAGAATAATGCCAAGCTCGCTCACCATAACAAGGACGAGGAACTTGAGCTCCGAGACCAGGGATTTACCCGCCCTAAGGTCCTGATGATCCTCCCAACCCGCGAATCGTGCTACAAGATGATTGAGACGATGGCCTCCATCTGCGAGCCCGAAACTCAGGAGAATAAGAAGAGGCTCGAAGACACATATCATGACAAGGAGGACAGGTTCTCCGGGGATAAGCCCGCTGACTTCAAGGACCTCTTCGCCGGAAATGACGACGACATGTTCCGTGTCGGTGTCAAGTTCACCCGCAAGACCATCAAGTTCTTCGCGGCCTTCTACAACTCGGACATCCTGTTTGCCAGTCCTCTCGGCCTGCGTATGGCCATCGGCTCCGAAGATGACAAGAAGATCGAGCACGATTTCTTGAGCTCCATCGAGGTCGTCATAGTCGATCAGGCGGACGCCATGCTCATGCAGAACTGGGAGCACATCGAGTACATATTCGAGCACCTGAACCTGCAGCCGAAGGACGACCATGGCTGTGACTACAGTCGCGTGCGGAATTGGTACCTCGAGGACCAGTCCAAGTTCTATCGGCAGACACTAGTTTTCTCACAGTTCAATACGCCGGAGCTATCCAAGCTCTTCCGCCTGCACTGCCGCAACTGGGCCGGCAAGGTCCGCATCGAGCCAGAACACAAGGGTGTCATCCAGGAGATTGGCGTCAAGGCGAAACAGACATTCTCCAGGTTCGACTCACCGTCTGTGGAGAGTGAGCCCGAGGCCAGGTTTAACTATTTCACCAAGGCCATCGTGCCATCGCTGGCCAAGCGCTCAAAGGATGCCGTGGGCACGCTGATCTTCATCCCGTCCTACCTGGACTTTGTCCGCGTACGGAACTACTTCGCGACCAACACGGCCGTGGAGAGCCTGACCTTCGGCACCATCTCGGAGTATGCCTCGATCCCAGAGGCGTCGAGGGCGCGAGCGCATTTCTTTGCGGGCAGACACAAGGTCCTGTTGTACACGGAGAGGGCGCATCACTTCCGGCGGTATATACTGAAGGGCGTGTGTCGGGTGATCATGTACGGACTGCCGGATAACCCTTTGTTCTATAAAGAGATCGTGGGTGCGAACCTTGCCAGGGCGGAGCAGGACTTGGAGATCGACATTGGTGGGGGCAGTGTGAGGGTCATTTTCTCCAAGTACGACGTGCTCAGGCTGGAGAGGATCGTTGGGTCGCAGAGAGTCGGGAAGATGATCCACGAGAAGGGAGATACCTTTGACTTTGTGTAGATTGCTATTGACTGGGTCAATCATAGTGGATATAAAAAGATAGTAGTCCACTCCAGGGCATATTCTAGTACACATACACACATCTAGAAAACAATCCTCGAGCCCTTTCTGGCCAAGCCCGTATATGAGAGAGATATCTGGCCATTTCTCGATTCCTAATCCACAAAATCATCCCGAATGCCCGTACAACCAGTCCCCCCCCTCACGCACCATCCGCACCCCTCTCCGCCCTATCCCGCCGCATGCTCCACGTATTCGTCGACCCGCCGATCTGGAACTTGTAGCCGCCCTCCTCCCTCCTCTTCTCCCTGTTGGCGCTGGCCTTGAACGTCGCCCTCTCCTTCCTCTTGATCTCGTCGACCAGGGCCCGGAACTCGGTCTCGCCGTCCTTGCGGAACGCCGTCACCTTCTTGACGTTCATGCGCGTGATGTCGGTCGACTCCTTGCCCAGCGCCTCGTCCCGCGCCACCGTCGCCGCCGTCATGGCGAACCGCATGTCGCGCTGCCCGTCCACGAGCTCCAGGATCGCCGACGGCGCCTGGTCGTCCTTGTCCTTGGGCTCCGTCCGGAGCACCCGCGTGTACCCGCCCGGCCGCGAGAGGTACCGCTCGCGGAGCTCGCCGAAGAGCTTGGGTAGGAGATCGTGTGGTGTCTGTTCGTTGTGCGTTGTGCCTGTGTTAGCCGGCCTGCGCTGCGTGTGTGTGCGCCTGACTGATAATCATGGCTTCCTCTACTCCTCGTCGCTCCTCCCCTTGTTCATTTCCTATCCTCCGGGTGTATGTGTGTGTATATGGCCGGGGTGGGGTAGGGATGTGGGCGTGCAAAAAACAACGTACGAAGAGAATGCCCTGCGCCTGCCTCCTCGCCGTCTCGTTGTTCCTCTTCGCTAGCGTGATGAGCTTGTCCGCCAGGCGCTGGGCCTCCTTGGCCTTGGGCCATGTCGTGTGGATCGCCTCCTGCTTGACGAGCGAGGTGACGAGGTTGCGGAGCAGGGCTTGTCGGTGGGCTGAGCCGCGGCCGAGGGTTCGGTATTTCATGTGACCTCCTGCCATCTTTGCTGTTGTTGTACCTGCTGGAGCGGTCGCTCCCTTTACAAACTTCCTGGCGCTTCAACTCTTCTCCTCTGGGCCCCGGGGTTGATGGCAGGTTACGCGTCGGAAGGTGTAGATCGTGAGGAGGTGGGGTCCGGTTCGTTTGTGCGTCCCTTTGTCTGTCCGTCTCGATGTTGATTGCGCCGGTCGGTCGGTTGCTTTCAACGGGTCACTGAAGGTGGTCGTGAATTTTCTGGCCGGCCGCGGGCTGCCATGCGCGAGCCGCATTTTTAGCGTGGCCTGGGGGCTGTTGTACCTTGCCTGGACTACCGATTCTACTTCGCAACCTGTAGGATATATACGATAATTATGCACACAGACTGTCCTTCGGCTCGAGGGTGGGAAAATAATTAAGAATATTTTCTAGAACATCATGATGTTTTTTTCAGCGGTATTCAGCCATTTTATTTCGTAAATCATAGCCCATATATGCGGTATATGTGCGTACCCACGAGGTACCTTACCCACCCTTCGTATTTAGGTACCTCATCCGCTGCGACAGGAAATGCATCACCAGACCTCGGGAGCCTCTGATCTCACAACCAAGAACAGGGTGGTGTTCTGCGGCAGACTCAAAGAGTGACCTGCCGACTTGATTCTCTCCTACGGATCAAGACATAATCAAAGGAAGAATAAGAAGACAAATGAGAAAAAGCAGAAAAAAAATCTTGCCAATCTAGCCTGCCCTGGTCATGTATCCGGTTACATCTTCCCATCTTATGAGAAACATACTGCCCAGCTGCTCCTGCAACATGGATGTCGGAAACCTTCTGGTTTGCCCATTCACTTCTCTGGTGTCCATACCGTCAGGATGTCATCCCACGTCAGATCAGAAAGAACCGGATCCGAATCGGAGGCACCAAACTCCCAGATTATATGTCCGCCCATTTGTCCGTTGCCTCGGGTGACTGAGTTTCTGGCTTCAGTCCAGACAGACTGGGACGCCACGTGGCTGAAGTCGCCTTCCTCACTCAGAAATTCGACGTCTTGACCGACTGCTGCCGAAGCATTGTCGGGTGCTTCAGCCGGAATATCCTCCTGATCAGCATGACACCCGTGCTTCGCCAAGGGCACAACCGTCTCACAGCGGCCAGGAGCGTTAGAAGCCTCCTCGTCCTTTGTATCCGAACCCCAATCAGAATCAGGCGATAGCTCATACTCTGAATCAGAATCGGACGATAGATCACCTCCAAGATGGGCTTGTGCATACTCCTGTGCTCTGTCCCATTCGTTCTCATACTCGTGCCAGTCTCGCGGTGGATGCGAGAGGTATGGGTTTATGAGTTGCTCATCGCGGCTGCTCTCAGCTGCGTGCCTGCGTATCAATTCCGCAACCGCAAAGTGATCATCCTCCTCCGCGATCTCAATGGCTCCGTCGTAGCCAGTGTCACCTCGAGTGTGGCTGAGTGCATTGCGATTGAGAAACAGTTTGACCATGTCCAGACAACCCATTGAAGCTGCTTGGTCTAGAGTGTTCTGGAACTTGGAAGTTTCAAACTCCCTGTCTCCGCATGGTGGCGCGTTGACGTCCGCGCCTTTCTCCAGAAGCAGAAGTGCTGTGTGCAAGTCCCCTCTTTCTGCCGTCAATTGCAGCGCGGTAGACCCGTCACACTGTGCAGGAGCCGCATTGATATTGGCACCGTGTTCGATAAGGCTCATCAGGATCCTGTCCTTTCTTGCTTGCTCTTCCTGTGTAGCAGTGTCGAAGCAGCAGGCCGCTTGGAGTGCTGTTCGACCCTCGCTGCCTATAGCGGGTGCGTTGACGGCGGCTCCTGCTTTGAGTAGTAACAACACGACTTCCTCCTTGCCTTTTTTGGCTGCAGCCTGCAGAGGGCTCGATCCATCAAACCCCCCACCAGTCCGGAGGTGGCAATTTATGTCGGCACCTTCATCCAACAGCTTTTTAAGAAGTTCTATCCCACCATCCAAAACGATCCAGACCGTAAGTACAGCACCCGGTCGAACCTGCGCGCCATTCTTATAAAAATATTCGAACATCGCACGTCTTTCCTTCTTGTGTATCGATCTCACGCAATGCTCCAAGATTGATGCTGATGATAGAAGAGGGTCTTGACGCTGAATTGTTTGTTCGACCACGTAGCGGACTGATGGCAATGAGGATGGTGTTAGCTTAATGAGTAGAAGTTTTAGTAAATATGATATACGTGTTTTTCTCTTGGACACTCTAAGGATTGCTCCTCGTTCGACCATGAAAGGAACACTTATATCGTTGTTGGAGACACCGAACTTCACAGCACTGGCCATAATACTTATCGGATGGCCACTATGTTCTATTTCCGAATTGATATCCACTCCAACACGCAGAAGAAATTCAAAATGTTCGGTCTTGGAGAGACACGCTGCTTGTGCAAGAGCATAAGCGCCTTCCTTGGCGCGGTTGTCCACCCTCACGTAGGGTAACAGGAATTTCAGTAGATCTGTCCCTTGCGATCGGACAGCCTCTCCCAAAATATATCTCGTCACAACAGCTCCATGAGCAATGAGCAGTTGCAGTGCCTGCATCTCGTCTTTCAGATAGTCCTGTGACTGGCTCTGGATTCTTCTTACCAGTATATGTAGTGCGAATGAGACCTGAGTGCAACGATCGGGCTTCCCGTTCGTACCATACCCCCAAAGCAAACCACCAGCACTCGGCACAAGCAGCGGTGTTGCTGAGGCAAATCCGATGCCAAGATCCAGCAATGCCTGCACAACCTGCAGATCTGTGTGTCTGGCAGTGCCTTTAGGATCACTGATGAGGAACTGCTCTACCAAGATCGTCTGTAGAAGTCGGTATATATCTTCTGGATCCACCTGCTTGTATCTTCCTGCCTCGGAAAGGTAGCTCTTAAGGTTGTCGTTCTCTATAGCTAGAAGAACCCCTGCTCTGGTGACATTGGAGGCGAAAACTTGACTGCGGTGGGAGTATAGCTCAAACGCTTGTCGCTCGAAGTAGAATAGATAATCCAGGATGGATGGCCACCATCCATCATCTGGTGGTCCAAGCCTCATATCAAAGTACACTATCAAGTATTTCGTGAAGGCATTGGGATTGTGCACTCTCTCACATGGGAATGCCGCATCCAGATCTGCGCCTGCCTCTATAAACAAGCGCAAACCACGGAGCCAACCAGAATAATCGCTCGGATCTTGTACACTTGAACTGTGCTTCAAGCTGAAAATTTGGAAAGTTGTCTTGGAGGCCGCATAGGCTGCTCCATCGAGTGGGCGATTGACATCGCAATGTGGGATCAATAGAGAGAGCGCCACAAAATCGCGATCTCGCAGGGCATCCACAACAACGGAATTATCCCGATCCGAAAGGCAACTAATCCGCCCTTGATCAGGACGGCACTTTAGCAATAACAGTCTGCGTAAAGAATTGTATTGACGCATTGACGCAGCGAGCCACAGGTACGTATGCCCCATCCATGATACAGCAAGCCATTCGTTGAAGAAGCCGACCTCGAGCATTATTCTGAAGAAGCGGGCCTGCTTACAGATACCTGCAGCCAAGAGGAACACCTCCCATGCAGCCCTGATGCTCGATAGCCGACTCTGTAGTAGGGCTCGAAGGTGTTCTTCGTCAACAAGCGCAAAGACAACATCCAGGTTAGCGAAAAGATCGGCTTGATCGCCCTCTACTAGGCCATATATGCAGATAAGATTGTTTGAAAATAGATAGATCGCCATCGATAAGAAGACGTAAGCTTCCATGTGATTTTTAGGTGTTGCGAGTGCAATGTCGAGTGGCCGCTTCAAGATCGCTGGTAGGACATTCTTAGAGTAGTCGATTGATTGAAAAATCAACGATACATCGCTGTCGTATACGTCGAATGAATTATGCGACGATTGAGGAAGATAATCGAGTAGCTTCGGGTCAGACGTAGGCCCCAACCACGCAACCATCTGCCTGGAGGTGGTATTCGTAATCGCTGATGATTGTCAGTCTTGCTCTTCTCGAGGATGTATGACTGTGTATTTGTCTTGCAGAAGTGAGGAATGAAATGAGAAGGGGGTGCAAGGGAGAATTATATACGCAGAGATGGGGTGGCCTATAACAATGAAACGAGTAAATGCTGATAACATTCATTCGGGTCTACTACACATGTAGAATTGCCCTCTGGCTCATGTTGGAACAACGGAAATTTGTAACCATACCTTGCAATTTGCTGATCACGTAAAATATAGGGGTGTTGGTTATGGCCATTGCGAACACTCGGGCTTCAAGCCGACTCAGATCCGAGGGCTTGTTCGATGCAGGAATCATTGATGATTGCAGAAGGACACTTTGTTGTTCGTCTGCAAATCCGTGCTGTGGGAAGATCGGCTCTTCGATCGAGCGAGGCATCGACTGCTGCTGGTCAATGACACTAAGTTGGTTGGGCGTGGCTGGTCGTCGTAGTGGTGTACAGGCAAGAGGCAGCGGCGGTCGAATGATTATATCCGACGGAAGCGGTTCGAGGGGCCCTAGATAAACAACTCTGGGTCAGCACAGAACACAATTGATCCCGCTCCGCGAGGAGTACTTGACCGACCTTGACATGGTTGACCAACAGCACATGCACTCCTCATATTTTTCCAAGCTTTATCCCAACTGTAATTTCTACAATGCGCCGTGATATCGACTTCGACCTTGGTCCGCTTGAGTTTGAGGTCTCCTTTACGTCGAGTTGGATCTTCGAGGTAGGGCTGAACGTGGTGCCATATCAGGCACCATTGCTCTTTGGTGACAGTTTTTCGAATTCCCAAGTCACCGAGCTTCTCGATCCATTTCTTCGGACTACATCAGAGCTTCGTGAGCCTAGGTTCCCAGGAATGGTACGGCACAATGGCATTGGTACAAGCCAGTCCTAGCCTTGAAGGACGGTGATGCATGTGAAATAAGTCTTACCTATGTCCCTTAGGAAATCCTTGCTCTTCCTCCATGAACACCTTCAGTTCCTCGATCGACTTCCCCGCATAGTATTTTCTGATATCAGCCTCATATGTCTGCCATGGATCGTCGAGGTCAGGCACTCGAGGACGTTTGGGCCCCGGCATGTTGGATGAGGTATATAGATAGGTAAAAGTCCACACAAGGGCAATCAGGAAGTTTGGAGAGTATTCTTTACATTGGGCTGTCCATAATAATATTGGAAGCCAATGTCGTCTGGGAGCGGATTGTCGACACTCTGTATAGGTAGGTAAGTGAGGAGAGGAGGAATCAGGATGCAAGCCGAGCTTGAAATAAGGTTGAACTCGAGGTGAGAGAAGAACCCAGATCTGTGTCAGAAGAGCCAAATGACAAGGTGGAGGTCCGCACATGTCGGGCGGCCAAGGCAGCCCAACAAGTTGCCTACTTTTCTCATCCCCGGGGAGTCGACCAGAGTTCAGTTACACGGGGCGCAGCTGCTAATGTAGGCGCGGGTGGTGTGCTGCTCTCTGAGAGGTCCGGTGTGTAGCATAGCCATGTTTTGTCCACAGTCCTGTACACATGAGCATGACTGCATGAGTAGCCCAGTTGATTCGTTCAGACCTCAAGTGCTCGATTTACGTAGTGTACACACCAAAATATTCCTGACCTATCCTTGAATGTAGGTGGGCTCGGCTTCCACAGCCTGCCTTGAGCACGCAGCGGCTACAACCTCCCGCATTCGCTTGTCAACGAGCCGGGCACCCGGGCATGGTCCAATCTTGAGGTCTCAATCAACAACTGGCGAACAAGCCGCAAGTTGGAGAAAGAAGCAATGAGAGAAGGTACCTTGGGGTATAGACCATTGCGCCTCCGCCCTCCCTCCCCCAGGCCACAAGCCACAGTCGTCCAGAGTTCGGCGATCCACCTGCTTTGCACTCAAACCTTCTTCAAGGCTAATCAGTGGCAGGTAATACTCTTTGTCCAGATCGACCAAAGTTCGGTCATACTTCCACTTAGCAAGTGTCTTGAGGGCGTTGCAACGCTGTCTGATAGAGGTGATTCGATACATACCACGCGCGGACATGGCAATCTGCAGCATCAACATGTAAGGCAGGCAATGCGCCAGACGACCTGATCCGCATCTCTAGATCGTTGGCAGCCTTGCAACCTTGAAGTTGACCAGACTTCTGTCTTTCCCACTGAAGTTGACCAGATTTCGGTCTCCCACTTGAAACTTGACCAGACTTCGGTCTTGCGCTCTAGAGCCCAGCTCGTTGAGCAGGTCGACAGATGAATATTAAAATGGCCGTAGATGCCATGGGCAAGTTTTTTCCGTTATGATGACCTCCACAATGTAATGAAAACGTCTCTATATATCCTTCTCAAACACTACACCAGAAACAAGCAGCATTATCACCTTGTGAAAATCAACTTCGAAATGGCCTTAAGCTCGACCGTTGAACCATACCTGGCTCTCCTGAGCGTTATTATCATGTGCATCCCTGGGGTCTACTGGGCCCAGAGACGGGTCTCAGCGCGGTCCAGAAACAGACAAACTGGAGACCTCCCGATTCATCGCTCTCATGCACCTGATAGTCTCTCATCGGATTGGGACATCCTCGGGTCCTACATGACGCGATCCCGCGCACACCACCACGGTGCTGTGCAGGGCACCCCCTACCCAAATCGACTGCGTTCTGCGTCCCTGCCGCATCTGAACCTTCCAGATCGAGTTGAGTGAACTTGTACCAAGAAAGATTGTAAATTCGAGTCAATGCTGATTCCGTGTTATCTACAGGACGAGGCATCTATCACGTTTCCAGGCAACGCGTATCTTCAAACTTATAGGCATAATCGGCCGCAGCGCAGAGATGATGTCGGGTACGAGTTAGATTCCTGGCGTGGCAGGAGCCGGACAGCGGCCCGCTAATTGGATCCGGGACGGGGCGCGGGACGGCTGGCCGGAAGGGCAGGCCTGAGTCAGCAGCAGCAAGGTGCGGCAGAATTGATACCTGGTGTAGTAGGGGAAGGAGCTACCGGTGCGTTTAGGATGTTTATAAGAAACTGTTTACTACGGTAAACATACTGTAGATTTCTTCTTCCGATCGTCAATCTTACACACTTGAAACAATTCACCCCGTTCGAATACAGTACTTCACTAGGTACCAAGTACTTGGCCACAAGCCAAGACTCACTGACCTCATCCGCCACGGCAAGAAATACAGCGCCGAGGCCCGGAGAAGCTCTCTTCTATCTGGTATCACACACAATATGACCAGGATTACTTTTTGCACCAGAACCATTCCATAGCAACTTAATTTTCTCCCATGTTGAACTACCGAACCAATTGAACCGGACGAACCCTCAAGCACCGTCCGACTCGTGAACAGATCGTGTCTAACCGCGAGACATTTCACGCACCATGGGCTTCACCACCGGCTTCGTATGTGAATATATCATCACACCTCCCAACCGCCCACCCTACCACAATATTCACTGAAACAAACGCTAACCACCCCCAAGACCGGCGGAGTGACGCTCGTCCTAGGAATATCCTACCTCACACTACAATCCCACCGCCGCACGCGCGAGCGCCAGGCCGAGACCCTCCGCGCAAACGCCTACGTCCTCAACTCCCTCTCCTACGTCCCCGCCACCGCGCCCCCTCCCAAGACGATAGCCGAGGAGATCGCCCTCCTGGAGCAGCAGCAGGAGCTCCTGGCGCGGGCGGAACGACAGCAGAACAGGGGTGTACGGGGCGCGCTGACCAGGGACGGCGCGGACTCCTTCCTGGAGAAGGCCAAGGAGAAGTGGAACAGCGAGATCGAGGGTGCCGTCCGGTGGGCCACCACCAAGGACTGGATCGCGGCGCGGGAGGACGCCGAAGACACGGCCGCCCGGATCTGGGCGCGCGCCACGGGCGGGGAGCAGCCGGCCCAGACCGCCGGGAGGGCCGGGGGCTTGATTGCCGAGAGGGCGGCGGCGGCGACAGTCGCTGCGAGGGGCGCGGCCGAGCACGCCTCGGCGAGGACGGGCGAGGTGGCGCATGAGAGGGCCGCCGAGGTGAAGGAGGCCGCGACGAGTATCTGGGAGCGTGGCTTCAGGAAGAGCAAGGAGGTCGCGGGCAAGGCGAAGCAGGCCGTCGAGAGGGCGGAGCAGATCGTCCAGGACAAGGCGCTGGAGTTCAAGGCCGCCGAGGCCGACTCCAGCGTGGAGAGGGTGCTGCAGCAGCGGTACGAGGGCAAGGACGGCGTGTTCAGCAAGAGCGTCGAGGAGCTGCTGGAGGAGAGGTACAAGCCCATGGTTGAGCAGGACAACTCGAAACTACGGGGCCTGTGAGCTGATGGGGGGGCGGTTGTCCCATCACGATTTCGAAGCCGGAAATTGTGTTGATTGAGAGATATTGTGTGGACTGGCTTGTATTACTACGAAAACGTCGCATTGGAACAAAGCATAAATCGCAACAGCCCAGAATTATCATACTCCCCTTTTTTTGCCTTTCTTTGGAAGCCGATGCTTTTAGCCAGCTGCACGTCTCCCACATGTTGCCTCCAGATGTAGCCTGTTGTGAGCAACGGCCAGGCATATCGGTCCGAGGTCTTCATGTGGTGCAATTCAAAGCGAAACATAGTCCACTCGCCAATTGAGCAAGCAGAGGCAGTTCAGATCGCATGATCCAATCCTTTTGATTCGTCGTCCCAAGGGGCAATGTCGTGTGTATACGGAAGGTGGCTGGGAACGTCAAAGAGGCGCTGCCCAGCTGTAGATGCTGTAGTGGTATGGCCAGGGAGCCGTGGGAGGTTTGGTCGGATCAAGGTGAGCCCATGTAGACCTGGAGTACTTAGCAGGCAGCCTGAGACTCGATACCTATGTGACTGTCCTGGATATTTCCCATCAAACCTGCACCGCAGCCTACCGTTGCAGGACTGTATACCTAAGAAAGGCATCGCCATCGACCAAACCAATCCTCTTGACCAAATCTATGGCTGTGTGATGTCTGTTTTAAGCAAGCCACCTACCTGCCGCCATTTCTCCCGCGATAGGTATGTTAGCCGTGAGATATCTACCAGTCCGTATAGCATTATGACGAGGGGAGACGGCTGCCGCTTGACCGGCATCTGTCCAGTCCCTTTTGCGCTCCATTCGGTAAGAGTTAACACATGCCCGCCATCTGCAGGATTGCATACTCCCCCGCCCCGGCGGGACGCACCGCGGCCCGAAACTGTCGTGAACGTCGAGGCAGTGGTGGAAATTCGAGGATCCGAAACTGACAAGGCAATGATACCGTAGCATTGAGCTCGGGCACCTTGACGGTCTGTTGGCAGGATCGCAGGACCGCCGCAGCAAAGGTACACGAGGGTTCGGGAACGGGAATTTTAAATCCTTTGCAGCAGTCCAACCAGGCTCAAATCAAAGTTCGCGTTCGCATTCCGTTGACAAGGGAGATCGTCCCAGGTCTTAGATACTGCCGCAGTCACGCCCGCTTGAGCCCCCTTTGAAACGAGCTAACCGGTCTTGGGTGGGCATGGATTCGTTCCTGTGCGGTCCCTCCAAACATGTTGGTATCTTGACTATTGAGCTGGCCTAGCCGCCTGGATCTCGACAGTGTCGTTCGTGCAATGTCCCTGGAGGTGAGCCGTGGTTTTCTTGATACGCTATAGCAATAGCAGCTTCACGAGGCGAGGACAGCGCAGAAATAAAATCCGCGGTAATGGCCAGTATGCAATCGGTGATGGAAAAAATGAGATTGACTCCCTCGATGATGAGGTGTCGTCTATAAGTCGTTGTTGACTGAATTGGAGATGCCTTCCCTGTTCCATCCTTGGATGTAAAAAACGCCAAAAACTCCGGCCAGCCCGCTATCCTTTTCACGTCCAAATCGTATTACATTAGTTGCTCAACCAGTCCAAGAACTCCGGTGTGAAGTAAGTGATGATGATTGTCGCACCCGCCCTCAAGATACCCTCGGTCGACTCAAAAGCCATCGCCTTCAGGTCAAAGACACCAGCCTTGGCGGCAGCATGTATCATGGCAAACTCACCGCTTACTTGGTACGCAGCGATAGGCAGATCCCTGCCAAGCTCCTTCGCATCCGAGATGATATCCAGGTACTGGCTCGCAGGCTTGACCATGATCACATCAGCGCCCTCTCCAATGTCACGGACAATGGCCCGCCGAGCCAAGCCGCGGCCTCCAGGAGGCAGCTGGTAGCACCTGCGGTCGCCGAATGAGGGCGCCGATCCAGCAGCGTCTCGGAAGGGACCGTACAGACAGCCAGAGAACTTTGCAGCATATGACATGAGCAGCGTCTTGTGTGCAATACCCTCCTCGATGAGCTTCAGCTTGATGGCACGAATGCGGCCATCGTTCATGTCCGACGGTGCGACACAGTGGGCGCCTGCTTGTGCGTAGGCGATAGCAACATCGGATATCCGGTCAACGGACAGCTGGTTGTTGAGGGTGCCGTCGTCACGGAGGATACCACAGTGGCCGTGTGACGTGTACTCGCAAAGGCAGACATCTGCGGTTATGTAAAGTTGGGGGAATCGTTGTCGCAGGAGGCGGATGGTACGGATAACTGGTCCGTTCGGGTCGTCGGCTGCGGTGCCTAGGGCGTCCTTGGTCCCGGGTTGAGGGGCACGCCAAATAGCATAACAGCCCGGAGGCCCTTGTGTACCAATGGCTCCAGGAAAGGGATCAACTTGTTTACACCGCGGCGGGATTGGTTCGGAAGAGATGGGATGAGAACTTCCTCGTCATCTTGGTCGGAGACAAAGAGGGGGTAAATCAACATAGACTAAGGTTTGTCAGCTCGGAGGTCCTGGAAACTTTGGGTGGAAGAGCTGACTAACCTTTGTGAGCTGCCTCTCTGCTTGCCATTGTCGAGCAAGAGGGTGGGCGTAGCCACCGTGCAATTGGCTGGAGATGTCGCCGGCGATGCTCACGCTTGTCGCAGCAGTGCTAGCATAGGACATTGCGCGAGAGATGTGGGAGGTTCGAGACGCTGCGTCGTTCAACGTCGAAGCGGCCGATGTTATCGAAGCATCACCACGAGGGCGGCGTGCGTCGGCAGCTGAGCCGCGCAATGGAAGGTCGTGAACGAGACTCGAAAAAGACATGGTGACTTGGTGGACCGAAGACAATCGAGGGGAGGCTGGGCTGGGAGGTTGCAAAGGAGAGATAAACGGTGTGTTGACTCGCACGGCGGGAGAAGGTCTCGATTAGATATTCGGAGGGATGTGGAAAAGTAAAAAGGTCTAGATCGGAGATTGGAGTGGCGAACACGGAGCTGATTATTTCGTCGTTGATGATTCGGGTGCCGTCGCACAAAAATGGGGGTAAAAGTGGTAAGCCGGGGCGCCGAGGCTGGAATGGTAAATCTTTTGCCGTCAGACGATGGCGGGCTGCTGGCTACCTGTACAAAAGGTTCTGGGCTATTGAGCATGCATGAACAGTCGCTGCTCGGTGCTCGCTTGGGTTTCGGGGAGGATCGGCACCAGAGCGGCCTTTATTGATGTGATTGGGAAGAAGTTGGAGGTGTTTCCCAATTGCTGCGGCTCTTCGGCTGCTGACTAACCTCCGGATAAGACCTGGCTGGTGCGGTTTCGGTGTGGTGGAGCCTTGATTACTTTTAACCATCGCCAATCACGGGCCACGCATCACCAATAGCATGGATTAACATAGGCATTAAACACACGGCAGTTGACCGGTCTTATCCTGATTGCCTAGGCACGCAGCCACGCTAGGGAGCCCCGACAGAGGGATTTGAGCAAATATTACTATGGTATCAGTCCGTGTGCAACACCCAAGGAGGTAACCGGTGCATATCAGCTTCCACTCACATACTACCTACCTACATTCGTAAGTAGATTTGGGCGTATACAATTTGCATGTAATTGCCGCCCTATTCACACGGATAACTGTGAGTTGTGCAGTAAGCCCGAGTGGTCTGCTCGTGGAATAACATAGGCCTTATAATGTCCTTGGGGTTGTCCAATGTCTACACATATTTATGTAGCCCGCATAACTAGCAGCTTCCGGACAAAGTCATGTTTTGATCTGCTAGCTCAGTATTGGAACGTTTATAGATAGATTCACAAATTAGTAATCATCACTTGATTCTCTGGATAGTTCAGTTGGCAGAACGGTGGACTGTAATTGTTAATATGATATCCATATGTCGCCGGTTCAAATCCGGCTCCGGAGACTCTCTTTTTCGACCTTTTGTCTTCATTTCATTTTTGCTCTACACTGCTCGAACTAAGCAAATCAAATTACTGCAAAGTATCCCATGCTACCTAGAGCATAGGTTATAAGTCCAAATTAAGTTGTGATTTCTTCCATCATATATAAGTTAGTTATAATATACTCCTGTGTTGATTATCTTAGGTACTAAGAAACAACCTAGATATATATAGTATGATTAACTCTAAGTTGACGATAGAAGCAGTCAAGGTAGAGTGAATGACCTAGCTACTAGGCTATTGAGATAACATCTGAATTTCTAGGAGAAGGTTCCTCTAGTGCAAGTATCCTACTGAAGATGTTGTTATAAGAGATACAGCTCAAGGGGCATCAGGAAAGGCTGTCAAGGGCATGAGTCAAGGAAAGCCTATAACCTATATCACATCACGTTATACTGATATCAGGGGCTAAAGAACCTCAGGTAGGCTAGGCTACTGAGCATCAGTATAGCAGCTTAGGAGCACCGATATAGGAGATAAACTAGCAATATAGGAGGACAACGCATAGGCCTATAGAATAGCTTATATAAAAGGGAACCCTTAGGCCCTTCGAAGGAAGGAAGAGAGGGTTTAGAGATCAATATACTTTCTTATAGCGCTTAGCTATAGTATCAATTATACTGCTCCTATACTACTACTATTGAAGTCTATACTCTTTACTTTACCTATATAATTATCTCTAATAGTTTGATCTCTCTACCTAATAGGGAGGTAAACTATTAAGTATAGCCCTATTATCATAGTTACTATATATGCTAGTAGCTATACTCTTATAAGTGAATCGAGTACTACTAGAGCTATATAGATACTCGAAACCTAAATCCTTACTCTAAGCTAGAGTATCCCTAAGACTTAGACGATATAGGGGAGTATCCCTCTAGAGTAGTACTCGAGTACTAAAAATATACTTATAACCTACTAATACTAAATCGAGTAGATTACTTAGGAGAGCGAAGAACTAGATCAACTACTAGAAGAGGAAAACCTTTATCGTAAAATAGTAGCTAAGAGGGCCTAACTAGAGCTACTCAGAAGCAGTAGTAACCTATTAAACGAGTAGCTAGAATAGATAAACTACTCTAAGATACTTACTCTACCCTTAGCGATTCTTATAATAACTTCTCTTATTATAGCTATATTAGTGCTTCTCTTTCGCCTTACTACCCTACTATATCCGACTTATAATAGTACTTTATTTATAGACCTATAGGTATTCTTTTTCGACCTAGATTATTACTTTTATATATAGGTAAACTAAATTCATATAGATACTAACTATATTTCCTATATAGTATATTATATTAGTAGTAATCCTAAGTAGGCTTAGATTAATTATATCTAATAGTAGAAAGTCCTAAGTATTAAACCTAATAGCTTATTCTAAGTAGAATTCTAAGACTTTATAGAAGATCACTTATAGGCTGATCCTACTATATATACCTTTATTACTATAGTAATATTTTTAAGTATAATTTAAGGCGCTTACGAGAGTATATAAGACTTCTTATGATATTATAAGAATACTAAGATAGAATCGCTTTACTTATAGGCTGAAATCTAGCGAATTTATAGCATTTTGAGTAAACTTCAGCCTACTATTAGTACTACTATTAGTATATAGATAATACTCCCTTATACTTAGTATAAGTTAATTAACCTAGTATAATATATTGAATCTACTTAGATATTATATACTACTTTCTACCCTGAATATACCTACTATAACTATAGGAAGCTAGAGTATATATATAGTAACTACCTTAATCGATAGTAGCTTAGATATAGCGAGAATAAGTCTAATATACTTATAATAGCCTTTATTTCAATAAGTACCCTAGATACTAGTAAGGAGCTAAAGTACTATTTTGACTATAGGGGAACTAAGTATATTATATACTTTTGCCCTTAGTCCTCGCAAGTAGTATAGTAGTAGCGCTCTAATATAAGTAATATTACTTACTATTCCTATAGAGAGCTTAGATATATTTTACCTAATTACCCTTAGAGCAAGTATAAGAAGTATAGCTAGAAAGGCTATACTATAGTTTAGTGCCTCTTAGGGTTAAATAGCGAGCTACTAAGGTAGTATAAGAGCTAAAGGCGTAACGAGTTATAGTAATACTATATTAAGTTTCTAATATAGCTATAGCTTAGCTCTACTTAGAGGTATAAGACTAAGATAGTAGACTCTAGAGCAAATAAAAATATACTTAGTTATACTAATATTATAGAGTAGGAGTACTACCTAAACTTTACCTTTGCCTTAGACCTTATTACCCTAGGAGAATACTTAGTAAAGACCTATAGGTACTATAAATTCAATATTAAGATCATAGATAATAATAGTACTATAGAAATATAGTACTATTGCTTCGTTATTACTAAATATATACTTAGTATAGTTATTCTAGGTCTTCCTTAGCTAGAAATAGTAAACCTAGCGATCGACTAGCGAACTAAGAAATAGTAATATTCTCTTTATTGATAATACTTTAGCCTAAGTAGCTTGATTAAGTAGCTTAGGAGCACTTAAATAGTATTCATAATATAGTATACTCTTTAGGTTATATAAGTAAACCCTAAGAATACTACTTTTAAGCTATAATTACTACTTATCTATATTGAGTTTAAGGATATCTATTTAGGAAAAAGTATAAAAATAATACTAGAGTATTCTAAGATTAATTATAAAATTAAGCTAGAGGAAGGTACTATAGTACCTTAGGGCTAATCTACCCCTTCTTACCTATAAAGCTTAAGGTACTCAGAAACTACCTAGAAGAAATACTAGGTATAGCTAGATCAGGCTATCTATAAGCTCTATAGGGGTACTAATTCTATTCATCCTAAAAAAGAGAAGTAAGCTATACCTTTATATCGACTATTAGGCGCTTAATAGGATTATATATAAGGACTAAACCCTACTTCTATTAATTAGTAAAATACTTAATCGCTTCTCTCTAATTTATCTATCTATACTAAGCTCGACTTCAAGGATACTTACTATTAGCTTAGGATCTATATAGGAAATAAATAGAAGATAGCCTTCTATACTTATATAGATACTTTAAGTATATAGTAATACCCTTCAGCCTTATAAATACCCTTATAACCTTT